>CM077174.1:40965712-41138212 GCA_039654105.1 Coreius guichenoti | reverse complement strand
AACACACGTGCCGAAGCACATGGCGAACGAACACAAACACCACACACCAAAGTGCGTGCGCGGACAAACAAGACAGCCATGCGCTCCGAACAAAAAACAGCACAAACACAACAAGACTGATCAAACCGGCGTCCTGACACTATCAACCTGAGAGTTTGATTAAGAAAGCCAGAAAAGAGCAGAAGCAGGAGACAAAGTGATGATAATAAAAAGAGCAGAGTTTATTTAATAATCTCAGTAGCGTATGTTTCAATGCTCGGACTTCATCTGACCAGTACAATTCCAAAAAGTTTTATTATCCTAAGGGAAAAACAATGGAAAATTACTGCTTCACAACATCATCCTGTGACAATAAAAACTTTGAAATGGAGACATTCGTCAAAACAAACCCCTTTAGACCACACAATCGTAACATTTAACAACAATAGCAAGCATTGCAAGAGCAAGGAAATACACTATATTGCCAAAAATTGTGTGACGTCTGCCTTTACATGCACATGAACTTTAATGACATCCCATTCTTAATTCGTAGGGTTTAATAAGGAGTTGGAGCTATAACAGCTTCAACTCTTCTGGGAAGGCTTTCCACAAGGTTTAGGAGTGTGTTTATTGGAATTTTTGACCATTCTTCTAGAAGCGCATTTGTGAGGTCAGGCACTGATGTTGGACGAGAAGGCCTGGCTCGCAGTCTCCGCTCTAATTCATCCCAAAGGTGTTCTATCGGGTTGAGGTCAGGACTCTGTGCAGGCCAGTCAAGTTCCTCCACACCAAACTCGCTCATCCATGTCTTTATGGACCTTGCTTTGTGCACTGGTGCGCAGTCATGTTGGAACAGGAAGGGGCCATCCCCAAACTGTTCCCACAAAGTTGGGAGCATGAAATTGTCCAAAATGTATTGGTATGCTGAAGCATTAAGAGTTCCTTTCACTGGAACTAAGGGGCCAAGCCCAACCCCTGAAAAAAAACCCAACCCCATAATCCCCCCTCCACCAAACTTTACACTTGGCACAATGCAGTCAGGAAAGTACCGTTCTCCTGGCAACCGCCAAACCCAGACTCGTCCATAGGATTGCCAGACAGAGAAGCGTGATTGGTCACTCCAGAGAACACGTCTCCACTGCTCTAGAGTCCAGTGGCGGCGTGCTTTACCCCACTGCATCCCACACTTTGCATTGCACTTGGTGATGTAAGGCTTGGATGAGCTGCTCGGCCATGGAAACCCATTCCACGAAGCTCTCTATGCACTGTTCTTGAGCTAATCTGAAGGCCACATGAAGTTTGGAGGTCTGTAGCTATTGACTCTGCAGAAAGTTGGCGACTTCTGCGCACTGTGACCCTCAGCATGCGCTGAACCCGCTCTGTGATTTTACGTGGCCTACCGCTTCGTGGCTGAGTTGCTGTTGTTCCCAATTGCTTCCACTTTGTTATAATACCACTAACAGTTGAGCGTGGAATATTTAGTAGTGAGGAAATTTCACGAATGGACTTATTGCACAGGTGGCAACCTATCACGGTACCACACTTGAATTCACTGAGCTCCTGAGAGCGACCCATTCTTTCACAAATGTTTGTAGAAGCGTCTGCATGCCTAGTGCTTGATTTATACACCTGTGGGCATGGAAGTGATTGGAACACCTGAATTTAATTATTTGAAGGGGTGTCCCAATACTTTTGGCAATATAGTGTAAGTAATATAAAATATAAAAACATAAAATGACGAATAATAATAATAATAATAATAAAATGATAAAATGAATAAATTATGCAAATCAAATAATAAAAACAATAATATGAATAAATGGTAAATCAAATGACAACTATATAAATGACTAATGATTATAAATGATTGTGAAGTTAAATATAAAAACAAAGAAAATAAAATACCAACGTATGATTGCTTTCTTAAAGTAAAACAGGTTATGTACTTTTTTTATACCAGATTTTGTCTTCATGTTTCATCATAAGCATAACTTCTTTTATGTCATTTGGCACATATGAAAATATTTAAATTCATGGTCAAATTATTTTGAGACTTCAAGGTGTCTGTTTTATCTCCATGTTAACTTATTTGTTTGCTCATAAAGTTTCTTTCCCAGATTTACATTCACTCTTCTATATCTATCGCTCCAGTCCAGACTCATCACTACACTCGTGACTGATCTCCACCTGTCAAAAAACATGGAGCATTTATTGAATTCCAGTTTGACAGACGCTGATCAGTTGGGACCAGGTAATTCCCATGATCACTAGTCGTTCCTGATTGGTTACCAAGTGGAAGAGGATACAATATCTTTGTTTGTCTTATTTGCCTCAAGAGTTTGTAGGTCTAAAGTAAAGGAAGCTTTAGGGAGGTGGTGCCATTTTCTTTGCCAGTTGCTTTTTTATGGTTAGAAAGGGAGACTGGAAAGAGTTATTTATTTGTTTTCACTTGAGGTGAGTTAGACCCTTCTTCTAGGTAAAAAAAACTATTTATTTCTTATTTTGGTCTTGCCCCCTCCATAAGACTTAGTAGCTTCCTTAAATAAATACTTTTACTTGTGTTTAAACTCTGGGTTGTATTGTGAAGTTCTGGGACGGAAACTTCTGGAAAGTTCTGGAAAAAAAAGTTCTGGAAAGTTCTCTTTCATTACTCCCCTTAAACCCTAGACTTGCGAGGAAACATGTTAATATTCTCACAATACTGTAGTTAAGCCTTAAGACTTTAATAAATTCCGCTACTATTTATGATTTAAAAAAGAAATACTAAATACATTAATACAATTGCAATACAAATATCATTAAAAACATGATGTATACACTCAAGATTCCATTGTGTCTTCCAAATGTGAGCTTAAACTGTTTTTTTTTTTTTTTTCATAATCATGAAAAATTAATCTTTCATTAGTCTTTGTCTCCCTCTGCTGGTAAAACACAAACACATTCAGACTCTATGTTCTCTGTAACAAAACTCCAGCCTTTTTGAATTTATACTGTGTGTTTATAAGGGTTGCAACTAATGATTATTTTGATAATCGATTAGTTGACCAATTAATTCTTCAATTAATCGGATAAAAAGCCCAATTTTCTTTTTTTTATTTTATTGACAAACACATTATTCCACATCCTGCCCAATGCTGTCCTTCAAACAAACGTGCCACTTGAATGCTATGAAAACCTATATAGTGAATATATCTATATTGATGCTATATATTATAAAGCAAAAGGACAGTTTAATTCTCTACATTAAAAATGAAGATAATAATAAAGATAATAAAGAAAAACAAAAACAGATTAGAGGGATGTTCTGCAGGAACAAACATTCATTCTTACTGTCATTTATTCATCCTGTAAATGTAAGAGACGTCTTACATTTATATTCAATTACATGCTGTTAGTTACTAGTTTCATAACATACTATAATTACATCTACACTTTTAAACCTATATTTAACATCCAATAGCAGATATTTCAGCAAAATTAATATTTTAATAATTTCTGAATATTAATTGTCTCCCTCTCTCATGCACGCATCAGCGCTCATTCAGTAACATCTCAAGTTTAACATAGACTGTCAGGACGAACCTTCATGAAAAATGGAAATACTGGCATGAATTTGTAACACTTATAAGGATATGACTATAAAATGCAAGGTTTTCACACGTTAAACAGCACACGCATATGTCAAAGCACCTGACAGGGAAAGCCATGTTAAACATTATGCTAATGCATTAGCTTGAAGCTTAAAATAAATAATTCTCATGTTTTGGGCAGCTTGGATCACATACCTATCACTTTTTTACCTTTGCTATTTTTAGAAGCATTTTGTCCATAGAAATGTGTTATTCAGCGCTGTAATTTGACGCCACTGGCGGGAGTTTTCCGTGCATGATCGGTAGACGTGACTAATCGATAATGACATTCGTTGTTTTATTGATATTATCGATTATTATCAATTTCCTCGATTAATTGTTGCAGCCCTAGTGTTTATACAAATAAAATGGTTAATCTATGAATGAGAAACTGTAATTTGCTGCTGTGAAATAAAAGATGTTTCACTGCCGCCTCATCAGGTCTGTCAGAGGATCGTTGAAATCTAAATGAAGTCTTAATTTATAACAGTGAAGTCACTGTATCTCCAGTCTCTGTTGATTCTGTTGACTGTGAGTCTCTGTAGTGGATCCTTATTCACCATCAGATGATCAGCAGAACATCAGACTGTCATCAGGTCGTCAGTCCTAAAATAAAACGCAGTCATATATGCAGTATGAGACATTATGTCTGTCACGTCTTTTCACAAGAAAATGTAGCTCTAACTAAATAAGCTACATCAATTCATTCTCAAACATGATAATATAGCTTCTATCTGATGCTCAAAGTCACTTTACAAAATTAAAAGGACATGAAAGGTCACTTTCACACAACGGACAGCTGATACAGAACCAGCAGAAATTATTGTTACACTCCACTACAAATTTAATGTCAGTTATCAGTAAAATCTGAAAATAAGATTAATATTATTTTCACAATTAGTCATAACACTATGAGCAGAATTAAACTCATATTAAACCCAGTTTAAAGCTGAGTTTAAGACTCATATAATTCAATATTCATAATATAAATATTCACACACACACGGTGTTACTGAACCTGGTACAATTTCCTTTTATTTATAGTGAGTAAAACAGCCATTTAAAATTTAAATGAAATTATGATGACAATTGTTAAAAAATATATTGTTACCATAGTAGCTGCAGGTTATAATGAGGATTATTCTTCAGCTCAGAGAGCAGCTTCACTCCTGACTCTCTTAGGTTATTCCCTTCCAGAACCAGTACTCTTAGGTATTTGGGATTTGATCTCAGGGCTGAAGCCAGAGCAGCACAACCTTCATCTGTGATACCACAATCCATCAACCTGTAGAGAACAATGACACACTCTTCACTCTCTCTGATCAGACACACAGATCAGATCAACAAGGACTTTCTCATTATCACAATCAAACTAACAATGTGATAAGGTGAGAGACAATGAGAAAAATAAAATTAAAGATAAATAACGTCTCGGTTACGTATGTAACCCTCGTTCCCTGAGGAGGGAACGGAGACGTAACGTCAGTGACTGACGAATGGGGGTTTCGCCTAGAAGCCTATCATCTTCGAGATCTAGAAAACGCCCAATGGCAGTGCCAATGCCATGGGCATGCGGAATTTGCATAGCGTAACTCCGCCCCACAGTGTGGGTATATAAGGAAGTACGCTGGCAACATCGCATTATGTTTACCTGCTGAGGAGCCAAGACTGAACTCCCGGCTGTTCCAGCGGTACAGCGGAAGTGGCAGAGGGACGTTACGTCTCCGTTCCCTCCTCAGGGAACGAGGGTTACATACGTAACCGAGACGTTCCCTTTCGTTCAGTCACTCCGAGTAACGTCAGTGACTGACGAATGGGGGTCCCAATGTAATCACGCCACTCGGCTGTCATCCAGTGCCCTGCGTAAGGCACCTAGCCAACACGAGGGCCTGAGCGAGTGGGCAGACGTACTGGTGTCGGCATCAACAGTGCTGGAGGAACTCAGGGCTTCAGGGAAACTACCTGAGGAAATATCGCACGTATCCAGTCCGTGGAGTGGAATGGCGAGCAAGCGAAGACTCAGGGATGGGTGAGTTAGTTCTTCCACATAGGGTGCTGCTGACCTGGGGGCCAGCAGCTGAACAGAAGATTCTCCCCCGGCCCTCCACCGGGGGAAGGAGTGGCCCTGCTACCAACTCCTTGGAAGAACTGCCCATCCCTGAGCTGTCCGCTTCAGGAGCGCCGCTAGCCTGGCGTAGGCGGGCTGCGGGGCTGGGAGCGGACGGGGGCGCCTTCCTGCGACCATCCCTACGGCGCGGCCCGGAAAGGGCAGCGGGAGGGTCGAAGCCGCAGGAGGGCGCCCTCGGCGGCAAGCAGACTGAGGCGACTGAGCCTGCGGCTGAGTAACAGCCGCCGGGGCAGTACGTTTAATGGCCTTAGTCTGCTACTGGACGGCCGAGAACTGTTGGGCGCAGTTCTTGGCCGTGCTGCCGAAGAGGCCAGCCTGGGATATGTGAGCGTTGAGGAACCGGGTTCGCTCAGCCTCTCTCATATCGACCAGGCTGAGCCTCGTCTCTACTGGACCACAGCTGTGGACATCACCTGACCCAGGGAGCGCACGGTCACCTTCGTCATCCGGAGGGCGAGGTCGGTGGCGGCACGCGGCTCATTAAGAGCCCTGGGACAGCTCTACCCTCGTGCATGCCACGAGCATCCTGGCCTGGAAGACCTGAAGGATGGCCATGGCGTGCTGAGAGGCGGCGGCCTGCCCCGCAGCTCTGCAGTCCCTCGCCACCAGAGTAGACGAGAACTACAGGCCTTGGAGGGGTGCTTAGGATCACCGCGCCACATTGAAGCACTCTGTGCAAGAGGGGGGGGTGTGGCCCGAGGAATACTCGTCGGGGTTTATGCCACACCACAGCCCTCAGGTCACCCTGGCCACCAGCCAAACATCCCGTCACGTGGAGAGGATAACTGGGGTGTGGCAGAGGGGACTCTCCCTCCATACGGGGGTCATTGAGTCTCGACCGTGATTGCAACTGAGCGTCAACAGGGGGGACCCCAGTGTACCCTTGGCCGCGGCCCCATCGAGGGCAGAGAAGGCGGAGGAGGCCGCCGAACGGTCGCGGGAAGACAACGGGGACTTCCAGGACCACGTGACCTCCTCATGTATCCCGGGAGAGAAAGTAATTGGGGGCGGGGCCCAACAGCTGTCAGGACGCGTCACACCCAAAGACCAAACATCCCCCGAGATGACATGGCTGTCAACTCCGGGTCGGACTCGGGCAATGCTGAAGGCAGCAGCATAGCCGAATCTTCATCCCCAGAGGACTCCAGCCCACCTTGAGATGCGGCGATCGACATCTCATCGCCAACTGGAGCGCCGAACGAAACACACGGGGCGTCCGCAGACGGTCCCGCTGCTTCAGTCCGATCACTCGCGGGTACCGATGTGCGAGAGGGGGGTGTGGCCCGAGGAATGATCGTCGGGGTTATGCCACACCGTAACCCTCAGGTCACCCTGGCCACCAGCCAAAGTACCATCTCTCTCGGAGACGGTAGATTGGGGTGTGGCAGAGGGGACTCTCTTTCCTTGCGGAGGTCATTGAGTCTCGACCGCAACATCGCGATGGTCATGTTCCCGCAGTGAGAACATGACGCATCCACAAACGCTGCTTGAACGTGCTGAAGCCCAAACACGTCACGCAGCGATTGTGCCCATCAGATGGCAACAGAGATCGACCGCACCCAGAAGTGCATGGGCAAACCGTCTTTAAAAAGACGTGCCACATGCGAGCTCTTTTGTGAGAGCGAGCTTCACAGCGATGCCGAAGTGCCCAGGGAACGAATACCAGCTGGATGCAGATCACTGCACAGATCAGCAGGCAGGAAGTAAACACTCGCTGGAACGCGCCCGTAACACCAACACCGACTGGAAAGCTGTTCGTCTCGAAGAAGCTTGACGATATACTCAAAAAGGCTTAAGGAGTGAAGAGATAGATGCTCTTGGCTCCGAAGCAGAAACATAATGCGATGTTGCCAGCGTACTTCCTTATATACCCACACTGTGGGGCGGAGTTACGCTATGCAAATTCCGCATGCCCATGGCATTGGCACTGCCATTGGGCGTTTTCTAGATCTCGAAGATGATAGGCTTCTAGGCGAAACCCCCATTCGTCAGTCACTGACGTTACTCGGAGTGACTGAACGAAAGGGAACATAACTTTCAATACACTCAAATGTGTGTAATATGATAAAACAGCGCTGCGTTCCCCCACATACGCATGAGCAGAAAAAGCAGAAGCACTCGTTATGAAGGAGATGGAGAAATGAAGGAGAAAAAATATTCCTGCTTGCCCGCATTTATTTGATCAAAAATACAGAAGAAACAATAATAGTGAAATATTATTTGTAACGATGTGGAGCACTAGGAACAAACTGAAGAATCAGAAGATCAAATCCCAAACAGAAACTTTAATAAAGATGATCTGGAACAGGCAGATGTACGGTGGCCCAGTAGTGCACAACACAACGAAATCAAGCCACAACACAACGAAATTAAGCCACAACACGAAATCAAGCCACAACACAATGAAATCAAGCCACAACACAACGAAATTAAGCCACAACACGAAATCAAGCCACAACACAATGAAATCAAGCCACAACACGAAATCAAGCCACAGCACAATGAAATCAAGCCACAACACAACGAAATTAAGCCACAACACGAAATCAAGCCACAACACAACGAAATTAAGCCACAACACGAAATCAAGCCACAGCACAAAGAAATCAAGCCACAACAACACGAAATCAAGCCACAACACAACGGAAATGCTCACGACCAATAGCACTCGAGGCACTCGGAGTGGGGTAAAGTTAGTTTTCCTTGCCACTGTTCTATAGATTCGGCAATCTTACAAAGCTATCAATACCAATTTTAACAGTATGTAACCATTGTATATCAACATGAAATATTAATTCAAAACCACCTACATGCATTATAGCTGCATATTTATACTCGAGAATGCTTTGACCTGCTACCACGGCGCATGACGCCTAAGGGAACGTCTGCCAATTCCACCATGTGGTTGAAATGTATAATTTGTATTAATTAAAAAAAATTTTAACAAATTTTAACATTTAAAAACAGACATGTTCAAATACCAAAGCTTGATTGTATTGGTAAGACAAAACACAACTTTGGAATTTGAACATGTCTTTTTTTAAATGTTAAAAGTAATTTTAATTAATACAAATTATACGTTTCAACCACATGATGGAATTGGCAGACGTTCCCTTAGGCATCATGCGCCGTGGTAGCGGGTCAAAGCATTCTCGAGTATAAATATGCAGCTATAATGCACGTAACGTTAGGTGATTCTGAATTAATATTTCATGTCGATATACAACGGTTACATACACTTAAACTGATCATAGTATTGATATCTTTGTAAGACTGCTGAATCTATAGAACAGTGGCAAGGAAAACTAACTTTACCGCACTCAGAGAGCCCCCTAGTGGTCGGGAGCATTTCCGTTGTGTTGTGGCTTGATTTTGTTGAATTTATGTTTGCTTTTTAAATTTCGTTGTGTTGTGCACTACTGGGCCACCGTACAGATGGGCAAGGAAACACACGTTAACATAAAAGAGACTGGACAAAGACTGAAAGCAAGGGTGCAACTTAAATAGAGACACAAACAAGGTGATTGACTACACACAGCTGAACTAAACTAACTAACCAGGGTAACCATAGAAATAAAGTAGTGGCGGGAAACTGAACAAAGGAACAAATCAAACACAAGAAAAACACAACTCTGACATTATTACAATTTAAAATACTGGTTTTCTATTTTTAATATACTTTAAAATATAATTTATTTAAACTGAATTTTCATCAGCCATTACTCCAGTGTTCAATGTCACATGATCCTTCAGAAATCATTCTAATTTGCTGATTTATTATCAGTGTTGGAAACTGCTGTGCTGCTTAATATTTTTTTTAATAACCTGTGATACTTTTTTCAGGATGAAGTAATGGCTGATGAAAATTCAGCTTTTCATCACAAAAATAAATAATATTTTACAGTATATTAAAATAGAAAACCATTATTTTAAATGGATTTTTTCTGTATTTTTGATTAAATAAATGCATGCTTGATGAGCATTAGAGACTTTAAAAAACATTAATTCAAATAGTAATGTGTCCAAACTTTTGACTGGTATTGTATTTATAGCATCTGAGCAGAAATTTACGAACAAAAGCTTTATTGATGTGACACTAGACTATTTTACAGTAAACTCTTCATAATCTGTCCTTCGGATGAGACGTTAAACCGAGGTCCTGAGTCTTTGTGGTCATTAAAAATCCCAGGATGTCCTTCAAAAAAGAGTAGGGGTGTAACCCCGGCATCCTGGCCAAATTTGCCCAGTGGACCCTGTCCATCATGGCCTCCTAATCCTCCCCATATACTGATTTGCTTCATCACTCTGTCTCCTCTCCACCAATCAGCTGGTGTGTGGTGGGCGTTCTGGCGCAATATGGCTGCCGTCGCATCATCCAGGTGGTGCTGCACATTGGTGGTGGTTGGGGAGTGGTTGGAGTAAATATGTGTAGTAGCTAAACAAAACTGCGTGTCAATGCCATTCATTCACACAGACACACACAGAACATGCAGGATTCGTATTTAAATGGTATTTTGCGGTTTAATATTCACAGACACTAGTCTATATCATGTTTAGAATAAAGAACTTAAGAATAAACTTACCTGTCACAATCCTCGGCTGGATCTGTTGTTTCTCGAAATGAAACCAGGTCTTCTTTTGAGGTAAATTATTTCTCACCACATCTCAAAACAATGTAAAGTACATGAATCTCACTAAACTTGATGCGTTTTTTAGAGTTGATGCGGGCAGGGATACTTGCATGGATCGCATCAGAATTTGCCTTTGAATAGATCGCGCTCTCTGTGGGTGTGGCCACATTAGAGGATAATGAAGAGGCTTGCGAATGACTGACTCTTTCTCTATTCAAACAAATTACATAAACAGAGAATATTTGTTTTCAATTTGATTTACATAATTTAAAACCTGACATTCAACGTTTCTTTAGACATATAGTATGTCTCATGTTTTTCTGACAAGGATTTGCTAAGTTACAGTTCATTTTCTGACAAGTATCAGAATGGACTTCATTGAGAGAGAGGCGGCAGATTTGTTATGTGACAGCATTAATTAAAGTTTGACAGCACAGCCATTCCCATAATAGCCGTCACTGTTCAAATTAATGCACGGCTTAGACTAACTGTTCATCATGTGTTAGACTCCAGTAAAATTATTAGGTAATTAATCCTTCATGAATAAATCTCTCAATGATTAAAAATGGCTGTGACTATATTATGACAACTGTCAGAGTTGTGTTTGTAATTTGTGTTTGATTTGTTCCTTCTTCAGTTTGTTCAGCTCTTAGTCATTTACCTTGTTAGTGTTCTCTACTTAAGTTGCACCCTTTCCTTCACTCTTTGTCCAGTCACTGTTGTATTAGCGTGTTTCCCTGTTTACCTGTTCCTGAGCATCATAATTAAAGGTTTTGTTTGGATTTGATCTTCTGATTCTTCAGTTTGTTCCTAAGACAACCACACCATTACAACAACATTATATTATTATTTGCAGATTAATTTTTAAATGATTATTATTTTTAATTATTATTGTCCCTGGTTTGTAAGGGTACTCTTGTAAGAAAGTAGAAGTGGCTGGGACAGACTTTAAGTATCACCTCCACTTAAAAAGATGCAGTCTAATCCTATTTACATGAAATAAACTGCTCCGGGTCAGGTTTGAGATTACAGATCTGTTGCTATGACAGCAACTCCAGGATGAGCTTGGAAGAACCTAACAATCCTGGATCATGTCACATCATCAACAATGAAATCCAGCTAATTGAGTAATCCACGTACAAAGAACGAACCCCTGGACTTTGAAATGATCGAATTCTCCAAGTATGACAAGTCCAATGTCCGGGTACATAGTACGGAGCAGGTCAGATGAGGCTTTTAAATGCTTTATGAGTTCATCCTGGTGTGATCCTGGTAATCCAAATGTAATATCATTAAAAACTAATGCTGTCAATCGATTAAAAAAATAACTAATCACATAACTAATTACAGTTTTAATATATTTTACAATGTAATAATTTCACAGTTAATCTCCAAATTAATGTAAAAACAACATAAAGACAGTATATTTAAAATATTTATTTAATGGCATCTTTTTCAATTTTAAACATGAATTAGGCTTTAAAAAATATAACAACTTTTAATGTAAGTGAACTTAAAACAATCTTCACATAAACCCATTATAATAAATGTCATATTTACATGTGGCCTTCCTACCCATCTAACAGGTATGAAATATACAAATTAAATTAAAGTTATCAAACAGTCTGCACTGCATTAAATATAGATTAATCCTTACTAAAAAAAGTTCAAAAGTTCAAATAAAGTAACATTAGACAAAGGATGACAGAAAAAACGGATGCTGCAATAATTGTGTTAAACTGAAAAAAATTAATTGCATGTGTTAATGTTAATTTTGACAGCCCTATTAAAAACACGATATATACACTCAAGTTTCCATTATGTGTGAGCTTGAACAGATTTTTTTTCTTTCATAATCGTGAAAAATTTCTTTCATTAGTCTTTGTCTCCCTCTGCTTGTACAACACAAACATATTCAGACTCTATATTTACTCTCTAATAAAACTTCAACCTTTTTGAATTTATACTGTGTGTTTATATAAGTAAAATGTTTAATCTATGAATGAAAAACTGTAATTTGCTGCTGTGAAATAAAAGGTGTTTCACTGCCGCCTCATCAGGTCTGTCAGAGGATCGTTGAAATCTAAATGAAGTCTTAATTTATAACAGTGAAGTCACTGTATCTCCAGTCTCTGTTGATTCTGTTGACTGTGAGTCTCTGTAGTGGATCCTTATTCACCATCAGATGATCAGCAGAACATCAGACTGTCATCTAATACTAGTCCTAAAATAAAACACACAAACAGTCACATATGCAGTATGAGACATTAGGTCTGTCACATCTTTTCATAAGAAAACGTAACTAACTAAATAAGATATATCAATTCATTCTCAAACATGATAATATAGCTTCTATCTGATGCTCAAAGTCACTTTACAAAATCAAAAGGTCATGAAAGGTCACTTTCACACAACGGACAGCTGATACAGAACCAGCAGAAATGATTACACTTCACTACAAATTTAATATCAGTTATTAACAAAGAACCAAAATCTCAGATTATCACACGCATAGAGACAGGTAAAGGGTAAAAGCTAGAAAAAATAATATTATTTTTACAATCAGTCACAACACAATGATCAGAATTAAACTCATATTAGACCGTTTAAAATTCAGAGACCTACAGAAACTGAAGCTGAATTTAAGCCTCATTATCTGATGATCTGAGATTAAATATTCACACACACGAGGTGTTAATGAACCTGGTACAATTTATGTATAAATTAGCCATTTGAGCTTAAAATGAAAATATGATGGAAATTGTTAAAAACTATTGTTACCATAGTGTCTCCAGTTTGTAATGTGGATCATCCTTCACATCAGAGAGCAGTTTTACTCCTGACTCTCCAAGATTATTACCAGACAGATTCAGTTTTGTCAGGTGTGAGGGGTTTGATCTCAGAGCTGAAACCAGAGCAGCACAACCTTCATCTGTGACACCACACTCACTCAACCTGTAGAGAACAAGGACACACTCTTCACTCTCTTTTCACATTTTCAGTGCATGCCTGCGCGAGGTAATCAGAGCTGCTAACAGGAGCTCATGAAGCTCCGCCCTCTTCTAGAAAGGGGGCCAGGAACAGCAGCTCATTTGCATTTAAAGGGACAAAAACTTCTCGTTTTTGCTCACCCTCAAAAAGTGACAATTTTAACATGCTATAAAAATGATCTGTGGGGTATTTTGAGCTAAAACTTCACATACACACTCTGGGGACATTAGAGACTTAATTTTCATCTTGTAAAAAGGGGCATGATAGGACCCTTTTAAGATTTAAGTTTTCCTCTTCGAGTAGACTCCTCACCCCTGCCTTTGACCGCCGACAGGATCTGACGGTTCAAGCAGGAATGGGGCTTACGCCAAAGGATATTTTGTATGCACTATCAACATGTTAATCCTTATTCACTCCAAGTCATCATGATGGAGATGATCTTACCACAGTTCCTCCAGTTTACAATGAGGATTCTCCAGTCCAGCAGAGAGCAGCTTCACTCCTGGGTCTCCTAGATTATTATATGACAGTTTCAGTTCTCTCAGGTGTGAAGGGTTTGATCTCAGAGCTGAAGCCAGAGCAGCACAACCTTCATCTGTGACACCACAATCCAACAACCTGTAGAGAACAATGACACACTCTTCACTCTCTCAGATCAACAGAGACTTCATTTATCAAAGAGAAACCAATAACAAACTCAAATCACCATGTTAGATGGATATTGGTCTGTGTTACAGAACACAAAACATGATCATAACACACCTGCAGTCAAATTCAAGCAGGATTTTTTTTTCTTAATTGTATGCTCAAAATTTGTGCAATATCAAAATTAAACAATTAATTCAATATGTCACCCATTTAAATTGATTTTTCAAAACGACTGTGAGGTAGACTTGAGCTGAAAGAGGGGGATTTCATGACTCTTTAATATTCATTACATTAACCTCTTCTGTTACACTTTTTCTATATATTTAGGTGATATAAAGTTTTAATTTGTTATATCAGTTTTTATATAATCGTTCTCTCTCACAGAGACATAATCTCTTAGAAAAACAGTAAAACTGAATTAATTGTTTAAAAAAAAAGATATTTCACAAATTATGAGCATACAATTAAGAATAAAAATATTTTTCCTGCTTGAATTTGACTGCAGGTGTGTTATGATAATGTTTTGTGTGTTTTTCAGTGTGGCTATCAGTACTGTACAGTACAGTACAGTATCACCTTAATGAGGAGTAGCTCATGTGTTCAGTCATTTTCAGATCAATCACATGAACTCACAGCAGCAGGAGAAAGTAAAGGCTTCAAACAGAAAATTGTTAATTCTTGCACTGTGTCAATAATTGTTGCTATGGGAATGCTCTGCGTGATTGCGTCATGAAGCACTGTATCACTGTAAAGCTATTTTAAAACAGTATTGAATCTGTATTGTAAAAAGTGTTATATAAAAAAAGACCATGGTTCTGGTCCCGCTGCTGCTAAGGCACAGCTGCGATTCAGGTCGTGGGGATTGCAAATGGATCTATCCGAGAGGGTTAGAGACGAGCCTGACCTTTTCTCTGCCCTAACCTGCAGGATCCAGTGCTTTTTCTCAGGGTCAGGAAGCATGTGCTGCGGTTTCTTCCGCCCTGAGTGAGGTACCAGTGTTACAATTATCCAGCTCTGAGGAGTTGGATATTGTAAGCATTAATGCAGGAGATGTTGAGGACTCGCCTCCTCACGCTCCTGCATATGAGGAGCTCATGGAGTTTGTGACGTGCGTCATGGCCAGATTAAACATTGCCAGCAGTGAAGCAGGACATTCGTCCAAAGAGTAAACTGGATGAGCGCTTCCTGCCCTCACGGTCACAGCCTCCTCGTCGGGGCCTACTGTTTGGAAGAAACCGGTCTCTCATTGCGTGTACAGTTCACAGACATTGAACTATTCATCGATGTTAGGCTATAAAGAGCATGATTATGGGACGATGCCTGAGGTGAGAGACGCTAGTCAGCTATCTTTCCCCTGAGTCTGCATCGTCCCTAAAGGCCCCAACGTTACCCACCAAGCCGGTCAGAACAACTTCGGCTTTGATGAGTAAAGCTTATTCAGTAGCAGGTCAGGCAACGGTATGCCTTCATACCATGTCGTTGCTCCAGGCATACCAGGCTGACCTGCTAGGAGACCTCGATGAGGGCAGAGGTGTGAGCCCGGATGCTTTGAGATAGTTGCACTGGGCCACAGATCTTTCTCTCTGGGCCACCAAGGAGAGGGCTAAAAGCATTGGCCATTCTATGGCAGCCCTGGTGGCCATGGAGAGGCATCTTTGATTGAATTTATCGAACAGCAAAGAGAAAAATAAGAGCTTCTTTATGGACACCCCACTGTCTCCTCCTGGCCTCTTCTGCGACATGTCAATACAGTCGTCGAGAGGTTTCAGGAGGCAAACATGCAAGCCGCGACGTTATAGAAATTTCTCCTCCACTGCTCTCAGGTCTCAGGGGCTGCTGGGTGGGAGCAGCCCCAGCTGTCTTCAAGCTCCTCACACCGTGCTCAACAAAAACAGAGCGTCACCACACGAGCCCCCCAGGCTGATCCAACTTGCATGAAGTTCATCATTGCAACTCATAATGTAAGTCAGTAGTGTGTATGGCCTCCACGTGCCTGTATGCACTCACGGCAGCATCTGGGCATGCTCCTGATGAGATGGTGGATGGTCTCCTGGGGGACAGTCTGTAGTGCTACTTGGCAGCTTCGGATGCTACGGGTCTGGGGAACGTGAGGGCCAGTCAATGGCATCAGTGCCTTCATCATCTAAAAACTGCCAACTAGACCACATGAGGCCGGGCATTATCATTCTCCAGGAGGAACCCACTGCACCAGCATAAGGTCTGACAATGTCACTGAGGATTTGATCCTGGTACCTAACAGCAGTAAGGGAAACATGGAGCACATGGAGGTCTGTGCAACCCTCCAAGGATATTCCTCCCCAGACCATTACTGACCCACCACCAAACTGGTCATGCTGGATGATGTTGCATGCAGTATAACGTTCCACATGGCATCTCCAGACTCTTTCACGGCTATCACATGTGCTCAGTGTGATCAATAGCAGACTTTCCAATTCTGATGTTCCCTGGCAAATGCCAATCAAGCTGCATGGTGTTGAGCTGTGAACACAAGTCCCACTAGAGAACGTTGGGCCCTCATACCATCCTCATGAAGTCTGTTTCTGACAGTTTGGTCAGAAACATGCACACCAATAGCCTGGAGGTCATTTTGTTGGGCTCTGGCAGTGCTCTTCCTGTTCCTCCTCACACAAAGGAGCAGATATTGGTCCTGCTGCTGTGTTGTTGCCCTTCTACATTCCTGTCCAGCTTTCCTGTCTTGGTATCTCGTCCATGCTCTTGAAATTGTGCTGGGAGACTAAGGCAAGCCGTTTTGACTTTTATTGATTCACAGGATATGAATTCTTGATATCAACAATTCAATTTTCACAAGTTAAAATGCTAATTCTTGATATCAACAATTCAATTTTCACTAGTTAAAATGCTAATCCTGGAGGAGCTGGACTGCCTGTGCAACCTGATTGGGTTGCAGGTACTGCCTCACGCTACAGACAGTGACAAGGACCATAACAAAACACAAAACTAAAAACAAATCAGTTAGGAAGATTAAGGAGCGAACAATTGTCTATGGCCACCATCTGCAAAATCATTCCCTTTTTGGGGGTTGTCTTGCTGTTGCCTCTCCAGTGCATCTGTTGTCACTTTCATTTGCACCAAAAGCAGGTGAAACTGATTCACAATCACTTATCCTTCCTAATTGGGCAGATTGATATCCCTGAAGTTTAACTGACTTGGTGTTATATTGTGATGATTAAGTATTCCCTTTTTTTTCTTAGCAGTGTATATCTCAATGGGTCCTGCACACAGTTAAAAAGGGTTACAAGATTCAGTTTGGGTCTTGCCCGCCCAGATATATGGTCTGTCCACAGTGGTAGGCCCCGAACAGGCTCTGGTTATAATAATAATAATAACTATGTTTTCTATAGCACCTTTAAATGAGCTTCTCAAAGAGCTTTACAGTAAAAGAAAATGCAAGTAAAGAATAAACAAAAAAAATCTAAATAAAAGTAAATCAAAGAAGAAACCAGCAATGCGTATCACAATCAACAATAAGCTAATTTAAAAATATACGTTTTTAAATGTGATTTAAAAATTCCAAGAGACTGTGCTTCCCGAATTTCCACTGGAAGTTGGTTCCACAACCTGGGAGCAGCTATAGAAAATGCTCTGTCACCCATGGAGTGTAACCGTGTTTGATGGACAACCAAAAAACCCTGCTGAGAAGAATGAAGACTTCAGTGTGGAATATAAGGAGTTAAAAGTTGAGATAAATACTTTGGGGCCAGACCATGGAGAGCTTTGTATGTAAGCATAAGAACTTTAAAATCAACTCTATACTTAACTGGTAGCCAGTGTAGTGACTTCAGAACGGGAGTAATATGATCTTGAGTTTTGGTCCTAGTTAAAATTCTAGCTGCAGAAATTTGAATGTACTGTAATTTATTTAAAGCATGTTTAGTAATCCCAGAAAGAAGCGCATTGTTCCATTACAATGCGAGAGAAAACATATGTTTATTAACTTTTCTGCAGTGGAGGGGGATAGCATGGGGCGCAATTTAGCAATATCTCAGATATACTTAATTTCTTCTGAATTTCAAGTGCAGAACCATCAATGACAAGAGGACTTTGGTCAGCCCTACTGAGCTGATGAGGAGAACCAATGAGCATGACTTTGGTCTTGAAATTCGGTCTTGTCACCGTTTAAACAGAAAAATTTTAGCCATCCATGATTTTATCTCAGAGACGCATTTAGAGAGCAACGAGACTGTCCCACTCTGACCATATTTACAGTGAATATAGATTTGTGTGTCGTCTGCATAAAAATTATACGTGATACCTAAAGTTTGGAAGAGTTGACCAAGCGGGAATAAATAAAGACTAAAAAGTAAAGGTTCTAAAATTGAGCCCTGGGGGATGCCAGTAGAAACTGACCCAATTTCAGACATATATTCCCCTAAAGCTACAAACTGTCTGCGTCCGGTCAAATAAGATCTAAACCAGTTTAAGACGATACCGGAAATACCAAAAACTGTTTTAAGTCGATTTAGTAAAAGAGTATAATCTATGGTGTCGAAAGCGGCACTAATGTCCAAGAGAATATGAATGGAAAATGGTTATGGAAAAGAAGGTAAAAGCTTTGCTGGCTTTGAGGTAAAAGCTATTCTGGCTTTGCTTGTTCCTCCCCCCGACAGAGAGCCCAGGATCAACAGTTGGTATTTTATCGTTACAAAAAAGGATGGGGGGGGTTGCGTTCCATTTTGGATCTGCATCAGCTGAACTAGTCAGTAATGCAGCTCAAATTCAAAATGCTAACTTTGAGACAAATCGTGCCACAAATATAGCTGCTTATCACATTCCTTTGGGTGGTATGTCTTTGGTGAGAGACCCATTGGTAACCCTTTTCCTCCATGGTACCTTGAGGCTGAGGCATGCAGTTTGCACTAGGGTTTGATCCTCAACAAACCTGTCTCTGGCCTGATGACTCCGATCTTCAACCAGATGGAACTGGACAAATATTCTGAATGTTCCGATCTAATCTGACATCTAATCTCTTACATATCAACTCTTACAGAGTCAGCCAGACAACCTTTAACTATGTCAGTCCTGGCCCACTCTACTAGGAGTATGGCTGCCTCTAATACTATTTTATCAGGTGTTTCCATGCAAGATGTTTGTGATGCGGCAGGCTGGTCCTCTCCGCATACATTCGCTAGGTTTTACAACCTAAACTTGCTGTCGTCTTAGTGTTGCTCTTCTTAATATCTCACAAGACAGTTGTTACAACCCTGGCTCTAGGGACGCAACATAGAGAACGCAAAGACCAAAGTCTACTAATCAAAAATAAAGTTTATTGAATTATAAAATTGTAATTAATGTAATATTTAGTTTTCCCTGCATTTGATTCCATTTTGATATTACTGATATTACTATGAATTATTGAAATTGCTAAATTCACAGTGACTTTCTTGTGTGAGTCACATATTTTGTTTTTTGTTTTGTTTTGTTTTTATTCACAATTTAACACATATTACACACATACTTCAAAACACAGCCACACAACAACACACAAAAACAGTAGTGAAAATACAACTAAATATATCCACAGGACAATAAAGAGGGAGAAAAAAAAAGTCACATATGATCTTACCACAGTCTTTCCAATTTACAGAGAGGATTCTCCAGTACAGCAGAGAGAGGCTTCACTCCTGAGTCTCCTAGATTATTGACAGACAGATACAGTTGTCTCAGCTGTGAGGGGTTTGATTTCAGAGCTGAAGCCAGAGCAGCACTTCCTTTATTTGTGACGCCACACTTCATCAACCTGTAGATTACAATGACACTCTCACAGCATCAAAGGTTTCTAATTACATGGTGTTTTGCAGCATTGAGCAATGTAGCCAATTGCAGACATGTCTGTTGATTTCTTGAACACAATGGCCAAGAAGAGGTGTTTAAGTTAGAATCCACTCATCGGTCAAAGTCAGAGTTTGAGTTTGAGATCGTCATCGTGATGAACTAAGATGAGTGACAGTTTTTTAGTTATTATAAAGGGAATGCTCTTTGCGCACTTTCTAGGCAATATATAAAATCCATTCAGAATTTGTTTGTTTTTCTTGCTTGACCAGCGGTCACGTACACACTTCAAAGTTTCAGGAGTGACATCTGCTAAATTCATGTATTTGAACAATTCTTTTTTTGTCATTTATGCATGATTATTCCCCTTTCCTACAAATAAATTATTTTGTGTCTCATTTGATTGGGTGGACCAGCCATCAATCTGAATGGGCCAGTGCCACCCTGGCCTTATGTAGCCTGGCCACTGATGTGATGTGATTGAAGATGAATGAAATCAGCTTTAGCTTCAGATATGAAACACATTAAAGGGGGGTCTAATGCTATTTCATGCATTCTGACTTATTTACACTGTTAAAGAGTTGGATTCTCATGCTAAACATGACCAAATTTTTAAAAAATGAGTTGGATGTATGATGGAGTATTTCTGTGTCAAATACACTTCTTCAGGATTTGAACAAGTTTTTTTCGAGTATGGCCCTGTATAAGGTCATAAAGGGAGAAATTCCTTGTATGGGCACTTCTCCCAGATGAGCGCGTGCGCACATCAACCAGAGCGAGAGCAAGAGCACGTCCATCAACGAGCTTTGTTTGGGTTACGGGAGCCGTCTGCTGTTTTCGGAAAGAATCGGTACAGCATATCTGTCTTTTATAAATATGATAAAACTAAAGACTCTTAGGAGATATGAAGGATGCAGTACTACTCTATAGGTACTCAAGATTAACATGAGATTGGCAGAAACTGTGTTGTGATCCCTTTAACTGAGAGTATGTTCACTGTTATTCATGTAAAATCATTATATATCAATTACAATCCCAAACACTCTGATTTGGTCTCACTATAAATTATTTAAAAATATGTCTCTCTTAATACCAAATCATGTGACTATCAGAGAGATGATCTTACCTCAAATTCTCCAGTTTACAGTGAAGATTCTCCATTACAGCAAAGAGCGGCTCCACTCCTGAGTCTCCTAGTTTATTCCCAGACAGATCCAGTTCTCTCAGGTTTGAGGGGTTTGATCTCAGAACTGAAGCCAGAGCAGCACAACCTTCATCTGTGACACCACAATAACTCAACCTGTAGAGAACATGGACACACTTCTCACTCTCTCTGTAGCCCATATATTTTTTAAAGATTACTAATAAAGGACCTCTGTATGATAATGTAGCTGACATTCATCTTATCGTGTTCACACAAATAGTTGAGACAGACACCAAGAAAAGATGAATTTGATCAATATGTATGTGAATTAAATTAGATTCCTCTTCAGTTATCATAAATTATTATTCATCTTTCTGCACCTATTTTTTTTATCATGTTTATTGTTGTATTTGTTTGTGAACTATTTTTGTCATTACATTAGTTTTTGCCTGACTATAAACAATTTAAAAATGTCTCTCTGAGCACCAGACCATGTGACTATCAGAGAGATGATCTTACCTCAAATTCTCCAGTTTACAGTGAGGATTCATCAGTCCATCAGAGAGCAGCTTTACTCCTAAGTCTCCTAGTTTATTATATGACAGTTCCAGTTCTCTCAGGTGTGAGGGGTTTGATCTCAGAGCTGAAGCCAGAGCAGCACAACCTTCATCTGTGACACCACACTTCCACAACCTGTAGAGAACAATGACACACTCTTCACTCTCTAAGTAGCCCACATATGTTTTAAAGATTAATAATAAAGCATCTCTGTATGATATAATGTAGCTGATATTCATCTAATCCTGTTGTTATTTCCTGGGGATGTATAATATGCATATATTATACTCAAACACACCTGCCACAGGAGCTGTTGAAACAGTTCAACTCAGTCATTATCGAGTCTGTCCTGTGTTCATCTATAACTGTCTGGTTTGGTTCAGCTACCAAATCAGACATCAGGAGACTACAACAGACAGTCAGGATGGCCAAGAAGATTATTGGTTCTGATATTGCACAGCATGTGAACAAAATTTTGTATAGACCTATTATATTTTAAATTATATACAGTACCGGTGAAAAGATTGGACACATTACTATTTTAATGTTTTTGAAAGAAGTCTCATGCTCATCAAGCCTGCATTTATTTGATCAAAAATACAGAAAAAAACATTAATATTGTGAAATATTATTACAATTTAAAATAATGGTTTTCTATTTTAATATACTTTAAAATATAATTTATTTCGGTGATGTAAAACTGATTTTTTTGGCGAACAAAAGCTTTATTGATGTGACACTAGGCTATTTTACAGTAAACACTTCACAGTCTGTCCAAAACAGGCCAAATAATTATTGGCTGTGTTCAGGGTACGTTTGCGGGTACATCTGTGGTGTCGTTGGTCCCGCTTGCTCGGTTGCTGGGAGACTGGCTAGCGCTTCCCAGTCTCGCAGACTCATCTATACTATCAGACTCGGCTATGCAATACAGTTCGCCCAGGGAAAAGAGCAAACTCTCCCCCGTGCAGAGGATCTCTTTTCTCGGTATGGAGTTGGATTCCGTCAACCTAACAGTGCGCCTCTCAGAGGAGTGTGTTCAGTCAGTGTTGAACTGCTTAAATTCATTCAAATGCAGAACAGCGGCCCCAGTGAAGGCTCCTGGGGCATATGGCATCCTTAGCTGCAGTAATGCTGCTCGGATTGCTCTATATGAATATCGCTTCAGCACTGGCTTTATGACCAAGTCCCATGATGGGTGTGGCGGAGCGGCACGTACCGGGTTCCCATTACCCCGCACTGTCGCCAAACTTTCAGACCATGGTTGGACCCTTCGTTTCTACGGGCAGGAGTTCCCCTAGAACAAGTGTCAAGGCATGCTGTGGTCTTCACGGATGCCTCTGCCACCGGCTGGGGGGCCATGTACAACGGGTATGCTTTGCGCCACTCACATTCCAGGGTTGCTCAATCATGTAGCCGACGAGCTTTCACGACAGCAAGTGTTTCCAGGGGAGTGGGGGGGGGGGGATCCCCAGGTGGTCCAGCTGATTTGAAGGCACTTCGGGATCATGCAGGTAGACCTGTTTGCCGCCCCGGACACGTCGCACTGCCAGTTGTTCTATTCCCTGACCGAGGGGACCCTCGGCATGGATGCACTGGCATACAGCTGGCCCCGGGGCCTATGCAAGTATGCGTTTCCCTCAGTGAGCCTTCTTGCAAAGACATTGTGCAAAGTCAGGGAGGACGAGGAGCAGGTATTGTTAGTTGTGCCGCATTGGCCCAACCGGACCTGGTTTCTGGAACTGATGCTCCTCGCGACCTCCCTGGCCCATTCCTCTGATGAAGGACCTACTTTCTCAGAGACAGGGCACCCTGTGGCACCCGCGTCCAGACCTCTGGAAACTCCACGTCTGGTCTCTGGACGAGACGTGGAGGTTCTAGGTGATCTACCCCAATCAGTGGTAGATCACTTCGGCTAGAACCCCTACTACGGGGTGCCTCTATGCTTTCAAACAAATCATGCCTAGAATTTGGTCTGGCTAACTCTCACATGATCTTGAGACCCCGGCCCGTATATGTGCCCAAGGTTTCCACTACTCCATTCAGGGACCAGGTGGTGAACCTGCAAGTGCTGCCCTCGGAGGAGGCAGACCTAGCCCTGGCTTTTCTCTGCCCCATCCGCGCAAGGGAACGAGGGTTACATACGTAACTGAGACGTTTTCACTGATATGCTAATGATACTCAGCTCTATTTCTTTATTCTCTATTTCTGATGACTCCGATCTTCAACCAGATGGAACTGGATAAATATTCTGAATGTTCCAATACAATCTGACTTCTGACCTGTAATGCTATCTGAATCATAATCATACACTGTTCGTTCGTTGGCCAGAGGAGAACTGGCCCCCTGACTGAGCCTGGTTTCTCGTTTTGGTTCCTTGCCACTTAATATTCAACAATATTATTGATCTGCCTGCATTGACACCATTGTATGAGAACTGAACTGAGCTGGACGAAGACGATCACTGTTTTCTCCAGAGCGGCTGTATAGATAAATTAACTAAATTAATAACTTTTTTACAACAGAAATGAACCATCATTGAACTTACTTAAGTTGGACTATGACACTAATTTCTTCTATATCTGCTGTACAACCGAAACTAACTTTGTTGCATTATTTTCCTTTTATCACTGTAAAGCTGCTTTGAAACAATCTGTATTGTAAAAAGCGCTATATAAATAAAGCTCTACTATCCCTATTTTTCTATTATAAAATATTGACCCAAGACACTCAGACAAAAGAAGATACAACATAGTCCCATGGCAGGCCATTTGAGGGAAGCAAAGACACAGACACGTCTCATGGCCTGATATTTTGGCCGGGCATTCACAAGAATGGTGGTGTGCGGCGTGTCATGAAGGCCAGCTGGTTAATCCTCTGACCATTTCAAAAGCGCCTTTGCGCCCACTGCCATTAGTAGAGGTCCCTTTCGGGAGAATTGGTATGGACCTCATCGGGCCATTAGAACGTTTAGCACGCGTTAGATCTAATGGCTTATGCAACACGATATCCGGAAGCAGTGTTGTTACGCACCATTTTTTCAAAGAGTGTGGTGGACGTGCTGTTTCGCATTATCTCCCGAGTGGGAATCTCCAAAGAGATTCTCACTGATCAGGGCACAGCATTTATGTCACATACATTAAGTGAATTATACAAATATTTGGGCATTAAATTGATTCGCACCAGCGTCTATCACCCACAAAAAAGTCTGCAGCGGGGGAACGAGTAAGGAGACGAGCGGTGATAATTGAATTTAATTGGATATACTTTATTGTCCCATTTCTGGGAAATTCATCTTGGACACCATGACATGGCCAGTAACAACATTAGACATACATAACACAGTATACAACATATAATAAATTACTAACAAGCCAAAATATATACATAAAAAAACTACAGTGTACCAATTTGCCATCTCACTTTTGCAATTCTCTATTGAATAGTTTAACCACAGTTGGCACAAAATAATTTTTGTAGCGATTTGATTTGCACATCAAAATCCTCAATCGTCTCCCTCTTAAAATTCTTGTGTAAAATGTGTTTTCAAAAAAATTTCTAGTTCGTCTTAAAATAGATACCTCATACAGCTGCTGTATAGGTTGTTTCTCTTCCCACCCTACAATTTTTAGAGCAGTATGTACAAGTCGTGCAAGTTTTGATTTTGATTGGACAGTCAGGTTTCCATACCATGCTGTAATAACATATCTTATCAAACTCTCAAAAACAGACTGATAAAAAAAAAAACAGAAACACAATCTTCTGATTTACCCCAAAAACTTTCAACCTTCGCAAAAAATATAGCCTCTTCTGCAATCTAGAACACAGACTGTTGATGTGAGAAGATCAACATTACAAATTATCTATATCATTCCAATTTCTGAGAATCCAAGATGGCAGCCTGATACGTCTATCTCTGTGTTTGTCTCCTCTTGTTTTAATTAATCTCGGCGTCTTGTGCATTTTTGAGTCTCACTTTTGCAGTGGTGAATTTATAGAGATGTTCAACATACTTCATGTCTATTTTATGATATAAATTTTATTTTAAAACACGGTATCCACCACGTCATTAAACTCAAGCTTAACAACTTTACTGCCTGCGGCCTGACGGAGATACTGCATGTTTTACAATGGATCAATGCCTCTGAACCTGGGCATGCCTGCATAAGTTGGCAACCCTTCTTGTGATCCAAGTTCTATCGCTGTTTCTCGGATGTGACTTTAGACCAAGACTGAGTGACTTCAGTGTTCTGTTGGCGTTGTTCGGAGGACCACGTGGGAGTTTTCCGTGGATTGTGTCATCCATTATCAACGGCCGTCGGGACCCGGCCGGTTTATCTCGTTGAGTCGGGCGTGCGCAGTGGATTTTAGCGAGCATTCTTTGGAGCGCGTGCATGTGCCCCTTCAACCAACAGTTCTAGTTCTGGTCGATTTCACAGAATTTTCTCAATCTTTCTTCCTCTTTTCTTTTGAGGATTTAAGATTTCATTTGGACTTTTGTGGCTCCATGTGGGCTATAGATTGTCAATGCTGCATTTAAAGGGTTAGTTCACCCAAAAATGAAAATTAGCCCATGATTTACTCACCCTCAAGTCATCCTAGGTGTATATGACATTCTTCTTTCAGACAAATAAAATCGGAGTTATATTAAAAAAGTCAATAGTTTTTATAAATTTTATAAAGTAAATTATCTAGCTTCTGGCCGATCGCCTTCCGTATTCAACTTACGGAAAAAGTGTTGTGCCTCTCGCAGTTCAAAATGCTTATGCTACGTCTGACGACATTGCACACCAGTTACGCTTGATAATTTAGTATGCTAGATGCATACTGTGACCTCACTGAATTATAAGGAGCTTGTTCTACTGGGTGATTTTAATGTGAACTGGTTGCAGTCAGCATCTGACGGGCTTAAACTAATTTGTGAGACTCTTAACCTTTTTCAGCTAGTTGAGACACCTACTAGACCAAATTTGAAGGATTATAAAAAGTCAACATTAATTGATCTTATTTTTACAAATGCCCCACACAAATATTCATCGGCTTCTGTATATGCAAACGATATTAGTGATCATTGTGTCATTGCCACAGTTAGAGATACTAAACTACCTAAGCAGAAACCGCGTATTATTGCAAAAAGGTGTACGAAATATTTTAATGAGCCATGTTTTCTCCATGACCTTGCTCTTTATGATTGGGAAATTATTTTTCTCCCAATCGAAATGACTCCCAATCGAGTTTGCCTAGCAATATTTTTATGATGGTTTTACATTGATTCTTAATAGGCATGCACCATTTAAGAAATTTAGAGTTAAAGGCAGGGATAACCCTTGGTTTTCCGCTGCATTGTCAGTTCTTATACGTGAGTGGGATGCTGCTTGGGCAAAAGCTAGGCAATCTGATTTAGGTTCTGACTGGATTCGCTTTAGACAGCTTCGAAGCTATTAGGAAAGCTAAAGCTGATTATTTTATTGCAAAAACTACAACAAATTTAAATAATCCCAAGAAATTTTGGCAGAATATAAAGTAGACAGCGGGTAACAAAAATTCCTCTAATTTTCCTTCATGTATAAATGCGGATTCCACCAACATATCTGATAGAGAGCAAATGCTTAATTATTTTTGATTTCCAAATTGCTGCATAGATTAAAGAGTGTTGGTTTATCAAATCATGTTATTTTCTGGTTTAAAAATTATTTAAGTGGAAGAACTCAATGTGTTCAGGCTGAAGGTAAACATTCAGGACTATTGGAGATTGTTAAAGGTGTTCCCCAAGGATCTGTGTTGGGGCCTCTTTTATTTACTATCTACTTGATTGTGATATTCAGGAAGTAAATTTTCACTTTTATGCAGATGACACTGTCATGTATTGTGGTGCACCTTCTAAACAGCAAGCCTTGCTTAAGCTTCAAATGGCTTTTGATGTGATTCAGTCACGGCTTCATACACTAAAACTTGTTTTGAATGCTGATAAAACCAAGCTTATGTTATTTTCAAGCTTGAGAAAGGTAGTAGACAATCTTATTCCTCTCCAGACTTTACAAGGTAATGCGATTGAGTTAGTGAAAGAGTATAAATATCTTGGCATCGTTGTTGATGATACATTATCTTTTGGCTCTCACATAACTAAATAAAGATAAAGCTTGGGTTTTATTATAGAAACAAGTTTTGTTTTTCATTTAATGTAAGAAAGAGGTTAGTTTCTGCTACTTTTTTGCCTGTACTTGATTACGGTGATGTGGTGTGGTGAATTTTTTTTATTGTTATTTTGTTCTGTAAGTTTGTGATTGTAATTGCTGCCCATTCTAGGCCAGGACACTCCTGTGAAATAGATTTTTAATCGGTCTCCTCTCCACCAATAAGCTGGTTTGTGGTGAGCGTTCTGGCGCAATATGGCTGCCGTCGCATCATCCAGGTGGTGCTGCACATTGGTGGTGGTTGAGGAGATTCCCCCCTTCTATATGTAAAGCACTTTGAGTACCCTGAAAAGCGCTATATAAATGTAACAAATTATTATTATTTATTATATAATCTCAGAGAGATTATCCTGGTTAAATAAAGGTCAAATAAATATATATATATATATATATATATACACCCAAGTATTTATATGATGAAACCTGTTCAATAATATTACCATGTATTGTTACAAGGCTATGATCCCCCATAGATCTGGGGTTGAAGATCATTTCAACAGTCTTTGTTTCATTTAAAATCAAGGAATTAACATCACACCATCCTACAAAAACAGTCCATTTCTGAAAAGTACTGCGAAGGTGTAGTGTTCCTGTTCAATAAACTCAATATTGCTGTGTCATCTGAGAATTTAATAAAAAAAATTGTTATCCTGGCATTAAACACACTCGTTAGTATAACAAACAAAATGGGTGAGCTAATACACCCCTGTGGAGCCGCCGTATTAGTGGTTTTCAACTCAGAATAAGAGTTGTTAACCCTGACTTGTTGTGTACGATTTGTTAAATAAAAATACAAAAGGGGTTCTTCCTAATTGGTATCTCGGGTTGGAGTGTATTAAATAGTGAACTAAAATCTATAAAAAGTAAATGTGCATATGCTTGGGTATCTTCTAGATTTCTATTCACCAAATGAGTGATACAGTTATAAGTGAACTGAAATGGGTCAAGGGATAATTTAACCTCATCCTTTAGAACATTTACTACAAATTTTTTCAAAACATTTCATAACATTTGAAGTCAAAGCCACAGGTCTAAAATTACAATTCTCAACTGGGCAACTATGGAATGCTATGCAGATCTAAACATCTCTTTGAAACATAGGACAGAATGCTGGAGTAAGTTCACTGGTGCCAGTTTTTAGCAAAAAGGCAGAGATTCCATCAGAGCCCGTAGATTTTTTAGCGCATACACCTCTAAATAGCGAACAAACTATGTGTGGAACTACCTCTAATCTCTGATCCGTATTACATATAATATAGTCCAGATCAGCCATCCGCTCCAAAGGTGACTCAAACCTGAGAAAAAAATCATTCAGATCATTTGCTCTTTGCTGATTATAAGCCTTTTTCGAAGGAGTTCCATATTAGTTACTTACTTTCATAGTATCCCATAAATCTTTGGAATCCCCCGAGTTAAAATTTTGTTCTATAATATCTCTGTGTTTTTCCTTGCCACCTTCAACAAAGAATTTAATTCCTTTTGGACTACTTTTAATTCAATTTTCTTTATTGATAAAAGTCAGCTTCTTCCTGTTTAGGCAATCCTTAACTTCCTTTGTTATATAACTTTTGTTATTAGGAAATACAGTTACAGTTTTCTTCTCAACAACTGTGTCCACACAAAAGGTAATATAGCCTGTTATTGTCTCTGTGGCATCCTCAAAGTCCATTTCATGAAACAGTTCCCAGTCCGTGCAAGCAAAGCAGCCCTTTAAAATGTCAATACTGTCATCAGACCAAACGGATACAGACTTTGTCTGTAGCTTTATCCTTTTTAAAAGTGTTTTTTAGCTAGGAATCAAGTGAATCATGTTATGATCGGGAGGTCAAGTGAATGATAACTAACACCTGTCTCTAATTCCAGTGATTGGCAGAGTGATGGGATACAAGTGCCCTGCAGACCTGGGACAGGAGGGAGAGACCGATTACCACAGAGACTGTTGGTGCGTCCCAATTCACATACTATCCGTCCTAAATAGTATTCGAAAATAGAATTAGTACGTCCAAATCGTATGTTGAAAAGAGTATTCCAAAGATCCCTGCATGGTCTACTATTTACGGTCAGAATCCGAAGTGCAGATCCGTGCACACTCTAAGGGCTGATGTTGCCCACAACCCATTGAGCGGTGGACGAGGATTCGATTAGAACTACAAACACAAGTAAAAAGTGTTAAAAAACTACAGACATGGAGGATGTGCAAGTCCACCGGTTATGTAGAGAGGTTTAGATAAAGGGGTTAGAGTGAATAATTATCAGTATCTAACCTGACGAAAATATATTTATTCAATGTTATTTCACATTATATTTCATCTGCAGCAGCATTGTGAACTTTTATAAAAATAGGTTTGGCCATTAACATTTAAATGCATCATTATATTCCGCATGAGGAGAGTCTCCACATGAAAGACGACTGGCTGATCAACGTGCTACATTTCTCTCAGAAACGGTAGGAAATTAAAATTAAGATTGAATGTGGAGGATTTTAACTGTGACAAGATGATTGACAGGGCAGTTTACGGTGACAGGATGCACATAACTTAGCGACAGAGCTGTCCGTTAAAGATGACAAAGTAGTATGTCCCAAAGCTTGCATACTCTTCTGCTAGACACTCAAAATTATCTACTTTTTCTTCACAAAAAGAGTACATACTTTTAGGTCGTAGTATAAGTAGGCAAAAAGTAGGTATACATAGGTCATTTAGTTCCCCTCTTAGTAAGAAACACTTTTGTTTGTTGTTTTGGCCAGGCCATCTCCCGAAGACACTGATTGCTTCCAGTTTCTTTTTATAATTAAAAATAAAAAAATTTTGTTTGCAACAACAAGTGGCTGATTTACATGTCTGGGGCAGAGGACTGAAGCGAATCCTCCACGTTTTCCATTTATGTTTCTTCTTTTGGTTTAATTTTTACATGTTATTCCCTCTCCCAACCCTAGACTGGGGGGGTGGGGGGTAATACACACGGCTCCGGGGGGTTAATAAAGGCCTTCTGAAGTGAATCGATACGTTTGTGTAAGAAAATATTTGATAATTTTTAATAAATCTATATTTAATAAACCCATATTTAACATGTTATAAAGTAAAATATCTAGCTTCCTCCAGACTGCCTTCCGTACTCAACTTACGAAAAAATTGTAAGCGTAAACGTAGCGTAAGCGTTTTGAACTGCGAGAGGCGTTACACTTTCTTCATAAGTTGAATAAGGAAGGCGGTCTGGCATAAACTAGATATTTTACTTTATAAAGTTTTAAATATGGATATTTTTCTTACACAAATGCATCGCTTCGCTTCAGAAGGCCATTATTAACCCCCCGGAGCCGTGTGGATTACTTTTATAATGGATGGATGCACTTTTATGGGCTTAAAATTTTGGGCTGCCATTTACTACCATTATAATGCTTGGATTAGCCAGGACATTTTTTAATATAACTCAGATTGTATTCGTCTGAAAGAAGAAAGTCATATACACCTAGGATGGCTTGAGGGTGAGTAAATCATGGGGTAATTAAAATTTTTGGGTGAACTATCCCTTTAAATGAGATTTCTCTTCAGTTATCAGATATTATTATTATTATTATTCATTTTGCTTATCCATCTGCACCTATTTTTTCACCATCATATTCATTGTTAGCGTTTATTTGCTTTACTGTTTTTTATTTAATTAGTTTAGTTTTGGTCTGACTATAAACTAATTAAAATAAATAAATAATAAATTAAAATAAATAAATCTCTCTGAGCACCAGATCATGTGACTATCAGAGAGATCTTACCTCAAATTCTCTAGTTTACAGTGAGGATTCTCCAGTACAGCAGAGAGAAGCTTCACTCCTGAGTCTCCCAGTTTATTCTCAGACAGATCCAGTTCTCTCAGGTGTGAGGGGTTTAATCTCAGAGCTGAAGCCAGAGCATCACAACCTTCATCTGTAACTCCACACTTACTCAACCTGTAGAGAACAATGACACACTCAGATTGAAACATACCGGGCTGCATTTCCCAAAAGCATCATAAACCTAAGTAGATTGTAGAAACAATTGTATGAATCATCCTAAAATTACAGTCTGTTTCCCAAAACCAGTGATGTAAAGTATTTGAGTAAGTGTAATTAGTTACCAGATATGTTCACAAGTCCCTAAAGGCCAAGTCGCAGTCAAGTCTCAAGTCTTTGTTTTATTTTTAGCAATAGTTCTGTAATGACAACTAGGAGATTGGTATGGTAATAAAGATTGGCATGGTAGTGGATATGGCAATGTTAATGTATTTGGTTTAGGCGGAATAGGGATGCTACACTGCTGCTGCAGAGCAAGTACATGCTACTGCCAATACATTCACAGACATTGCTGTGAGCATGCAAGACATCTACAGCAGGAGATTTGAGTCTCTGGCCATCCATAATTTGCATTTCATTGAAATCGTCTTGCCAAAGACAAAGTTTTCTTGCATCAGGTTAATACACAGGTAGGCTGCATGTTATATCTTCTAATTGAATGTTTAGACTTATGTATTTGTGACAAGCAGGGCGGGCGAGAGCTGTGAGAGCGGTGCGAGGCCGGTGCGTGATTGATGATGAGCGCCAGCTGCGCATCACACCGATCTTGGATCTCTCACTAAGGAGCGACGGAAACATAAAAGGAGGAGCGACGACAGTGAAGGATGAGAGAGGACCAGGCCTGGACTTTACGTTATGTTTTGTTTATATTTTATTATGTGTGTGCACAGCAGCCGTCCGTGAGGGGCTGCCTGCCTGCTTTTCAGTTTGTGTTTATTTCTTTATTTTTGCCATAATCTTTAGCTAACTGGACACTTTATTACTTTTTGTTTCATTAATCAAATTAATTTGTTAATTCACATCCATTTTTTATAGACCCAAGATGTTAAAGCAATGCGAACACTTGTGCTTCACTGCTTTGTGGTCTTTCCATTCACCTTGGCGATGGCAACTCAGAGTTATACGACTGTGTTTTGCCAAATCTGTGCACCCCTGCACAGGCCTCTGTGCTCCACCATGCTGCCCCACTGCAGGTACGTCGGTAGTCCCTCTGACCCTGCTTGTACGGCGGCTCGAAGCCTGGCTAGGGCTTCCCGGCCCATCACTTGTGAGAGCAGTTATGCGAAAAAAGGGACTTGTTGCTCAGGCACCTCAGCCATCTGGGGCTTCAGGTCAACTGGGAAAAGAGCAAGCTCTCCCCCATGCAGAGAATCTTTTTTTCTCTGTATGGATTTGGACTCGGTCAACATGACAGCATGTCTCACAAACGAGTGTGCTCAGTCAGTGCTGAACTGCCTGAATTCACTCAAGGGCTATTGAAATTGTTTCAGAGGCTCCTGGGGCATATGGCATCCGCAGCCACAGTCACGCAGTTCTGGTTGCTTCATTTGAGACAGCTTCAGCACTGGCTACACTGCCAAGTCCTGAGATGGGCATGGCGCAGCGGCATACACCGGGGTAGCAATCACACCAGTCTGTCATCAAACCTTCAGCCCGTGGTCAGAAGTGTCCAGGCATGTTGTTGTCTCAACAAACCGCCCTCACCTTGTACCATCTTGGGACCTCTCCTTGGTCTTGTCAGCCTTGCAGAGAGCATCCTTCGAGCTGCTACAGTCAGTAGAGCATAAGATCCTGTCTCTTAAGACAGTCCTGATTGTCTTTTCGGTCCACAAATCGTGCCTGGAATTCGTGCCGGCCAACTCTCACGTAAACCTGAGACCCTGGCCTAGATATGTTTCCAAGGTTCCCACCTCCCCCTTTAGGGATCAGATGGTGAACCTGCATGCGCTGCCCCTGGAGGAGGCAGACCCAGCCCTTGCTCTGCTCTGTCGTTCGCACTTTGCGCTTGTAACTCACAGAATACATTTAGCATATATATATTTACATTTACAAACCCGATTCCAAAAAAGTTGGGACACTGTACAAATTGTGAATAAAAACAGAATGCAATGATGTGGAAGTTTTAAATTTCAATATTTTATTCAGAATACAACATAGATGAAATATCAAATGTTTAAACTGAGAAAATGTATCATTTTAAGGGAAAAATAAGTTGATTTTAAATTTCATGGCATCAACACATCTCAAAAAAGTTGGGACAAGGCCATGTTTACCACTGTATGGCATCCCCTCTTCTTTTTATAACAGTCTGCAAACGTCTGGGGACTGAGGAGACAAGTTGCTCAAGTTTAGGAATAGGAATGCTGTCCCATTCTTGTCTAATACAGGCTTCTAGTTGCTCAACTGTCTTAGGTCTTCTTTGTCGCATCTTCCTCTTTATGATGCGCCAAATGTTTTCTATGGGTGAAAGATCTGGACTGCAGGCTGGCCATTTCAGTACCCGGATCCTTCTTCTACGCAACCATGATGTTGTAATTGATGCAGTATGTGGTCTGGCATTGTCATGTTGGAAAATGCAAGGTCTTCCCTGAAAGAGACGACGTCTGGATGGGAGCATATGTTGTTCTAGAACTTGGATATACCTTTCAGCATTGATGGTGCCTTTCCAGATGTGTAAGCTGCCCATGCCACACACACTCATGCAACCCCATACCATCAGAGATGCAGGCTTCTGAACTGAGCACTGATAACAACTTGGGTTGTCCTTGTCCTCTTTAGTCCGGATGACATGGCGCCCCAGTTTTCCAAAAAGAACTTCAAATTTTGATTTGTCTGACCACAGAACAGTTTTCCACTTTGCCACAGTCCATTTTAAATGAGCCTTGGCCCAGAGAAAATGCCTGCGCTTCTGGATCATGTTTAGATATGGCTTCTTTTTTGACCTATAGAGTTTTAGCCGGCAACGGCGAATGGCACGGTGGATTGTGTTCACCAACAATGTTTTCTGGAAGTATTCCTGAGCCCATGTTGTGATTTCCATTACAGTAGCATTCCTGTATGTGATGCAGTGCCGTCTAAGGGCCCGAAGACCACGGGCATCCAGTATGGTTTTCCGGCCTTGACCCTTACGCATAGAGATTGTTCCAGATTCTCTGAATCTTTGGATGATATTATGCACTGTAGATGATGATAACTTCAAACTCTTTGCAATTTTTCTCTGAGAAACTCCTTTCTGATATTGCTCCACTATTTTTCGCCGCAGCATTGGGGGAATTGGTGATCCTCTGCCCATCTTGACTTCTGAGAGACACTGCCACTCTGAGAGGCTCTTTTTATACCCAATCATGTTGCCAATTGACCTAATAAGTTGCAAATTGGTCCTCCAGCTGTTCCTTATATGTACATTTAACTTTTCCGGCCTCTTATTGCTACCTGTCCCAACTTTTTTGGAATGTGTAGCTCTCATGAAATCCAAAATGAGCCAATATTTGGCATGACATTTCAAAATGTCTCACTTTCAACATTTGATATGTTATCTATATTCTATTGTGAATAAAATATAAGTTTATGAGATTTGTAAATTATTGCATTCCTTTTTTATTCACAATTTGTACAGTGTCCCAACTTTTTTGGAATCGGGTTTGTATTCATTTAGCAGACACTTTTATCCAAAGCGACTTACAACTGAGGAATACAGGAAGCGATCTGTCATGAAGAGGCGAATAATCACAAAAAGTGCCTGAAATACTAAGTTTTGGACATTGCTTAGAGTAGCATAAGCTAGAACAGGGAGAGAATAGAGGAAAAATGGAGGGAGTTGTTTTTTTTTTTTTAAGATGAGGTTAAGTGCTCACGAAAGAGATGAGTTTTCAGCTGTCTTTTGAATGTTGTCAGTGATTCAGCATTCCGGATGGAGGTGGGGAGATCGTTCCACCAGCAAGGAACAGTGAACGAAAATGTTCTGGAGAGTTATTTCGTGCCTCATATATATATATATATATATATTTTTTTTATATATATATATATATATATATATATACAGTGCCAATTTTGCAGGTTTGCCCACTTACAAAGCATGTAGAAGTCTGTAATTTTTATCATAGGTACTCTTCAACTGTGAGAGACGGAATCTAAAACAAAAATCCAGAAAATCACATTGTATGATTTTTAAGTAATTAATTTGCATTTTATTGCATGACATAAGTATTTGATACATCAGAAAAGCAGAACTTAATATTTGGTACAGAAACCTTTGTTTGCAATTACAGAGATCATACGTTTCCTGTAGTTCTTGACCAGGTTTGCACACACTGCAGCAGGGATTTTGGCCCACTCCTCCATACAGACCTTCTCCAGATCCTTCAGGTTTTGGGGCTGTCGCTGGGCAATACGGACTTTCAGCTCCCTCCAAAGATTTTCTATTGGGTTCAGGTCTGGACACTGGCTAGGCCACTCCAGGACCTTGAGATGCTTCTTACGGAGCCACTCCTTAGTTGCCCTGGCTGTGTGTTTCGGGTCGTTGTCATGCTAGAAGACCCAGCCACGACCCATCTTCAATGCTCTTACTGAGGGAAGGAGGTTGTTGGCCAAGATCTCGTGATACATGGCCCCATCCATCCTCCCCTCAATACGGTGCAGTCGTCCTGTCCCCTTTGCAGAAAAGCATCCCCAAAGAATGATGTTTCCACCTCCATGCTTCACGGTTGGGATGGTGTTCTTGGGGTTGTACTCATCCTTCTTCTTCCTCCAAACACGGCGAGTGGAGTTTAGACCAAAAAGCTCTATTTTTGTCTCATCAGACCACATGACCTTCTCCCATTCCTCCTCTGGATCATCCATATGGTCATTGGCAAACTTCAGACGGGCCTGGACATGCGCTGGCTTGAGCAGGGGGACCTTGCGTGCGCTGCAGGATTTTAATCCATGACGGCATAGTGTGTTACTAATGGTTTTCTTTGAGACTGTGGTCCCAGCTCTCTTCAGGTCATTGACCAGGTCCTGCCGTGTAGTTCTGGGCTGATCCCTCACCTTCCTCATGATCATTGATGCCCCACGAGGTGAGATCTTGCATGGTGCCCCAGACCGAGGGAGATTGACCATCATCTTGAACTTCTTCCATTTTCGAATAATTGCGCCAACAGTTGTTGCCTTCTCACAAAGCTGCTTGCCTATTGTCCTGTAGCCCATCCCAGCCTTGTGCAGGTCTACAATTTCATCCCTGATGTCCTTACACAGCTCTCTGGTCTTGGCCATTGTGGAGAGGTTGGAGTCTGTTTGATTGAGTGTGTGGACAGGTGTCATTTATACAGGTAACGAGTTCAAACAGGTGCAGTTAATACAGGTAATGAGTGGAGAACAGGAGGGCTTCTTAAAGAAAAACTAACAGGTCTGTGAGAGCCGGAATTCTTACTGGTTGGTAGGTGATCAAATACTTAAATGCAAATTAATTATTTAAAAATCATACAATGTGATTTTCTGGATTTTTTAGATTCCGTCTCTCACAGTTGAAGTGTACCTATGATAAAAAATTACAGACTTCTACATGCTTTGTAAGTGGGCAAACCTGCAAAATCGGCAGTGTATCAAATACTTGTTCTCCCCACTGTATATGAGAACATATTTACCTCAGCTAAAACATAACACAGAAAGTAATTTTAATCATGTCTCAGTTTGTAAAAATGAACAGAAACACATTTACAGTAATGCTCTTACAACAGAAACCTGGCAGTTCAGATAGGTGGAGGATTTAAAAGTTGAAGTGTGACACTCATATTTTTTGTTAAACCATTAACATCATTTTTAAGTAAGAAATGTTATGTTTTAACAGTGATGATTGTTCTCAGTGTTACTTACTCAGCTGATCTAGTTGCTGTGACCACAGGCAGCAGCTTCTGAAGAACTTCATCTGCTGTATTTTGTGCTTTCATGGTGACAAATGCGTCACTATTTGAAAAAAAGAAAAAAAAAAGTCAATTATTAATAATAATAATAGTTAATCTTACAAGTAAATAATACATTAAATACATTCCTTAAATATCCTCAAATATTTTTAAATTAAATAAACACTGGTTTAAAAAGAACATGTAAATGTTTTTGTTTTTTTTACTGTAGAAGCTACTAAACGTATTCACCCAACACAGATTTGTTGCTATGATTATCGCTGTCAACCATCGAATTTCAGGAGTGACTCAGAGAACTGTAATTTAGCAGATTCACTCCTATAATCAGACATCCCACCTCTCCCGGATGTTCCGGGAGTGTCCCCCATATTGCTATTTGGTGCTTCTCAAACGGAAGACTGCATCCTAGTGATGTTGTGTCTTTCCTAGTCCAGTCCTTCAGAGTCTTGTAGGCTCGAGTCCTCCTCAGCATTAAACAATAGAATGAGACGGTCTAGTAAGTGCGCATGGCTACGTCACACATGTTCCCTCCCCACGGTCACAACATGAAAATACTATTAAAACTTAATTTTGAAAAAATACTTTGCATTAAAAATCTTGTAGCACTTTATTTTACAGTCCTGTTCCCCATGTACATACTATGTGCTTGTTATAATTATTACAATAACTGGGTAATAACTAGGTACTAACCCTGAACCTACCCCTAAACCTAACTTTAACTCATGTAGTTACATTATATTAACCAGTACTTTCTGGAGTAAGTACACTGTAAGTACATGAAAGTGCACATACTTTAAAATAATGTGCAACCAAAAATCTTTATATTAACTGGCTTTTTTCTTAATGCAATACAGTGAATGACAAGCGTCTGTGTCTCAAAGTAGTTAACATTATTGGTGGTGTAGTGTTACGTGATTAATTTACACCACAACATCTACACCAAACATTTTTGTCTTACATTTCATAATGAACTTAGATGAGCTCAGTAGCGACTCATTTTCCATCAGTTCTTTTTTGTGAATTGGAATGTGTGCAAAGGATTGTGGGTGATTGAAGGACACAAAGGATACACTTGATGCATCCTTCAAAATGAGCTGAATTAAAGATGCGAAATGAAGGCTGCCATCAAAGGATCCGTCAAATTGTGACCGCCTTCCAAGGCGCTTGATGACGTGGCAGCCGAGATATGCAGCCTTACTAGGACACAGCCTTCTGTTTGAGAATCACCTACAAATTACTTAAAATATCCCAGAATCAATCTGTGCCCTGTGATTTAAAAACCTCTGGTCTCTTTGTTTCTCTTTGTTCATAATGTTTTACACCAGTGATTGTACTCAGTGTTACTTACTCATCATGTTCTGCTCCAATTAAGCTCCTCAGGTTAAACTCATGCATTGTCTGCTCTGAGATCAACAACACAAAAACTAAAGCTGACCACTGAGATGAGGAAAGTTTCATATTACGTAATCCTCCACGGCTCATATGAGGTTCAGCTTCGTTCACTAGTGAAAGATCACCCAGTTCATTCAGACAGTGAAACAGATTGATGTATTTATCTGGAGAGGGATTCTCACTGATCTTTTCTTTAATATAGTCAACTGTTTTCTCATTGTTGTGAGAGCTGTTTCCTCTCTGTGTCTTTAGTTCTTGTAAGAGACTCTGATTAGACTCCACTGACAGACCCAGAAGGAAACGAAGGAAAAGGTCCAGATGCCCATTTTTACTGTCTAAAGCCTCATCCACAGCTCTCTGATGGAGATCAGATAGTGAAGCTTTGTCTCCATTAGTTGGTTTGGTATTCTGGTCAAACACATTGATGTTATTGTTTATAAAGGAGAGATGCACATATAGAGCCGCTAGATGTTCCTGAATGCTCAGATGAACAAAGCAGAAGACTTTCCCCTGACACAAGCCCAACTCCTCTCTGAAAATCTGAGTGCATAATCCTGAGTACACTGATGCTTCTGTCACATCAATGCCACACTCTCTCAGGTCTTCCTCATAGAAGATCAGGTTTCCTTTCACAAGCTGCTGATACGCCAGTTTCCCCAGTTTTAGGATCATCTCTTCATCTTTCATTTTCTTCTCATAGTCCTTCTCATGTTTGATTTTGGTCTGAAGGATCAGGAAGTGTGTGTACATTTGAGTGAGAGTCTTGGGAATCTCTCCACTCTCTTCTTCGCTCAACATCTTCTCCAGAACAGTGGCTGAGATCCAGCAGAAAACTGGGATGTGACACATAACAAAGAGGCTCCTTGATGACTTCAGGTGTGAGATGATCCTGTCGGCCAGACTCTTATCACTGACTCTCTTCCTGAAGTATTCCTCCTTCTGTGGGTCACTGAAGCCTCGTACCTCTGTCACTCGATGGACACACTCAGAGGGGACGAGATCAGCTGCTGCGGGTCTGGAGGTGATCCAGATGAGAGCAGAGGGAAGCAGATTTCCCGCAATGAGGTTCGTCAGCAGCTCGTCCACTGAGGCTAATTCAGTCACATCACACAACCTCACATCGCTCTGAAAATCCAGAGACAGACGACACTCATCCAGACCATCAAAGATGAATGACACTTTATACTTATCACTGGATATTTCCATTTCTTTTGATTCAGGGAAAAAGACATGAAGAAGATCTGAAAAACTGAGTATTTTCTCCTTCATCAAGTTGAGCTCTCTGAAAGGAAGTGGAAATATGAGCTGGACGTCCTGATTCTGTTTCCCTTCAGCCCAGTCCAGGATGAACTTCTGCACAGAGACTGTTTTTCCAATGCCAGCGACTCCCTTTGTCAGCACAGTTCTGATGGGTTTGTCTTGTCCAGGTAAAGGTCTAAAGATGTCACAGCATTTGATCGGTGTGTCCTCTGTTTCTGCTCTCCTGGACTGTGTCTCAATCTGTCTCACCTCATGCTCATTTGAGATCCCTCCACTTTCACTCTCTGTGATGTAGAGCTCTGTGTAGATCTCATTCAGGAGTGTTGGGTTTCCCTGCTTTGATATTCCCTCATACAAACACTCAAACTGCTTCCTCAGATTTGATCTCAATGTGTCGAGGACTTCAGCAGGTTTAGAGTCATGGCTGTAAGATTAAAATACCACATTATTACACAAGTTAGAGAAGTAAATAGCCATAAATTACAAAATTGATTTTTTTTTTCTCATTTGCTGTATTATGGGACACAGAACATCATTAGGTTTCTGAAATGTTTCAATTATTAATCATGTGTTTGAGTGATGTGTGATGTGCATTGCAGCTCCTAAACTTTAACAACAACAACAACAACAAAAGTCCTATACTTTACCTCAAACCAGGATACATGCTTTCATTAAAGTCTTGTGGTTGAATCACAGGCGTGTACACAGTTTTGTTTTTAACTGGTCTGGATAGAAGATTTGACCTTAAATCAGAATGAAGGGGGGCGCTCGCGGACGCTGGAGAAGATGGCTGCTTAAACTGTAGCTCCGCTCCTGATTGCTTAATTAATTGCTACTCTCTTCGGTTTAAGTTAAAGAATCTCGCAATTTAAAGACTCTGCATGATGCTAACATGTCTGAGACTCAAGATCCAAAGGATTTTCCACTTTTCACAACTTCGCGATTACAGAAAAAGAAGAAACAAACTGCGTCAGCAGAAGCGTCCTCATCATCAACGGAACAAACAGACACAGTTTTGAACGAAATACGAGCGCTTAGTGCTCGATTGGGGAACATCGATGGTCGTTTTGACACTATCGAAAGACATCTCGATGCTGTATCCACCTCTGTTTCTGCAGTGCAAAAGACTTTATTCAACTTATCACAAAGAGTGTCCTCGAACGAATCCTGTTTAACGGAAGTTGAAGACAGAATACACTCTACAGGCCCGTGAGGGTGAGTTTTTTCGACGTTGACGAAAATGGTGACCCAGCTTCAAGCCAAAGTGGATGACCTAGAAAACAGAGGAAGACGTAAAAATCTGCGAATTGTCGGTTTACCCGAAAAGGCTGAGGGATCTACTCCACTAGCTCAATTTCTGAGAGAAATGATACCAAAATGGCTTGACCTCTCCTCTGATCTCAATCTCGAAATTGAGAGGGCGCACCGATCACTTGCACCTGCTCCGGGAGTCAATGATCCACCACGAAGTGTACTCATCAGATTTCTGCGCTACTCAGACAGAGAACGCATTCTACAGGCAGCGTTGAAAAAACGTCACATTACTCACGATGACAAGCAGATACGCTTTTATCAGGATCTCTAAGTCGAAGTTATGAGAAAACGCCGGGAATTCGACGCTGTGAAGAAGATTGCAAGATGTTCCGTGATTTCACGAAATCCGGCCAAGCTGTGCTGTCTTCCCGAGTCGGAGCATCGCACTTTCAGTACACCGACTGCGTTGAAGGAGTTCCTAGAGACATTGCAAGCTAAGTGATAAAAGGATTCTTATCTACTTTATTTCACCTTTTCCATATTTGGAGGGGTAGTGACTTGAATTTTCCCGGGTCTCATATGTCAATATTTGTTTATAATCTGTTCGGAAACAACAGATGTGATTGTTACATCACAGACTTTACATATTTTCCCCAATTTTTTTCCTGCATGATGAGTACTCCGAGATAAGGATTTTTACTTTACTGGAGTGGATTGACTTTAGCATTTCTCACAACGGGTATGATTCTGAACCTTATGTTGATAGCAGGAAGAACTGTTTTTTGCTTGAGTCCAACGGGGTACAAAGACCTAGATTCAGGTTAAAAAATTTGCCCATCAGACACTTTTGGTGTTTTACTTTTTCTTTTTCAATACTACATTAACAGTCAACAACAGCCACACCTCATTATCATGCAGAGCTCGACTAGGTTTATGACATGGAATATTAAGGGATTAGGACGTGGTAAAAAGAAAAAAATACTGACTTTTTAAAAAAAAGAAAAAGCCACAGTTGCCATGCTTCAAGAAACGCATCTATCAGATAGCGAGCATCTGAAATTGAATCGGGATTGGGTGGGTCAAGTATACTAATCGTCATGCGCTGCTAACCCCAGGAAAAGAGGCACGATTATTTTAATTAGTAAACACTTGCCATTCATTCTTGAAAATCAAATGAAAGACCCAGAGAGTAGATTTATTTTGGTCACGGGCCTAATATTTGGCCAACATATTACTATGTTAAATGTTTATGCGCCAAATGAAGACTCTCCGAAATTCATATCCAAAATTATTTTGTTATTCAATGAATATCGTAAAGGACTAGGAGCCTGCGCCGGAGACTTCCATTGCGTGATGGATGAGAGATTTGACAAATCGTCATCAGGCACTCTAGTCAATCCTAGATCCTCTTTGGTTTTTAAAAAAACTATGCAAAGAGACTGGTTTAATTGATAGCTGGAGAGAAATTAACCCTCTTAGTAGAGACTACACATTTTATTCCAATCCCCATGGTTCATACTCAAGAATTGACTATATTTTTATCACAAATACTTCCTTTAATCTTACATCTCATAGTCAAATTGGCCCAATTGCCATCTCAGATCATGCTCCGGTTCAGATAGATATTACATTAGGGACACCAACAACAAGAAGCAATGTATGGAAATTGAATTCGTCTTTGTTGTCAGACCCTAAATTTTGTAATGTAGTGAGATTCAATAAAAAATTATTGGTCAGATAATAAAAATTCACCTCTCTCCCCTGCTATAATGTGGGATGCAGCTAAGGCTACAATTCGGGGATACATTATTTCTTATACAGCTGCACATAAAAAGCCCATGATATCTAAACGACAAGAATTGAAAAGGGAGGTTAAAAGATTAAAACATCTACATAGCACAACTCCCACTCAAACTAACTGGTCTGCTTTATGCCATGCTAGAGCCGAACTCAATCTTGATCACACCAATCATATTAAAAAATTACTGTTTCTTTCCAAACAAAATTATTATGAACATGCAAACAAGTCTAGTAGACTGTTAGCATATCAGATAAAAAAGAATCATGCTGAGAGAACAATTAAGTCTCTAAAGATGTCGGATGGTATCACTACATATGATCCTGCACTTATAAACGATGCATTTCAATCCTATTATGAATATTGCTCACAAAACAGTGCTACACAAGTAGATTTTGAGACTTTTTTAAATAATATTTCTCTCTCAGTTATTTCAGATGAAGACCGAAATTACCGTAACTTGTCTATAACTTCAGAAGAGGTCCTGGCAGCAATACAATCAATGCCATCTAACAAATCGCCAGGACCTAACGGTTTCCCCCTGGGAATTTTATAAATCATTTTGGCCTGAGCTCTCTAATATTTTTATGCCTGCTTTACAAGCCGTTTTAGATCAAGGTACAATACCTGAAACATGGAAAACGGCAAATATTTGCCTAATACTTAAGAAGGACAAAGACCCACAAGACTGTGCATCATACAGGCCAATAAGCATTTCCATGGCAGTGGGAGGAGAAGATCATCAAGCATCATTACAGTATATGCTGATGACGTATTGATATTTATGTCTAAACCAGATAATCTATTCCTGTATTATTGTAATGTATTTCTTATTACAGTAGTCTCTCTGGCTATAAAATAAATCTTTCGAAATCCATTGCATTACCTTTAAATATCTCTTCTTTAGAACACCTAAAATTAATCTCCCCTTTTCAAATATCAAAGAATGGCTTCAGATATCTTGGCATTTTTATCACAGCTTCACTTGACGATCTTATAAACAATAATTATACTCCTCTTATAGAGAAAAAAAAAAAAAATCAAGGTTAATTTGAAAACCTGGTGTTTACTTCCGATTTTGTTTCTAGGGAGAATAAATGTAATAAAAATGAATATCCTTCCCAAGCTTTTATATTTATTTCAATCTATACCTAGTTATTTAGCAAGTTCATTTTTCAAAGACTTCAATAAACACCTTTCAAAGTTCATTTGGAATAATAAAATGCCAAAGGACAAAGGTGGGATTGCCTTGCCAAATCTCCAGTTATATTATTGGGCAGCCCAGATAAAAAATATGATTAGTTGGTGCAGTGAGAGGACCAATTCTATCTGGTATAATATGGAAGCAGAAGCTTGCTCTCCACTATCAATTCGATTTCTACCATTTGATAAGAACTATACAAAGCTAAAAAATATCTCGGAATATTATACCATATCAAACACTCTTCGGGGCTGGAGAGATATTAAATCATATTTTAAAATATCCGCCTCTTTTTCCCTGTCTTCTCCACTATCTTTTAAACCCAGGTTTTCCCTTAACGTTACAAAATATTGGTCTTTCGATGTAGCTAAAACTGGGAATCTCTCAAATTTCTTGTCTATTTTCAGAGCGCACTCTAAAGTCTTTCCAACAGATTGTGGAGTCTAATTTTGTGGAGTCTAGTCCAAAGTCAAATTTTTACAAATATCTTCAGTTGCAACATTTTTTAAACTAAAGATTGACAAAGGAGAGTTAAGAGTGGTCATAACAGAGATTGAAGAGATTGGTTTATTATTATTTATTTATTTTTTACTTCCCGTATTTTAGGTTTTGTACACCCTGTAACATGAATAGAACTTTGTTGTGTGTTGTGATACTGTTAATGTTAACTTTCTACTGTGGGCAAACAATAAAATTTTTTAAAAAACATTTAAAAAAAAATCAGAATGAAGAGGGTAAAGAATCAAACACAATGATATTGATGTAAGTGTGTCATTAACTGAGTAACATACCAACAGCTTTTACAGTGTGTGAATGTATTAAAAATACAATACATAGAGCTTTACACAAGGGTGCAATGGGTGCATTAATAGACTGAAACTTGCAGGATTGGAACTTAGAATGTTTTGGTTCAAATCCAGATCATTACACTGCTGTATATTAATAACAATTTCATAAAAATCAAAAACTATAGGCATAACTTTTATAGAAATTATATACCTGAGATCAGGTGTGTTTCCACTCTTAAATATTGGTGGTGTATCCATAGAGCAGTTACTCTTCATAGACACACAGCTGGACTCTGGATTTGAGCTTTTCTGCTGGACTGAACTGGAACAAAGAACAGATTGGCCAATGAACACATCAAAATAACAAAAACACATGAGACAAGAGCACACAGCAAGTGAAAGAACACTCAACCATGCGCTCACAACAAGAGCCAAAACATGGAGCATGAATGTCCAAACCCTGTCACTGAACTGAACCGAACTAGACAGAAGTGTCGGGATCCGACACCACGCTCCACACACAATGTATCACGCAGATGAAAGAGCGTTATAAAGGATGAGTTCTAAAATTGACCCACAGTTTATGATATGCAAAGAAGGTCAGTGCTAAAGACAAATAACCACTTTGCCAGTTTGCCCCCTAAAATTGTAGTGTCAGGATTGGCTGTGACACTCTCAAGGAGTACCAATCTGAGTGACCCACTACATGACCCTACCGCTCCTCACCTTTCATTAAAGACCCAAAGACTAATGTGTTGTGTTTCCTTTTAGTGTTAGTGTCTTAGAGCAAGGGTTTTCCAACTGGGGTCCCCAGAAAATTTCAGAGAATAAAAAGACAAAGCAATAATGGATAAAGTCTACCAAACATTCTAACTGTTTCATTTCTAAATGTTTCTCCCCTTTCTTGCCGTGCATACTTTCCAGAATTGTATATGTTTGCTTTGTATCTTTCTGGTGAGTTTCTCTCACTATAGTCCCCTTTATCTTGCTCACTGGGGTTGTAAGGCAGTATTCTTAACACAGTATGTAAGCTGCTTACATACATTTATTGTGAAAGTTGCTTATACAAGTAATTTTTAATTGAAAATGTTCTTCTTTAGGTTTATACATCCAACATTAAGTATAGCCAATTTAAGATTGGAAACAATATGTTGTATTTATAATGTCACACTATTATTTATCTACTGGTTTAAAAAAAAAATTCCATATACATAAAAACATATAGATGGATTTTAGGAAGGGGGTCCCTCATAAAAGGTTCATCATATTTGGGGGTCCTTGGCATCATAAAGTTTGAAAACCCTTGTCTTAGAGTAGTCATTAAAGTTTTGTTTGTATTCACATGATGATGTTTGTTGGTTCTATGTTCACAAATGGAGGTCACTTGTTCGGTCAGATTCCTACTACCTTTCCCAGAATATTCATCTGATCAATATTAAATTGTTTCTGTTTATAGACAAAACAGTGATAATTTAATAGAACTGACAGATAGTTGTATGAGCACTCACACACAATGTATCACGCAGACGAAAGAGCGTTATAAAGGACGAGTTCTAAAATTGACCCAGTTTATGATATGCAAAGAAGGTCAGTGCTAAAGACAAATAGCCAGTTTGCCCCCTAAAATTGTAGTGTCAGGATTGGCTGTGACACTCTCAAGGAGTACCAATCTGAGTGACCCACTACATGACCCCATCGCTGCTCACCTTTCATTAAAGACCCAAAGACTAATGTGTTGTGTTTCCTTTTAGTGTTAGTGTTTTAAAGTAGTCATTAAAGTTTTGTTTGTATTCACATGATGATGTTTGTTGGTTCTATGTTCACAAATGGAGGTCACTGATTCGGTCAGATTCCTACTACCGTTCCCAGAATATTCATCTGATCAATATTAAATTGTTTCTGTTTATAGACAAAACAGTGATAGTTTAATAGAACTGACAGATAGTTGTATGAGCACATCTATAAGCAGATCTTTTATAGAAATGTCATTCTGAGTACCTGAGATCAGGCTGTTTGTCTCCACTCTTAAACTCTGGTGGCGGACTCATAGAGCGGTCACTCTTCATAGACACACAGCTGGACTCTGGATTTGAGCTCTTCTGTTGGACTGAACTGGAACAGAGAACACATTCAGTTTAATACTTTAGATTACTGTGTTCATTCTTTATTATAGGAACCATATTAATATAAACATCTTTCATCAAAAAGTACTTTGAGGAAACTTTATGATCTTTTTATTTAATATTTCACGTTAGTATTAAAGGTACAGTATGTAAGTTTCGCCGCTAGAGGTCGCTTATTCAAAATAAAAACTGAAATAAACCAATATCCTTAAATATATGTTACTCTAGTAACTCCAACAGTTCACTGAACTGAGACATGTGCTGAGAGAACGTCTCGGTTACGTATGTAACCCTCGTTCCCTGAAGGAAGGGAACGGAGACGTTACGTCTGACGAAATGGGGGTTTCGCTTAGAAGCCAATCGCCTTTGAGCTCTACAAAACGAGCCAATGGCATGAAGATGCCATGGGTCTGTGGAATTTGCATAACGCAACCTCGCCCCACCGCGTAGGTATAAAGGGATTTGCGTGGCAATCTCGTATTATGTTACCTGCTGAAGAGCCGAGGCATGAGCGTCCGGCCGTTCCAGCGGTACAGCGGAAGTGGCATGGGGACGTAACGTCTCGGTTCCCTTCCTTCAGGGAACGAGGGTTACATACGTAACCGAGACGTCCCCTTTCAGTCAGTACACTACGAGTTACGTCAGTTACTGACGAAATGGGGGTCCCAATACAATCTCGCCATGACGGCTGTCTTCCAGCGTCCTGCGCTGACCAGAGCTCCCTGCCGTGAGTCTTAGCACGAACGAGGGGCTAGGCTCAACGCCAATACCAAGGTACACTGGGAAGCATATCCCACGTGGAGAAATGCAACACAACGCCTGCCCGAAGGGAGAACTTAAGAATACACATATGACCCCCGTAGGGACTGCATATGGAGCACTCTGTGGTATCCAGCTGCAGGTGGAAAATTTTTCAACCCCAGGTGTGGCAAGGTGTCCCTTTCTGCTGCCCTCCGTAACAGACAAAGAGCTGATCTGAGGTCCTGAAACACTGTGTCCGGTCTACGTAAGCGCGAAGGGCGTGTACTGGACAGAGCAGTGCCAAGGCTGGGTCTGCCTCCTCCACAGGCAGCACTTGCAGGTTCACCACCTGATCCCTGAAGGGAGTGGTGGGAACCTTGGGCACGTATCCAGGCCGGGGTCTCAGGATCACGTGAGAATTAGCCGGCCCGAATTCCAGGCACGCTTCGTCAACCGAAAATGCCTGCAGGTCCCCTACCCTCTTGATGGAAGCCAGAGCAATCAAGAGCGCCACTTTCATTGAAAGGAACTTCAGCTCCACAGACTGCAGAGGCTCAAAGGGAGCTTTCTGCAGGGCAGATAAAACCACTGCAAGATCCCAAGAGGATACTTGAGGAGGGCGAGGAGGATTTAATCTCCTCGCCCCTCTAAGGAACCTGCTGACCAGGTCATGCTGACCTACCGTTTTTGAGTCCACCAGGTCATGGTGAGCCGAAATCGCGGCCACATAGACCTTCAGGGTGGAGGGAGACAGCCTTCGCTCCAACCCTTCTTGGAGGAAGGAAAGCACGGACCCGATTGAGCATTTCGTGGGGTCTTCTCGGCGAGAAGAGCACCAGGTGACGAAGAGGTTCCACTTCAACGCATAGGCCTGTCTCATGGACAAGGCCCTAGCGGAAGTGATGGTAGCCGCCACCTGAGGTGGCAGGGTACTCAAACCTACTGCGTCCCGTCCAGGTCCCACAAGTGTAGGTTCCAAAGGTCGGGACGTGGGTGCCATACGGTGCCCCGTCTCTGAGTAAGGAGGTTCTTCCTCAGAGGGATCGACCAGGGAGGAGCTGTCGCAAGGAGTACGAGTTCTGAGAACCAGGTCCGGCCGGGCCAATATGGGGCGACCAAAAGGACCTGCTCCCTGTCCTCCCTGATCTTGCACAGAACCTGTGCGAGAAGGCTCACTGGGGGAAACGCATACTTGCGTGGGCCCCGCGGCCAGCTGTGCGCTAGTGCATCCATGCCGAGGGTCCCATCAGTCAGGGAGTAATACCAGCAGCAATGGGAAGAATCGTGGGAGGCAAACAGATCTATCTGTGCGTCGCCGAACTGTTCCCAGATCAGCTGAACCGTCTGGGGATGGAGTCTCCATTGCCCCGGAAGCGGCTGAAACCGTGACAGCTCGTCGGCTGACCGATTCAGTTCTCCCGGGATGTGAACGGCACGAAGCGAGCTCAGATGCTTCTGACTCCATAGGAGGAGATGGCGGGCGAGTTGCGACATCCAGCGGGAGCGTAGACCACCTTGTCGGTTGATGTACGCTACTGTCGCAGTGCTGTCTGAACGGACCAGTACGTGCTTGTCCTTGAGCAGGGCTTGGAAGCAGTGCAGGGCAAGACATACGGCCAGCAACTCGAGACAACTGACATGCCATAGGCGCTGGGGTCCTCTCCAGGAGCCCGCGGCAGCATGTCCATTGCACATGGCACCCCAGCTCGTGGCAGAGGTATCTGTTGATACAACAACATGCCTGGAAACTCGTTCTAGGGGAACACCTGCCCGTAGAAAACTGAGGTTCGCCCACGGGGTGAAGGTCTGACGGTAGGCCGAGTCACTGGGACCCGGAGCGTGCCGTGTTGCCATGCCCATCTAGGGACTCGATCGCGAAGCCAGTTCTGAAGCGGTCTCATATGAAGCAAACCGAGCGGTGTTACCGCGGCTGCAGATGCCATATGCCCCAGGAGCCTCTGAAAATATTTCAGTGGAACCGCACTCTTGCCCTCGAACTGACGAAGACAAGTCAGCAGTGACTGCGCGCGCTCGCTCGTAAGCTGCGTGTACATGGCGACTGAGTCGATTTCCATACCGAGAAAAGAGATCCTCTGCACTGGGGAGAGTTTGCTCTTTTCCCAGTCGACCCGAAGGCCCAGACGGGGCGAGGTGCTGAAGCACCAGGTCCCTGTGTTCACAAACCTGATCCCGAGAGTGGCCTAGAATCAGCCAGTCGTCGAGATAGTTCAGGATGCGAACCCCATGTTGCCTGAGCGGCACAAGGGCTGCCTCGACGACCTTCGTAAAGACGCGAGGGGACAGGGCTAGCCCGAATGGGAGAACCGTGTACTGATATGCCTGCCCCTCGAAGGCAAACCGTAGAAACGGTCTGTGTCGAGGAAGAATGGAGACATGAAAGTACGCGTCCTTCAGGTCGATCGCTGCAAACCAATCCAATGGACGAACGCATTCGAAAATGCATTTGGCTGTCAACATCCTGAATGGAAGCCTGTGAAGGGTTCGGTTCAAGATGCGCAGGTCCAGGATTGGCCGTAACCCACCGGTTTTCTTGGGTACAATGAAGTAAGGGCTGTAGAAGCCGGACTCCATCTCGGCTGGAGGGGCGATCTCGACCGCACCCTTCGCCAGTAGGGTGGCGACCTCCGCACGCATGACAGGGGCATTGCCACCCACCATGGTATAGCGGACTCCCCAAAAGCGGGGAGGAGACCGTGCGAACTGAATTGCATAGCCGAACCTGATAGTGCGAGCGAGCCAACTTGACAGATTGGGAAGCGTTAGCCAGGCTCCCAGAAACTGTACCAGCGGGGTCATGCGAACCACAGGCATACCCCCGATGGGGCAGCGAGGCGGAATGACCGGCCCAGACATGGGAGGCGTGGGAGCGTCCCGAGGTGTGGGCGGGGTCGAATTCCGCGCCCTGACAGAGGAGACCAGGGAAGGACCAGCGTTCCACGGGGGTCTCGTCTGCCAGGGGGCTGGCGACAGAGGGGGCCGAGAGTGGCGAGGCTGCTTGGCGTCGCACACTGCCAGCCGCGCCCTCTTGAGGCTCGGAGGTGAAAATGTCAGTTCTTTCTTTAACCATGAATAGAAAAACCAAGGATTCTCCCCCGGCCCTCCACCGGGGGAAGGAGTGGCCCTGCTACCATCTCCTGGGAAAGAACCGAGTTCACCTCCGAGCCGCCCGTCTCAGGACCGCCGCTTAGACTGCCGTTTAGTAGGCTGGGGGGCTGGGACGGGCGGGGCTGCCTTCCTGTGGCATCCTCCACGCCTCGGCCCGGGTGAAGGCTGCTGCTGGGGCTGGGCGGGAGGGGCGGGAGCCGCAGGAGGGCGGCCTCGGCGGGGAGCAGACTGAGGCTTCTGAGCCGGCGGCTGGGTGGAGGCAGCACCAGGCCGCCGGGGCAGAATATGCTTAATTGCCTCAGTCTGTTTCTGAGCGGTCGAGAACTGTTGGGCGAAGTCCTGGACCACCCCGCCGAATAGCCCATCCTGGGAAATGGGAGAATTGAGGGAACGGGTTTGCTCAGATTCTCTCATATCAGCCAGGTTGAGCCATAAGTGGCACTCCTGGACCACAGAAGTGGACATCACCTGACCGAGAGAGCGAGCGGTCACCTTCGTCACTCGTAGAGCGAGGTCGGTGGCCGCCCGCAGCTCCTGCATTAACGCGGGATCAGCATTGCCCTCGTGCATGTCTCTGAGCACCTTGGCCTGGTAGACCTGAAGGGTGGCCATCGCATGCAGGGCGGACGCGGCCTGGCCCGCAGCTCTGTAGGTCTTCGCCACCAAAGTAGACGTAAACCTACAGGCCTTGGACGGGTGCTTTGGGTCACCACGCCATGTCGCAGCGCTCTGCGGACACAGTTGCATTGCAACAGAGCGCTCAACAGGAGGAACCCCAGTGTACCCTTTCACCGCACCGCCGTCGAGGGCAGTGAAGGCGGAAGTGGCTGCCGAACGATCGCGAAAAGTCAAGGGAGACTTTCACGACTTCGACACCTCTTCATGCACTTCCGGGAAGAAAGGCACTGGGGGCTGACGGGCGCCTTCAGCACGGGCCGCCCCCAGATACCAATCATCTAGCCGAGAGCGCTCGGGACATGGCGGAGGGTTCCACACAAGCCCAAGAGCCTCGGCTGCCCGGGAAAGCATGGCTGTGAGTTCTGGATCAGACTCGGGCAATGCTGGGACTCCCGAAGGAGGCAATACAGCCGAATCGTCATCTCCGGAGGAATCCAGCCCACCTTGTGATGCGGCGATCGACATAGCATCCTCCGCCAGTGCTCCAAATGAAACGCAGGGCCCAGGAAGAGAAACACCTGCGCCCTCATCTGGCAACACCACAGGTTGCGGTGTGCTAGAAGGGGGTGTGGCCCGAGGAGGATTCGTCGGGTTGGCCCACACCGTCACCCTCAAGTCACCCTGACCACCAGCCAAAGTATTCCCACTTGTGGAGGGAATAGATTGGGGTGTGGTAGAGGGGACTCTCCCTCCAGCACGGAGATCACGGAGTCTTGACCGCAACACTGCGATGGCCATGTTCCCACAGTGGGGACATGACTCATCCACAACGCTCATCCACTCATCCACGAGGCCCAAGCACGCCAAACAGCGATCATGCCCGTCAAACAGAGGAACCAGCCGACCGCACCCTGGAACGGAGCACGGGCGAGACATCTTGAAACAGACGTGCCGCGTGCAGCTCTTTTAGAGAAGAGTTTTTGCTCTGCAGAAATGCTGAAGCGCCTAGGGAGAACACACACGCTGTGCTAGATCACTGCACAGATCAGACAGGAATGCGGAACTCACTAGAACGCGCCGTAACACCAACACTCTGGAGAGACACTCGTCTTAAAGAGAAAAAACGCTCAGGCAGTAACACTCGGCTCTGAAGCAGAAACATAATGCGAGATTGCCACGCAACGCCCTTTATACCCACTCAGTGGGGCGGGTTGCGTTATGCAAATTCCGCAGACCCATGGCATCTTCATGCCATTGGCTCGTTTTGTAGAGCTCAAAGGCGATTGGCTTCTAAGCGAAACCCCCATTTCGTCAGTAACTGACGTAACTCGTAGTGTACTGACTGAAAGGGAACTGATGAGAACTCACGAGCAGCTGATACTGAACATGCGTGTCCTACCGAACGTACAGCGGTTCTCAACAGTTCTCGAAATTCGAACTGAGTACTGTTTCTTTCGGACACGTTCGATACTGAGAACCGATGAGCTGATGAGCTGAGCATGCGTGTCATTTGCACTCACACACAATGTATCACGCAGACAAAAGAGCGTTATAAAGGATGAGTTCTAAAATTGACCCACAGTTTATGATATGCAAAGAAGGTCAGTGCTAAAGACAAATAACCACTTTGCCCCCTAAAATTGTAGTGTCAGGATTGGCTGTGACACTCTCAAGGAGTACCAATCTGAGTGACCCACTACATGACCCCATCGCTACTCACCTTTCATTAAAGACCCAAAGACTAATGTGTTGTGTTTCCTTTTAGTGTTAGTGTCTTAAAGTAGTCATTAAAGTTTTGTTTGTATTCACATGATGATGTTTGTTGGTTCTATGTTCACAAATGGAGGTCACTGATTCGGTCAGATTCCTACTACCGTTCCCAGAATATTCATCTGACCAATATTAAATTGTTTCTGTTTATAGACAAAACAGTGATAGTTTAATAGAACTGACAGATAGTTGTATGAGCACATCTATAAGCAGATCTTTTATAGAAATGTCATTCTGAGTACCTGAGATCAGGCTGTTTGTCTCCACTCTTAAACTCTGGTGGCGGACTCATAGAGCGGTCACTCTTCATAGACACACAGCTGGACTCTGGATTTGAGCTCTTCTGTTGGACTGAACTGGAACAGAGAACACATTCAGTTTAATACTTTAGATTACTGTGTTCATTCTTTATTATAGGAACCATATTGTTATAAACATCTTTCATCAAAAAGTACTTTGAGGAAACTTTATGATCTTTTTATTTAATATTTCACGTTAGTATTAAAGGTACAGTATGTAAGTTTCGCCGCTAGAGGTCGCTTATTCAAAATAAAAACTGAAATAAACCAATATCCTTAAATATATGTTACTCTAGTAACTCCAACAGTTCACTGAACTGAGACATGTGCTGAGAGAACGTCTCGGTTACGTATGTAACCCTCGTTCCCTGAAGGAAGGGAACGGAGACGTTACGTCTGACGAAATGGGGGTTTCGCTTAGAAGCCAATCGCCTTTGAGCTCTACAAAACGAGCCAATGGCATGAAGATGCCATGGGTCTGTGGAATTTGCATAACGCAACCTCGCCCCACCGCGTAGGTATAAAGGGATTTGCGTGGCAATCTCGCATTATGTTACCTGCTGAAGAGCCGAGGCATGAGCGTCCGGCCGTTCCAGCGGTACAGCGGAAGTGGCATGGGGACGTAACGTCTCGGTTCCCTTCCTTCAGGGAACGAGGGTTACATACATAACCGAGACGTCCCCTTTCAGTCAGTACACTACGAGTTACGTCAGTTACTGACGAAATGGGGGTCCCAATACAATCTCGCCATGACGGCTGTCTTCCAGCGTCCTGCGCTGACCAGAGCTCCCTGCCATGAGTCTTAGCACGAACGAGGGGCTAGGCTCAACGCCAATACCAAGGTACACTGGGAAGCATATCCCACGTGGAGAAATGCAACACAACGCCTGCCCGAAGGGAGGACTTAAGAATACACATATGACCCCCGTAGGGACTGCATATGGAGCACTCTGTGGTATCCAGCTGCAGGTGGAAAATTTTTCAACCCCAGGTGTGGCAAGGTGTCCCTTTCTGCTGCCCTCCGTAACAGACAAAGAGCTGATCTGAGGTCCTGAAACACTGTGTCCGGTCTACGTAAGCGCGAAGGGCGTGTACTGGACAGAGCAGTGCCAAGGCTGGGTCTGCCTCCTCCACAGGCAGCACTTGCAGGTTCACCACCTGATCCCTGAAGGGAGTGGTGGGAACCTTGGGCACGTATCCAGGCCGGGGTCTCAGGATCACGTGAGAATTAGCCGGCCCGAATTCCAGGCACGCTTCGTCAACCGAAAATGCCTGCAGGTCCCCTACCCTCTTGATGGAAGCCAGAGCAATCAAGAGCGCCACTTTCATTGAAAGGAACTTCAGCTCCACAGACTGCAGAGGCTCAAAGGGAGCTTTCTGCAGGGCAGATAAAACCACTGCAAGATCCCAAGAGGGTACTTGAGGAGGGCGAGGAGGATTTAATCTCCTCGCCCCTCTAAGGAACCTGCTGACCAGGTCATGCTGACCTACCGTTTTTGAGTCCACCAGGTCATGGTGAGCCGAAATCGCGGCCACATAGACCTTCAGGGTGGAGGGAGACAGCCTTCGCTCCAACCCTTCTTGGAGGAAGGAAAGCACGGACCCGATTGAGCATTTCGTGGGGTCTTCTCGGCGAGAAGAGCACCAGGTGACGAAGAGGTTCCACTTCAACGCATAGGCCTGTCTCATGGACAAGGCCCTAGCGGAAGTGATGGTAGCCGCCACCTGAGGTGGCAGGGTACTCAAACCTACCGCGTCCCGTCCAGGTCCCACACGTGTAGGTTCCAAAGGTCGGGACGTGGGTGCCATACGGTGCCCCGTCTCTGAGTAAGGAGGTTCTTCCTCAGAGGGATCGACCAGGGAGGGGCTGTCGCAAGGAGTACGAGTTCTGAGAACCAGGTCCGGCCGGGCCAATATGGGGCGACCAAAAGGACCTGCTCCCTGTCCTCCCTGATCTTGCACAGAACCTGTGCGAGAAGGCTCACTGGGGGAAACATACTTGCGTGGGCCCCGCGGCCAGCTGTGCGCTAGTGCATCCATGCCGATGGTCCCATCGGTCAGGGAGTAATACCAGCGGCAATGGGAAGAATCGTGGGAGGCAAACAGATCTATCTGTGCGTCGCCGAACTGTTCCCAGATCAGCTGAACCGTCTGGGGATGGAGTCTCCATTCCCCCGGAAGCGGCTGAAACCGTGACAGCTCGTCGGCTGACCGATTCAGTTCTCCCGGGATGTGAACGGCACGAAGCGAGCTCAGATGCTTCTGACTCCATAGGAGGAGATGGCGGGCGAGTTGCGACATCCAGCGGGAGCGTAGACCACCTTGTCGGTTGATGTACGCTACTGTCGCAGTGCTGTCTGAACGGACCAGTACGTGCTTGTCCTTGAGCAGGGCTTGGAAGCAGTGCAGGGCAAGACATACGGCCAGCAACTCGAGGCAACTGACATGCCATAGGCGCTGGGGTCCTCTCCAGGAGCCCGCGGCAGCATGTCCATTGCACATGGCACCCCAGCTCGTGGCAGAGGCATCTGTTGATACAACAACATGCCTGGAAACTCGTTCTAGGGGAACACCTGCCCGTAGAAAACTGAGGTTCGCCCACGGGGTGAAGGTCTGACGGTAGGCCGAGTCACTGGGACCCGGAGCGTGCCGTGTTGCCATGCCCATCTAGGGACTCGATCGCGAAGCCAGTGCTGAAGCGGTCTCATATGAAGCAAACCGAGCGGTGTTACCGCGGCTGCAGATGCCATATGCCCCAGGAGCCTCTGAAAATATTTCAGTGGAACCGCACTCTTGCCCTCGAACTGACGAAGACAAGTCAGCAGTGACTGCGCGCGCTCGTAAGCTGCGTGTACATGGCGACTGAGTCGATTTCCATACCGAGAAAAGAGATCCTCTGCACTGGGGAGAGTTTGCTCTTTTCCCAGTCGACCCGAAGGCCCAGACGGGGCGAGGTGCTGAAGTGCCAACTTGACAGATTGGGAAGCGTTAGCCAGGCTCCCAGAAACTGTACCAGCGGGGTCATGCGAACCACAGGCATACCCCCGACGGGGCAGCGAGGCGGAATGACCGGCCCAGCAATGGGAGGCGTGGGAGCGTCCCGAGGTGTGGGCGGGGTCGAATTCCGCGCCCTGACAGAGGAGACCAGGGAAGGACCAGCGTTCCACGGGGGTCTCGTCTGCCAGGGGGCTGGCGACAGAGGGGGCCGAGAGTGGCGAGGCTGCTTGGCGTCGCACACTGCCAGCCGCGCCCTCTTGAGGCTCGGAGGTGAAAATGTCAGTTCTTTCTTTAACCATGAATAGAAAAACCAAGGATTCTCCCCCGGCCCTCCACCGGGGGAAGGAGTGGCCCTGCTACCATCTCCTGGGAAAGAACCGAGTTCACCTCCGAGCCACCCGTCTCAGGACCGCCGCTTAGACTGCCGTTTAGCAGGCTGGGGGGCTGGGACGGGCGGGGCTGCCTTCCTGTGGCATCCTCCACGCCTCGGCCCGGGTGAAGGCTGCTGCTGGGGCTGGGCGGGAGGGGCGGGAGCCGCAGGAGGGCGGCCTCGGCGGGGAGCAGACTGAGGCTTCTGAGCCGGCGGCTGGGTGGAGGCAGCAGCACGCCGCCGGGGCAGAATATGCTTAATTGTCTCAGTCTGTTTCTGAGCGGTCGAGAACTGTTGGGCGAAGTCCTGGACCACCCCGCCGAATAGCCCATCCTGGGAAATGGGAGAATTGAGGGAACGGGTTTGCTCAGATTCTCTCATATCACCCAGGTTGAGCCATAAGTGGCACTCCTGGACCACAGAAGTGGACATCACCTGACCGAGAGAGCGAGCGGTCACCTTCGTCGCTCGTAGAGCGAGGTCGGTGGCCGCCCGCAGCTCCTGCATTAACGCGGGATCAGCATTGCCCTCGTGCATGTCTCTGAGCACCTTGGCTTGGTAGACCTGAAGGGTGGCCATCGCATGCAGGGCGGACGCGCTTCCTGGCCCGCAGCTCTGTAGGTCTTCGCCACCAAAGTAGACGTAAACCTACAGGCCTTGGACGGGTGCTTTGGGTCACCACGCCATGTCGCAGCGCTCTGCGGACACAGTTGCATTGCAACAGAGCGCTCAACAGGAGGAACCCCAGTGTACCCTTTCACCGCACCGCCGTCGAGGGCAGTGAAGGCGGAAGTGGCTGCCGAACGATCGCGAAAAGTCAAGGGAGACTTTCACGACTTCGACACCTCTTCATGCACTTCCGGGAAGAAAGGCACTGGGGGCTGACGGGCGCCTTCAGCACGGGCCGCCCCCAGATACCAATCATCTAGCCGAGAGCGCTCGGGACATGGCGGAGGGTTCCACACAAGCCCAAGAGCCTCGGCTGCCCGGGAAAGCATGGCTGTGAGTTCTGGATCAGACTCGGGCAATGCTGGGACTCCCTCATCTGGCAACACCACAGGTTGCGGTGTGCTAGAAGGGGGTGTGGCCCGAGGAGGATTCGTCGGGTTTGCCCACACCGTCACCCTTAAGTCACCCTGACCACCAGCCAAAGTATTCCCACTCGTGGAGGGAATAGATTGGGGTGTGGTAGAGGGGACTCTCCCTCCAGCACGGAGATCACGGAGTCTTGACCGCAACACTGCGATGGCCATGTTCCCACAGTGGGGACATGACTCATCCACAACGCTCATCCACTCATCCACGAGGCCCAAGCACGCCAAACAGCGATCATGCCCGTCAAACAGAGGAGCCAGCCGACCGCACCCAGGAACGGAGCACGGGCGAGACATCTTGAAACAGACGTGCCGCGTGCAGCTCTTTTAGAGAAGAGTTTTTGCTCTGCAGAAATGCTGAAGCGCCTAGGGAGAACACACACGCTGTGCTAGATCACTGCACAGATCAGACAGGAATGCGGAACTCACTAGAACGTGCCGTAACACCAACACTCTGGAGAGACACTCGTCTTGAAGAGAAAAAACGCTCAGGCAGTAACACTCGGCTCTGAAGCAGAAACATAATGCGAGATTGCCACGCAACGCCCTTTATACCCACTCAGTGGGGCGGGTTGCGTTATGCAAATTCCGCAGACCCATGGCATCTTCATGCCATTGGCTCGTTTTGTAGAGCTCAAAGGCGATTGGCTTCTAAGCGAAACCCCCATTTCGTCAGTAACTGACGTAACTCGTAGTGTACTGACTGAAAGGGAACTGATGAGAACTCACGAGCAGCTGATACTGAACATGCGTGTCCTACCGAACGTACAGCGGTTCTCAACAGTTCTCGAAATTCGAACTGAGTACTGTTTCTTTCGGACACGTTCGATACTGAGAACCGATGAGCTGATGAGCTGAGCATGCGTGTCATTTGCACTCACACACAATGTATCACGCAGACAAAAGAGCGTTATAAAGGATGAGTTCTAAAATTGACCCACAGTTTATGATATGCAAAGAAGGTCAGTGCTAAAGACAAATAGCCAGTTTGCCCCCTAAAATTGTAGTGTCAGGATTGGCTGTGACACTCTCAAGGAGTACCAATCTGAGTGACCCACTACATGACCCCATCGCTACTCACCTTTCATTAAAGACCCAAAGACTAATGTGTTGTGTTTCCTTTTAGTGTTAGTGTCTTAAAGTAGTCATTAAAGTTTTGTTTGTATTCACATGATGATGTTTGTTGGTTCTATGTTCACAAATGGAGGTCACTGATTCGGTCAGATTCCTACTACCGTTCCCAGAATATTCATCTGATCAATATTAAATTGTTTCTGTTTATAGACAAAACAGTGATAGTTTAATAGAACTGACAGATAGTTGTATGAGCACATCTATAAGCAGATCTTTTATAGAAATGTCATTCTGAGTACCTGAGATCAGGCTGTTTGTCTCCACTCTTAAACTCTGGTGGCGGACTCATAGAGCGGTCACTCTTCATAGACACACAGCTGGACTCTGGATTTGAGCTCTTCTGTTGGACTGAACTGGAACAGAGAACACATTCAGTTTAATACTTTAGATTACTGTGTTCATTCTTTATTATAGGAACCATATTAATATAAACATCTTTCATCAAAAAGTACTTTGAGGAAACTTTATGATCTTTTTATTTAATATTTCACGTTAGTATTAAAAGGTACAGTATGTAAGTTTCACCGCTAGAGGTCGCTTAGTCAAAATAAAGGCGTATATTGATGATGCGTGAATCAGCGTGGAATCATGGGAGTTGTCGTCTTCCACCTCCACAGCCGATGGAAAGCAATCCGACCGGAAATCATGTTCATGTTGAGCTAATGTAATAAAGTTTTATTAACGTTTATAAACATTACTGTGGTATGAAGCAGGACGGGCCGAGAGCCGCAGGACATTTTACGCTGTTTTTATTATGCTTATATGCCACAATCGGCCATTGTCGCTCCTGTTGTTTTGTTGTTTATGTTTATTTTACAATTAAAGTTACATTTGAATCACTTAAATTCACATAATTTTATTTCATTCTAATGAAACAGCCATAAGTGCTGAATTACTACTCATACACGTCACTTTATTTGACAAATTAAAATTGTGGAGTAACAGTGTTTTACTTGGTCAAAACAATCATACTAAAAATAGATTTTTAGACAAAACAGTGATAATTTAATAGAATTGATAGATATTTGTATGAGAGATTTAGTCAGGGAAAATAACACAAGATCCAGTTGCGAATGCAATAACAGTTTATTCCATAGTCCAGTTCAAATAAGCAAGGCAGGATGGTCAGATGTGATGCAGAGATGGTATCAGGCCTTGGTAGTGAGCAGACTGCAATGGGCCCCTGCGGCTGATCATCAAGCTCAATTACAATTAGTGCCTACGGCAACGCTGATAGGCGCTCAGACAATGACAGCACAAAAACAAACAGTCCTAAACAGAACCTGCAAACCGTGACAGATTCGGTGGACATATACATTAATTAATTATCTGAAATTGATTCCTTCAATTCGTTCTTTGAATTGATAAATATTCCCAAAATAATTACACATTAATTTTTTATCAAAAACCCCTTTGAGGAAACTTTATAATTTTATTTAATATTTCACATTAGTATTAAAGGCACAATATGTAAGTTTTACCACTAGAGATCGCTTATTCAAAACAATAACAAAGGTGTAGCTTGATGACACCATGAATGAGAGTGGAATCATGGGAGTTGTCGTCTTCACCTCCACAGCCGATGGAAAGCAATCCGACGGGACTCATGTTCATGGATGAGCTAATGTATTCATGTTTTATTAACATTACTGTGGTATAAAGCAGGACGTGGCAGAGAGCCTGGGACATTTTACGTAGCTGTTTTTATTACGCATACCGTATTTTCCGGATTTTCATCAGTCAAAAAATGCGTCATGAAGAGGAAAAAAACATATGTAAGTCGCACTGGACTATAAGTCGCATTTATTTAGAAATTTATTTCACAAAATCAAAGACAAAAAAAAAGACATTTAATCTGGAAGTTATTCAGCTACACAACAGCGCACAGAACAACAGGCTGAATAGGTGTCCGGTATGTTAATGTAACACATTAACAGTTATTCAGCTACATAACAGCATAAAGAACATACACACTTTTCTGCCCTTTCTCTGCGACACTTCGGCCCATGGGGATGTCAAACGTGAGGGGGACCTCGTCCATGTTGATAATATGATCCGGTGACAAGTTGTGTTCAGTTACCTGCTTTTCAACGAACTCACGGAAACTGTCGACCTTGGCTTGGAAGTCTGCTGGCAGTTTCTGACACAACGTTGTCCGTGCTCTGATAGAGAGGCGGTTGCGTTGCATGAAGCGGTAACACCAAGAAGGCCCGCCTGCAAAGTCATTTATATTCATTTCCTTGGCAACTACCAGGGCGTGGAGACGTAACTGCACCGTTGACAAGCCTCTCCCAGCAGAGCGTTGTTCAAGCACCCATCTGTGGACTCGTTCCTCCAGCTCTGGCCATCTTGCTTTCAGTCCGCGATTAGCTTTCTTTGTTTTCTTCATTACAGTTAAAGTAACCTCTGCTTTTCGCCAGTCCCTCACATGTTTCTCACTCACTCCAAACTTTCTTTCTGCTGCTCGATTTTCTCTTGTCAGTCAGTATGAATTAATTTTGATATATAAGTCGCACCTGACTATAAGTCGCAGGACCAGCCAAACTATGAAAAAAAGTGCGACTTATAGTCCGGAAAATACGGTATATGCCACAGTCACACGCTTCCTCTCCTTTCATTTTGTTGTTTGTTTATTTTACGATTAAAGTTGCAATTTTATCGTCCGCCTCCTTCTTCCCTTAACTTGAACTCTGTTACAGTTATGTTTGATTACTTAAATTCACATTATTTTATTCTAATGAAACAGCGAAAAGAGATGAATTACTACTCATACAGGTCAGTTTGACAAATTGAAATTGTGGGGTAATGCTGTAACGTTATGGTGGTTGTGGAAAGCACACGACAAAGGTGAGGGTGAAACACACAATCTTTACTTAGTAAACTCAGGCAGAACATAGACAACCCCGTTTTCACATAAACCAGCAGGGGGTGCTCACCCTGTGGTCTGTGTGGGTCCTAACACCCCAGTATAGTGATGGGGACACTATACTGTAACAAGCACTGTCCTTCGGATGAGACGTTAAACTGAGGTCCTGACTCTCTGTGGTCATTAAAAATACCAGAATGTCCTTCGGAAAAAGAGTAGGGGTGTAACACCGGCATCCTAACCCAAATTTGCCCAGTGGCCCCTGTCCATCATGGCCTCCTAATCCTCCCCATATACTGATTTGCTTCATCACTCTGTCTCCTCTCCACCAATAAGCTGGTGTGTGGTGGCCGTTCTGGCGCAATATGGCTGCCGTCGCATTATCCAGGTGGTGCTGCACATTGGTGGTGGTTGAGGAGATTCCCCCCTTCTATATGTAAAGCGCATTGAGTACCCAGAAAAGCGCTATATAAATGTAACAAATTATTATTATTATAAGCGAGAACCGACAAGGGACAGAACAGAAAAGGGAGTATAAATACACATGATAACTGACGACACTAAACAGGAACAGCTGGACTAATCAGGAACCATAGCAACTAACGAGAACAAATATAGAGGTGACAGAAAATGAACTAAACAGAACATAACCATGACATAAGCAACCTTGCGCAGTGACAAACCTGCTACTCGCGGTAAATCAAGAAAACAACAGATTCAAACGATAAGACTAACTGTGTTGAGCTATATAATAATGGTTAGTTTTTTGTCGATGAAGGAATTCAAACAGTTGCTCACCTGTTTAATAAACCACATAAACAGCGTCTTTGGTATTTCCATGGTAAAGTAAAACCTTAAATCGAGGGTAACGCAGATATGACTTCATTGACAGGCGACGCATTGACACAGGCCATTACACTAGTTAAAACTGCTGTGTGTGTGGGGGGGGGGTGATTTTTTATCTTTTTCTGTGATGTAATACAATATTTAACAGTGTTTGTTAAACGTACCTGCATCCTGGAGAAAAATCTCCATCTGTGGATCCTTGTGAATCAGCCATAATGAAGCTGCAGGAGAATCTGATGAGTTTGATTTCCTCCACTGATGACTCTAAATGAAAAAAAGACACAAAATGAAATGCTTAAATGAATTAAACAACCTTCATAATTCAGCTGAACATATCTCGAGTGTGGGAGAAAAAAGATCATGTGACTGCGTAAACTCAAGCTGTCACTGTTGACACAAGCTGTTTACACACATGCTGTTCAAACTTCAGAAGAATCACAGACATCACCAAACACAAAAGATACCTTGAAGTGAAAGAAACCCTTTATTAAAGATTTTATATCAAAAAATCACTTAAAATTCATATTAATATGAGGAAGTCACCACACATGAACACTCAACTTGATCAAACTTTTACAAGATACAGGTTCCCAAATCCTCCAGCTTTAAAATCATAAAGGTACACGGAAATTCCTGCATAAACTTTGATAACCCTTTCTATTAAACACTTTAATGCTCTGATTTTTTTCCGTATCATATCTTCCGTATCATATCAAATGAATAAAACTTCATTACCTTGCTTCTTTATTCTTGAGGATAATCACTGTTTCAAAAAATAGTTACTGATGATTTCTGGCCATACTTGACAGAGACTGAATCACTACAGATCAAAACTTTATTAGGTTTATTTTGTTCAATCCATTCTATGACCATCAAGATGGCATAAAGCTCAACAGCATATACACTTAAGTGATCTGATGTCCGCCTGCATATCTCATTCCTCTGACTGGCAACTACTACTGCAGAGCAACTACTCCTCTGACTGGCAACTACTACTGCAGAGCAACTACTCCTCTGACTGGCAACTACTACTGCAGAGCAACTACTCCTCTGACTGGCAACTACTACTGCAGAGCAACTACTCCTCTGACTGGCAACTACTACTTTCTTGTTATTGGATCTTTTGATCCATTTGTAAAAATGTGTTTAAAATTTGTACTTATGCTTCACATAACAACCCTCTACAAAGCGAGTAAATCACTCGCATATGCGACTAAATCTTCACTCTGGGGGACTAAATAATATCTATCATTAGCCATTGCCTAATAAATTTTTAGATTTTACTCGCCGGTGTGTGTGTTAGAGGCTAAGTATAGCTTAGCATAGATAAACTTTCACTCGCTGAACACTGACAGAGCACTTGAGAGTTTCTCTCTCGTCAAGCGATCTGTACCATTTCAATTCAGCTCAATGGATGCACAGGGTACCTGTATGTGACGTACCGTAAACTCTAGTGTGCAGCCGTGTGTTTCTCACACACACGCAAAGAGAAAGCTACATGTAAACGATATTCTTTGTTGTATTTTCCTATCAAAATACCGAATACAGAATTATTCAGCTTTTAAGAACAAGCAGAAGATATGCTGGTTTTTCCGGTAGTGGGCGGGACTAATGCACAAACGGCAATCTCATTGGCTGGCGCTCATCTTTTACGGCCCCTGTTTTGATTTCAGCAAATCAGTTTGAGCGAATGCTGACAACGTGATTAATATTCATGAACCCAGCAGCTCATCAATCCTTAGTGAGTTGTATATTGTTATTTGTAGTATTATTATTATTATCTTTTAATAATAATAATAATTACTATTATCTATTTTTTTTTTTACAGAAACACTGAATGACCAACAATATCTTAAGCACCACCACCAGTCATAAGTTCAGTTAAATGACAAATATGCATTCATACACGGTTACCAAGTTTTAGTTCTAATTACTGAAGTTCTATCATTAAACAGTGCTTGATTATCATAATATCATAATATAGCCTAATGCTTGATGTTAAGAGTGTACATTCAGATATTTAAAAAGCTGTGTCATTTTACAAACATAAGTTGATTTGGTGGAATTATATATATAGTATAAAGTATAATATAATATATAATAAAGTATATCAGTCTGGCGACTAAACTAAAAAATGTACTAGGCAATGGCAATTCTATTGCCAAGGTGTGCGTAGAGGGTTGCATATCTATTAAATTCGCTACTCGTTTGAGCTGTGCTGCACGTACCACTTATCAGCTCAGAGCAATAATAGACTTCAGACCAGCGCAAGCTCAGAACAGGTTTACTCGTGGACTAATCTCAATTCTCAAGCATGTGAAACTGCCTGGGAGATCCAGTGAGAAAGCGTTTGAATTCGCTGCAAAATTAATAACATCGCAACAAGATCTAGTGGGAAGCATTCAAATTCGGTGCACAATTCTGTTATAAACCACAGATATCTGATCAAACAGAGCTGACGTGGAAACCAGGAGAAACATTGGGCCATGAATGAACAAGTTATAGAAGGCTTTTCTGTCCACAAATCAGCAACATTTATAATGGATTTAATGTAGCAAACCATGGTATTGTGCCAGAAATTGCAAGTATGATGTCAGACACTGTAATATGCTCTGGCCCCCTTCCTGTTCACCGAGCAGACTGTCCTCACTCAATAGCTGGCTGTCTACGTGGTGTCCGCAGAATAATATAGGGTTCATTGACAATTGGAAAAGTTTTTGGGGCAGTTAAAAAAAGACGGTATTCATCCCTCGTGGGGTGGTGCCGCTCTTCTCTGTAGTAATATGGCATTGTCTTAGAGTTGAACCTTGACTAACTGGGGCCCAGGTCAGGAAGCAGACAGACTGGCTTACCCGACCGCCTGCTAGCTGTCTCACGTCACAGAAGTCACATAAATCCCAGCACATAGAGACTCTTTCACCTAGATATTATCACATAGAGACTGTGTCTGTTCCCCGAATTAGTAAATACAAAAAACTCCCAAACCCATTTAAGGGAAAAAATTTAACTGATGTTCAACAAATAAACAACAGATATAATACAGATGATCAAATGATAAAGCTCGGGCTGCTGAATATTCAATCCCTTTCCTCAAAAGCACTTATTATTAATGATATGATTATAGATCATAACCTAGATGTGCTGTGTTTGACAGAAACCTGGCTAAAACCAGATGATTACACTAAATTAATCCACCCCCCAAGATTTTTTTTATAAACATGAGCCTCATCTGAAAGGCAAAGGGGGACGTGTTGCTGTAATTTATAATAATATCTTCAGCACTTCTGACGTTTCCAAACAGCACAGCAGTAATGACTTTATGAACTTCTTTACTTGTAAGATTTATAATATTAGGGAGAAAATTATAACTATGAAACAGAGGTGGGGGACTCGAGTCACATGAATTGTAAATTTAAGGACTTGAGACTTGCTTGACTAAATGAAGAAAATGACTTGACTTGACTCTGACTTGAGATCCAATGACTCGAGACTTGACTTGAGCTGTATGGCTCGATAATGGCTTTATAACAACTAAATTAAATTATTTTTATATAAATCATCGCAACATCATTATTGATGAACAAAATGTAAGCTACGTTACCACTGACAGCAGTGATCAGAATCTGTGCGACTGCGTGACGCTGCACGAGCACAGAAAAAAAACATACATCGGGGTGAGCGCGCCAAATTTAGAGGGTAGAAAATCTCATCGTTTCTTTTGGATATAAACACTTCGAAATGGACCATATTCATAAAAGGAGATTTGCTGTATGCATAAATCACTGGCACGGGATATAATCAGACACGACCATCACAGCCTCGAACTTCATTCATCACTTCAAAAAGTAAGTTATGTAAGCTTGTCTGTTCGTTATAGTTAATTTGACTGAATCTTTTCAAATGTTTTTAATTGTAGCTTAAGACTATCAATAGACTAAAATAATTATTGATGGCATGTCTTGTAATCAACGTGATGTAAATTCGCTGACATTTGCCACAGTTTCGTTCAAATCATAGTGCTTTAATGCCAAATATGTTTTTTTGAATGGCAGAAACAATATACAAAACTGTTGTTTTGTCGTGTTTTATCGATGTTTCTCTTGAAGCAGGGTCAGACATCAGGGGGTTGGGGCAAAATGCCACCATAATTAATAAAATGCACCCAAAATTCAAAGATATGGTGGCAAAAATGGCTCTATAGCACAATTGCAAATGTGATGTTGATTTTATACAACAGTTCAGTACACAAAGAGTGAATATCGTAATAAGTGAAATTTTAGACATAATATTGTCAATATTCTCTGTTTTTCCTCTATTTCTCCAAGGACAATAGTTCCAAACAAGCCACAGCAAAAGAGTTATGCGTCTCTGTGGCAAGAAACGCACAGGTGTTTCGTTAGTCAGTAAACAAATCCGGGGTTTTGAACGAATTGGTTCAGTGATTCAGTGACCCGTTTGCTTCGTTCCAGAATGAATCAGCTGTTTTGAATGAATCAGTTGAATGAATGCTTCTATGACTCTTTCATTAAGACAGTGATTTTCCACCACCTACTGGTGGTTTTAATTTCATAATTAGAAGAATTTATTATTTTTCCCTTTCTCTTTTTTTCTATATTATTTTTTTTTTATATATTTAAAATCATTAATCTCATAACATTATTGATGCTGTTGTAACTGCAGTGTAAATGCGTTCACTTCTAAGATTACTTATACATGGTTAGAAAAAAATGCCCCTGGAAATCAATTTAAGGAGTCAAATATTGGTCCTAAATGGGAAAGTTAATTTCTGTCTGTGATATTCCACAAAAAATATATAATCAAACACATGACATTTATTATAAAACCAATAGAATTAATGCATCACACTTGTGAAATTACCTTCAACTGTTTTATCTTCAACATTTTCGTATTATTGTTATTATAATAATTTTTTTTTTAATTATAATTATAAATATGTAATATAATAAATTACATGATTATTATTATTATGATATAAATTTATAATATAGTTAATCATTTCTGAGGGAGTAATAAATAAGGCTGAGGCCAATGTAAACTCTACTACTTTCTGTTTGGTATTGTAACTTGACTTGACCCTTAGCAGGAATTGACTTGCTTGAGGTGAGCCACAGACTTGACTTGCTTGGTTTGTTTGAAATGGGACTTGAGACTTGAATGTAGTGACTTGAGACTTACTTGTGACTTAAACATGTGTGACTTGCCCCCACCTCTGCTATGCAACCGTCTACTACAGTATCACATCAGACAGTGCATTGTAGTGTCACTGAGGAAAAATTACATTCATTCGTTGCTATAGGAGAGGAAGAATTGTTTAAACTCGTTAAATCATCTAAATCAAAAACATGTATGTTAGACCCTATACCGACTAAACTACTAAAGAGATGCTTCCAGAGGTCATAGATCCTCTTCTTAATATCATTAATTCATCTTTGTCATTAGGATATGTACCGAAAACTTTTAAGCTGGCTATTATTAAACCACTTATTAAAAAAACGCAACTTGATCCTAGTGAATCAGCCAATTACAGGCTGATCTCAAATCTAATTTTTTCTTCTCAAATTGTTTCTGTCAAAAATACTAGAAAAGGCAGTGTCCTCACAACTATGCTCCTTTTTAGAAAGAAATAGTATCTGTGAGGATTTCCCGTCAGGATTTAGACCGTATCATAGTACTGAGACTGCTCTCATTAGAGTTACAAATGACTTACTCTTATCATCCAATCGTGGTTGTATCTCTCTGTTAGTGTTACTCGATCTTAGCGCTGCATTCGATACTATTGACCACAACATTATTTTGAATAGACTCGGAAATTATGTTGGCATTAGTGGAATTTCATTAGCATGGTTTAAATCATACTTATCTGACCGTTATCAGTTTGTAGCAGTAAATGAAGAGATGTCACACCGAACACAAGTTCAGTATGGAGTACCTCAAGGCTCATTACTGGGACCGTTTCACCCTGTACATGCTAACCTTGGGAGATATCTAGAGGAAGCACATCAACAGCTGTTGCATTTCAAAAACTGGTGGTACAATCGATCGTTACCTTACCGGGAAAACGGAGCTAAATGTGCCGCGACGGGAAGACAAGGATGCTGTAACCCAATTAGCTGTTAACTTTGTGTGCAGTGACATATTATCTTTTGAAACTGTGCATGCTTATGTTACATGAAAAAAAATAAATGGTTTTTGTCTACTTCGTGTGGGAAATTTAATGCGGGTGCGGGTTGGTTTTCATGTCAAGCAGGTCGGGTACGGAATTAAATTAGTGTTTCTGTCGGATATCGGGTCGGGTGTGCTGATAATAAAGCGGGTGCGGGTTTATCAAACAGGACCCATGGAGGACTCTGCTCTATACACATGGGCATAAATTTCATCTGGGGGAGACAATAAACATAACATTTCTCAAGGGGCAATTTTTGAAGGGGACACAAATAATACAGCCAAAATTGTACTTGTAAAGATATTTGTGGCATTTTGGTGCACTGAAAAATGATCTCATGCCCGTTTTTCTTTTCTGTGTCATTTTATCTGGCCAACAACACAAAGTAATAATTGTTTAAATATGAGTTATCATAGGTTCACCACGATCTTGCTTCTTCCACATAGCACTGAGCAAAACCCAACAGAGCGGTAGATTTACACTATTAGCCTAATATCAGTTCACACATAGACCTATCGCCGTGTTAGTTGTAGTGGGTGATTTACAACAAGCTACCAAAACAACAATCGCTAAAATATCGGACTTATAGAAAAATATATCGGTTATCATAGTTTTTTGTCATTGCTAATTTATTAATAACTCAGCATCGTCTGTTTTAAAGAGAAAATAATCATTACATCCGATGTTTAAAGTGAATAAAACAGCCTTAACAGCTACTCACTGGAGTTCAACCAGGGCCGGCCCAAGCCTTTATGGGGCCCTACGCAGAATTTTATTTGGGGGCCCCTCGGTGTCACCAATACGATAATTCGCACACCCATTATCAATTTTATTAGTTGTAGCTGTGTTGCTTACATCATGTCTGCCTGTCATGTTTTTACCCTTATACGGTTTTAACAGTAACAGTAGCAAACCCACAAGAGTGGTCAGGTGTTAATTTACACTTTAATATTCAAAGTCTTACAGTAGCCCACTACAGTTCAGACTGGGATATGTACAATTTTTAAAAGTCTCTTATGCTGAATATGTTTACAATTTTCCCCCAGGATCCTTCGATGAATAGAAAGGTTTAAAAGAACAGCATTTATCTGAAATAGAAAGCTTTCAAAGAATCCTAAAAAATGTTTACACAACTTAATTTTCAACACTGATAATAATCATAAATGTTTCTTGAGTATCAAATCCTCATATCAGAATGATTTCTGAAGGATCATGTGACACTGAAGACTGGAGTAATGATGATAAGTTCAGCTTTGATCACAGGAATAAATTACACTTTACTATATATTCACATAGAAAACAGATGTTTTACATTGCAATAATATTTCACAATATAACTTTTTACTGTATTTTTTTATCAAATAAATGCAGCCTTGGTGAGCAGAAGAGAAAAACAAGAAATGTTGATGGATTTCTTTCAAACGTTAAACAGAGCTTTCATTTTGGCGGAAACACGCAGGAAGACCTTTAGTGCTTCTTTTTGTTGACAACAACTGATTTATAAATGATTCTCATTACGAATATGGGAAGATGTTTGACGCATGTTGCGTTCCCAAATGATAATTTAGCACTTGCAGAGAAGCATTTACTGAGAAACTGAAAGCTATGCTGTACTCCGTCCAAAACATGCAGCACGTCAGATAAGATATTAGCACTAAACCATATCACATTTTCAAATCCATCCATTCATAATAAGGTTACCGGGCAACTGACGAGTATCACCGTTTGAGAACTTTGCACTTTGAACCCTGGCTAACAAGCTGTCGCAGCGCCGTCAGAATCAATCCGTGCATATATTAGAAAACTTAACATTTCGCAGTTTATTTAGTATTTGTTTAAGGCCATTTCGCGATTTCAATCATCATAAAGTATGTCATTTCATATGCTCCTGGCATAGGAGCATATGAAAAGTATGTCATCCCCCCCACCCCACCCCAACTGTTAGATTAAATTTACGCCCCTGACTAAAACACTAGATTACTTCTAGATATACTACATCTTAAACATGTAAGTAATAATATTGAACTCACAGTGGACGCACACAGTCTTTAATAAACACCACAAACACTGCAGAGCGACTTCTCCAACAATCCTCCCGAAAGTCAAATTCCACAGCTGTTTAAAATCCAGCTGCGCCACAAGTTTCAGGAGACGAGCTATACGTCACAGGCCGTCCCAGTTCTGAGACACTGGGCGGAGCTTACATGAAGCCTATTCATGAGTTTCCTGTTTCGTGTTAAAGCCATAGTTGCCAAGTATAACGCGACTTTGGGCTTATTTCTTTGGCAAGTCAAAAAATCAGTTTTTTTTGGGCTTATTTTAAAAAATGTGGTTGCTTGTTAGGAAAATATGACAAGCAACTTCGTTTCTTTACATTTATGGTCGCTGTTTTGTCCAGTACATTGACTGACACTGTCTTCTCACAGCTAATAGCCAATCAGTGCAATGATACAAGTGCATTTGTCCTTATACATCCCGCCTCCTTCATTGAGGAAAAATCGCGTTCAACGTGCAGGCATGTGACGTTATAAATGCACGTAATGATAGTTAGTAGACGTAAATAGACGTATACATTTTCACAAACAATGCCACCAACAGAGATGTACAGAGCTGGAGAGGAAACAGGGAGGCATTACAGGCTATAATAAAAAAAAAAACAAGTATACTAATAATATCAGTAGGTATGATTCGAATTTATTTTATTATAAATATGTGGCTATATTGCAGCACTCCCTTAGTGCTTGCCCAATGTGCATACTATCCATCCTATATGTGACATTAGTCATTTTCAATACTATTTAGGGCAGATAGTATGCACATTGAGATGCAGGGCTTGTCTTTTTCACGGTTTGCAGTGTATGGGTTACCATATGGCCTTCACGTCTCCAAACCGATTCTGTTCACAGCTGATCGGAGGATATTGCGTGCCCTTTATTGCAATTTGATGATTTTTGTAAAATCACATCCGTTTTTGCTTTTCAAACTCTGAGAGGTTTCAGTTTAATATGTTGCAGGCTCATTTGTTGATAAAAAATAATTGATCATAAATAATATTGATGATAATAAATAATATAATAATACTGGGCTTGTTTTTGAAGCTGTGGTTGCTTATTTGTCTTGCGAGAGTTGGCAACACTGGTTAAAGCGCCACTGAAAATATTAGTGCACGCTTCTCGGATCACAGTTTTCGTTAACGTAACCATTTCAGCGTCTAACGAAGTTAAAAGCTTCTTTTTAAAATAACTGTTTATGTATGCTCAATAGTTACTTTGTGTCATGAGATATTATTTAATGATTACAGCCACTGATTTGCTAGTGGCCTATCGTTAGGCTTCGAATAAATGAGCCAACAGCCATTGAGTTTTTTTTTTTTTTTTATTATATACGCTACTTGCTTTACTTTGATTGTCTTTTAAAATAGTTTCATTTGATAACTTGTGTAAATGTATCTGTGATGGCATAAAGCATAAAGTGTCAGTGGTGATTATTTTGTTGTTCCCTATTGCATTCTCAATTTGATATCCTGCATAACTTCAACCAGACATTAGTATTAAAACACAATGAAAACTGTTTGTGTTTTTTACATGCATGAATTATTGCATGCAAACCATATTTGCCTTTTTCCACAAAACACACAATGCTCTATCTATATGGTTAGAAACAAGATGAGATGGTTAAATTAGCCCTACAGCACTTTCACAAGGTTTTACTTCAATTCTACAAGCTTAACACAATAATTTAAAATGTTAAAATTGAATTACAAGTGGTCAAATTGATCAACCACAAAGCTAAAAGTTACTCATGGGGGTTTTATTTACAAATGTGTATATGGAGAGGACATAATTGGCAAAATTATGAGGATTATTATTATTAATATGGGGATAATTAGACATATACACACTGTTCTGTCTGTTTCTTGTCATTTGTCTTGTCTTGACAGATTGTTCTGTCATTTCTTAATTGTTTGCTCAGTTGGTAAATAATTTCAAAGAGTCTTTATTAAATCCTAAAGTAAATTGTTATTTTATTATCAGGAAACTTCAGTCTTTTTTCTTCCCCAAAATGATGCATTTAGTTGACAAAATGGCAAAACATGTCTTAGGGGGGAAAGAACACCAGCAAGCTCTGTCTAGGGAAAGACACGGGCTAGCCGAGTAGGGTAGCCTTATCGTGGAAGATTACACATATGGGATCGCCACAGGGATCACTAAATATGACACCCAGCCTAACACAGGTTCTGGGGGTGAGTATACGCGAAGATACCGGCTCTACACGAAGGCTATAGAATCTAGCGAACGTGTTAGGTGTCGCCCAGCCTGCAGCTCTGCAAATATCTGTTAGCGAGGCGCCTTGACCCAGCGCCCAGGAGGAAGCAACACTTCTAGTTGAGTGTGCTCGCAACCCAAACGGGAAAGGCACGTCTTGGGACTGGTACGCCAAGACAATAGCATCCACTATCCAGTGGGCTAACCTCTGCTTGGAGACAGCCTTTCCCTTCTGCTGCAAAGAGCTGCTCTGAGGTCCTGAAGCTTTATGCTCTGTCCACATAACACCGCAAAGCGTGACCAGGACAGAGAAAAGCCAGGGCTGGGTCTGCCTCTTCCAACGGCAGCGCTTGCAGGTTCACTACCTGGTCCCTAAAGGGAGTGATAGAAACCTTGGGCACGTATCCAGGCCAGGGTCTCAGGTCGACGTGAGAGTTGACCGGCCCGAATTCTAGGCACGATTCGTTGACCGAAAATGCTTGCAGGTCTCCTACACTTTTGATGGAGGCCAATGCAGTCAGGAGAACTGTCTTCATGGACAGGATTTTTAACTCTAAAAAATCTCTAGCAGAAGTGATGGTAGCGGATACCACTGACTTGGACGATTAGAACCTCCGCGTCCCGTCCAGGGACCAGACATGGAGTTTCCAGAGGTCTGGCCGCGGGTGCCATAGGGTGCCCCGTCTCTGAGAAAGCAGATGTCACTTTCTTGATATCGAGTGTCTTTTCATTTCCATGGTAATTTTAGCACTGACAGTAAATTTTGAAGTGCCGGTTAGATGTTAACCTTTAACACAAACTATATTAAGTACAAACCCGATTCCAAAAAAGTTGGGACACTGTACAAATTGTGAATAAAAACAGAATGCAATGATGTGGAAGTTTCAAATTTCAATATTTTATTCAGAATACAACATAGATGACATATCAAATGTTTAAACTGAGAAAATGTATCATTTTAAGGGAAAAATAAGTTGATTTTAAATTTCATGGCATCAACACATCTCAAAAAAGTTGGGACAAGGCCATATTTACCACTGTGTGGCATCCCCTCTTCTTTTTATAACAGTCTGCAAACGTCTGGGGACTGAGGAGATAAGTTGCTCAAGTTTAGGAATAGGAATGTTGTCCCATTCTTGTCTAATACAGGCTTCTAGTTGCTCAACTGTCTTAGGTCTTCTTTGTCGCATCTTCCTCTTTATGATGAGCCAAATGTTTTCTATGGGTGAAAGATCTGGACTGCAGGCTGGCCATTTCAGTACCCGGATCCTTCTTCTACACAGCCATGATGTTGTAATTGATGCAGTATGTGGTCTGGCATTGTCATGTTGGAAAATGCAAGGTCTTCCCTGAAAGAGACGACGTCTGGATGGGAGCATATGTTGTTCTAGAACTTGGATATACCTTTCAGCATTGATGGTGCCTTTCCAGATGTGTAAGCTGCCCATGCCACACACACTCATGCAACCCCATACCATCAGAGATGCAGGCTTCTGAACTGAACGCTGATGACAACTTGGGTTGTCCTTGTCCTCTTTAGTCCGGATGACATGGCGTCCCAGTTTTCCAAAAAGAACTTCAAATTTTGATTTGTCTGACCACAGAACAGTTTTCCACTTTGCCACAGTCCATTTTAAATGAGCCTTGGCCCAGAGAAAACGCCTGCGCTTCTGGATCATGTTTAGATATGGCTTCTTTTTTGACCTATAGAGTTTTAGCCGGCAACGGCGAATGGCACGGTGGATTGTGTTCACCGACAATGTTTTCTGGAAGTATTCCTGAGCCCATGTTGTGATTTCCATTACAGTAGCATTCCTGTATGTGATGCAGTGCCGTCTAAGGGCCCGAAGATCACGGGCATCCAGTATGGTTTTCCGGCCTTGACCCTTACGCACAGAGATTGTTCCAGATTCTCTGAATCTTTGGATGATATTATGCACTGTAGATGATGATAACTTTAAACTCTTTGCTATTTTTCTCTGAGAAACTCCTTTCTGATATTGCTCCACTATTTTTCGCCGCAGCATTGGGGGAATTGGTGATCCTCTGCCCATCTTGACTTCTGAGAGACACTGCCACTCTGAGAGGCTCTTTTTATACCCAATCATGTTGCCAATTGACCTAATAAGTTGCAAATTGTTCCTCCAGATGTTCCTTATATGTACATTTAACTTTTCCGGCCTCTTATTGCTACCTGTCCCAACTTTTTTGGAATGTGTAGCTCTCATGAAATCCAAAATGAGCCAATATTTGGCATGACATTTCAAAATGTCTCACTTTCAACATTTGATATGTTATCTATATTCTATTGTGAATAAAATATAAGTTTATGAGATTTGTAAATTATTGCATTCTTTTTTTATTCACAATTTGTACAGTGTCCCAACTTTTTTGGAATCGGGTTTGTAAGTTAACATTTATTTAATTTCAAGTAATGAATATTTAATGGTTTTAGTTAACTATTATAACCCTGATACTTTATTGAATAATATGTGTCAAATACTGTTCTTAGTCTTTCCTCCTTACTATGAATTAAATGGGAATGAAATTAAATACAGTTTATTGTGTAACCAAAAACGTATAAATAATGCGTGACTTTTAATTATAAACAAGCTTGAAATACACCAGGACTCTTATTTTGAAATGTCTGCGCTTACTATTGCAGTTGCAGGCTTCTCTTTCAAGTTTAGCTGAGGGAGATAAAATATGCATTGTTACAACCGTCTAAAACATATTACTATATAAACATCGTGAAGTAAACATTGTCATTATTCCTCAGCATTAGTTCATAAACAATTGCCTGGCATTAATGTGCGCTATTCATTGATTGAGCCGCTCTGAAGCGCTGTCGCGTGAGCATGTAGAATGCGCAACAGCGCCGTGTTTTCCCGCCGTTAGATCCGCACGTTACAATTCAAATGTGCGCATCTGTTACACAGGACATCAGTTCTGACTGGATCTCTTCGCTAATCGTCCCTCCCTAACATTTTCGTCGACGAAAATGACAGTAGATTTCGGTCATAGTTTTTGTCATCCAAAACTGGTTTTTATTTAGTTATCGTCTCGTTTTCGTCAGTGAAAAAAAGGTTGTTGACGAAAATTATTCGTCAACGAAATTAACACTGCTACATTGTAGTCAAAAACTCCATTAGACCAGTACATGCGTCAATGCCCTCAGCCTCTACAGTGGATGTCAGGCTGGTTTAAAGTACTCGTGACCCATTCTTTTCTGAACTCGTCACCATTCATTTCGTAGAGGTTATGCAGATCACAACATGCTATCAATGGGGACTTGACCTGTGTACTGCAGTCATTTCGTTTTAGCAAACACCTCCATCTGCCCTTTAGTCTGCCAAAAGCATTCTCAACCACCACCACTGCTTGTTTTCTGGTTGTACACAAGTTGTTGGGGTGTCAGTCGTCTGTTGTCAGAGAAAGGTTTCATCAGCCAGCTCTTCAAAGGATAGGCTGCATCACCAAGGACATAGTACCCCAGACAAACGCAGCACTCTGGCATCATGTAGGCTTCCTAGCGATCCAACAAAAATGTTCCAAAAGAGACCCCATCCACGCCCATAGGAAAAATGTATTGCTCAGTGGTTGCTTTTCCTAAGCTCATGAGACTCATATAGCTCTCATTTCAGTATCAACAGAGTTTCAGATGTTTCTCTTCAAATTCCTTAGGAAAAATAAAAGTAGACATGAGAAATATCTGAGAGAAAGGAGTCCAAAATGAGAAACAGGGGAGATCTCTTTATTGTCTTGCTGTAATCTCTTTCAAAGGGTTTTGTTTTCTTTTTTATGACAATTGGGTTTTTCACCTTTAATGGACAGAACCATAGGATGAGAGACCAGAAACAACGGGAGAGGCAAGAAGGGAACAGGAGCAGGAAAGTACCTTTAGCTGGGACTCGAACTCGTGCTGTCTGAGGTGCTGCTGTGCCTCAATGTTGATGTGCTGTCCACAAGGCTACGGCTCTGACAGAGCTTTCTCTAAGCTCAGGACACTAAGGGCTGATTATCTCTTATAGGTCTCATTTAGGTATCAGCTTTGCCTTCTGGTGCCAGTTGCATAAACTTAGCATAGTTGCATAACTTAAGAACTGTAACTTAAGAACTACTTTGACTAAGTAGTAGTTAACCAAAGGGTAATCAGTCTTACTTTTCCCAATTAAAATTAAACAGATCTACCTTTTTATGTAACTGACTTAAATAAGTTATTACCAGGTTTGGGGGAAAAATAATTCATGACTAACTTTTAAGACTAGTCTAAGAAGTTTTTGCAACCAACCCCAGAGGTCTTAAATTTTATTTTAGGAGAAATATGTTACATTTTACATTTTTACTAATATTGTGAATACTGAAACTTTGAACTACTGAAAGCATTATGCGTTCCAGAACATCAAGGGTTATTCATTTAAATGTATCTTCAATGCCCTACATTGAATATGCAGTGCTTATTCCAAACAAGGGATTAGACAAGTGTACGATGTTTAGTCTAGATAAATTCTTTCTTTATAACAGATTTAATATTATAGTGTACCAGTGAACCACTCTGAAGCTCTCACATTTGTCTCCTCTTAAAGTTTAGATGAGATCTCAACAACTTTACAAAGTGTGCACCAATAAGAAACAAACAAACAAATAGTCCATAGTTTCCGGGTTTAAGCCTATATTAAGAGTGAAAATATGCAGAAATAAAGTTAACGTTACTCTTAATTGTTGATACAATACGAAAGCTGTACAGTTTATGTACATAGGGCACATCATTTGTTTGACAAATGTGAGAGCACCAGAGTCTTTAGCTAAGGAAAAAAATCTGAGCACAATGTGTGATGTTGAGATCTTTTATGAAACTTTAGAGACAAAAGCGAGAGTTCCAGAGACTCTAGCTGAGGAGAAAAGACTGAGCACAGTGTGTGATGCTGTTGAGATCTCTTATGAAACTTCAGAGAAGACAAGTGTGAGACCATTGGAGTCTTTAGTTTAGGAGAAAAGTCTGAGCACAGTGTGTGTTGTTGAGATCACTTCTGAATCTTTAAAGGAGACAAATATGAGCAATCCAGTCTCTCTAGCTAAGGAGTAAAATATGAGCACAGCGTGTGATGTTGTTGAGATCTCTTCTAAAAGGAGACCATTGTGAGAGTGTTAGAGTTTTTGTCTCAGGAGACAAGTGTGAGAAACAGGAGACTCAAGCAAAAGTCTCCATTTGATCTTAAACTAACCTCATTTTTCTCTAGGAGAGACATTTGAGATGTTAAACAGATCTCACTTTGGATTTTTCTTTCCTATGTCGGTAGTTTGTGTCATGTCTCTCCAGTTGAGGTTGCAATCGATGACAGAGGTACAGAAAAGTATCCTTAGACATCCGGAAATTCTTTATCCACTGGTCTTCGGTGAAAGTTGGAACCACGCTGTCCCACCATTTCGTTGTTCTATTGTGTACCCAAACCGATGGCGAAACACGACGCATTCGATAGTACTCGCATATCTAAAACACACAAAGGTGGCAAAAATAAGTTGATCCAATCTATAATAACATTATTCACAACTCTGGTTTATTTTGATGTATCAGTTCTTGCTCTTTCTGTCCGATGGCGCTCGTTTGTCCCAGCCATCTCACGGTCAATGTCCGCAATAGTTGATAACATACGTTGTCTTATTTTAAATCTAGCTTTACAAGCTTTCCGAATGCGCTTTAGCATCAATGCTCATCTCTTTTCCGCTGTTTTGTTAATTACCTCTTTAGTAAACCAATACATCACAAACAAAAGCAGCACAGCTTGAATCTCCTCCATACTTGATATTGTTGCATACAGTGTCGCACAAAAATGATTACTGTCAGTCGCGTGCAGTCCTACGTCACCGGACTAGTTTGCCTAATCTTCACGGTACTTCAGACCCTGATGGAAACGCAGACAGCAGCAGGTCTGGGGGAAAAAAAGTTCCTGGTGTGGTGATTAGTGGTTGTTCCTATTATTGTCCCCTAGATGGCAGTAACATACCAAACATACAATGGGCAGATAAGAAAGTAATAGAAGGAGTTAAGGGTGTGACCGGGTGTTGAGGTTCAGTGTGGAAGAAATAAAGAGGCTACACGCCAGTTCATACAACTATTTTTTTAGAGTGTTTATTCAGTGAACACCACATGATACCAGGAGTAGGCTACGCTGTCCTGTGATACAACGAAGATGGATGCTGTTAAACCACCGGAATCATTAAAACTTACCGGGAATGTTGATAGCAGCTGGCAGACATTCAAGCAACAATGCACGCTATACATGCAAGCAGTTGGTCTGGAAAGCGAGCCGGATTCACGGAAAATAGCGTTCCTCTCGACAGTTGCTGGACCTCAGGCAATTGAAGTATACAATAGACCCCTTCACGGTTCACGTCATAGGAAAATTCGCAGTGCACATGTCGGAGTCAGAAAGTTCATTCCATCCCATTGAATTGTGTGTTAACCAGAGAATTTCTCGTCAAGAATAAAATGCCTACTTGTTGCGTCGTGAACTGTGAAAATCGCACCAGATCTCAACCGTTTAAAAAAAATAGACGACATCTGTGGCTGCAAGCTATTAAACGGGCAGACTGGGACAATGCTACGATCAAAGAGGCTCAAAATAGGAGAATAATTTAAGCTATAAACCATATAATTAGAATATAAATAGAAAAAACAATTTAAATAACAACAGAACTGAAAATAACACTTAGAGAAGATATCTAAAAAGAAACTCATAAGGGATTGAGAAGAAACAAGTCATTCATTTGTGTTTTTTTTTTCTCGATGTTAATTGTTTCACTATTGTAATTGTACTTCATTTACATTCATTTGATCTTGCACAAACAATATAAATTGCTACGTTTCTAGTCATTGTCTGTGTTTTATATGTGCCTTATAAATACTTGCCCTCTGTAGCGAACCTAAGCTACTGGTCCATTACCTGGTGAGTAAAGAGTCAAGTGTTACAAAAAGTGGTAGTAGTTAGCCGCAGGCTAGCGCCAACATTGTGACAACAACGGTAGAGTTAAGCCATGGTAAGTGAACAAAATGTTTTCTGTAAACTGTAGACTGATTTAATAGTTAGGTGAAGTTTGATATCTGGCAATAATTGTGACCTGTGGCATGCTACAGACCTAGCTTTACATTAGCGCTTTCACTATGACAACAGTAGATCGCGTTGTTTTTCTGACCCCATGCAGCGCGCGCACCCAACCTAGGTTTTTGATGTTTACAAACATTGAAGGGGTCTATACTTTCACGTTCGCGGCCGCTGCGGACAGAGAAAAATATGATGAGGTCATGAAGAAATTTGATGAGCACTGCTCACCCAAGAAAAATTAAACATACGAGAGGTATGTGTTTCGCTCACGTATTCAATCACAGGGAGAAAGTTTTGACTCATTTTTGACTGATTTGAAACTAAAGGCAAAAGCATGCAATTTCGTTATCTTGACGGAATCAATGATCAGAGATCAAATCGTCTTTGGAATTCATGACAAGAAAATAAGAGAAAGACGGCTCATAGAAACGGAGCTGTCAAGATTTGTCATGCGAGTGAACTTGCTTTGTTGCACTCTAGAACTTTCAGTGATAAAGAAGGAAACACTGTTGTTGACAAGTCAAGTCAAGTCACCTTTATTTATATAGCGCTTTTTACAATGCCGATTGTTTCAAAGCAGCTTCACAGTGTTAAGAGGAAAATAATGCAACAGACTGACAGTCCAGTAGTCGGCGCTGTTACCCGCAAAATGAAAAGACAGTCAAAAAGCTGCACCAAAGACAGGCAGAGATTCATTCATCTGTGAAAGATGTGGCTTGAAGCATCAATCTAAACAATGCCCAGCATATGGAAAGCAATTGAACGTTTTTTCAAAGAATAAAACAAAGGCATCAACAAGTGTGCATGTTGTTGAAAAGACAGAATTGTCAGACATGTTCTTTGTGGGCATGATCAATGGTGACACAAAGTATTCAGCAAGAATATGAAGCAAATGAAAGAAATGACTGTGATGTAAACTGTGTGTCTAAGGACAAATGAATTGTGTCACTACAAGTCAGTGGAACCATTGTGCCGCTTAAACTTGATACAGGAGCAAAGGCTAATCTCATAAGCATAAGTGACATAAAGGAAATGAAAATCAAGCCCCAGATAAAAATAAACCATGTGTCGCTCAAAACCTACAACGGACAGGACATTAAGACTCAAGGTGTGTGCAGACTCAGAGTATGTGTCAAGAACAAAACTCATCACCTGCTATTTGTTGTTGTCCCAGATGATCATCAGTCTCTCCTTGGTGACAAAGCCTGCGAGGAATTAGGACTGGTGAAAAAAGTGTACTGCATCAATAGTCATGATGTAACAGCAAAACAACAGGAAACTACAAATAACATTGTTTGCAGATTTGGTGATGTTTTCAAAGGACTGGGAGCTCTACCATCCATTTACAAAATTCAGCTCAAAGAAGATGCTCACCCTGTAGTCCATGCTCCAAGAAGGGTTTCCGCACCACTGAAAGAGAAACTAAAAAAAGAACTTGATAAAATGACAGCTCTAGGAGTAATTAAGGAAGTGGAGGAACCTACAGACTGGGTAAACTCAATGGTCTGTGTTAAAAAGAAAAATGGTGATCTGAAAGTATGCGTGGATCCTCAAGACTTGAATGCAAACATAAAAAGGGACATTCACAAGTGAAATGACTGGTGCACAGTATTTCAGGAAGTTGGATGCTTCACAGGGATTCTGGCAATTGAAGCTTCATGAAGACAGTACCAAATACTGCACGTTTAATACACCATTTGGACGGTATTCATTTCTACGTCTACCCTTTGGCATAATTTCAGCCTCAGAAATCTTTCATCGTGCCATGGAGCATATCATAGAAGGACTGGAGGGAGTTTGTGCATATGTTGATTAAATAGTGGTTTGGGGATCATCATTGCAGGAACACAATCAGAGACTTTTCCAATTACTTCAAAGAGTTTGGAAATATGGACTCAAGTTAAACAGAGCTAAATGTCTGTTTGGTGTCACTGAAATCACCTTTTTATGTGACAAGTTGTCTGGACGTGGTGTTGAACCTGATAAAAGCAAAATTCAGGCAATTCTGGATATGCCGAGTCCAGTGGACAAAAAAGGTGTGCTGAGGATAATGGGAATGGTAAACTTCATTGGTAAATTCATTCCAAACCTCTCCGCAAAAACTGCGAGCCTTAGAGAACTGTTGAGTCATAGAAATGAGTTCAAGTGGACAAGTAAACATGAGCAAGAATGGAAAATGCTCAAGTCAACACTGACAAAAGAACCAGTTCTCACCTACTTTGATTCCTCTAAGAGTATCAAAATCTCCACGGACGCGTCAAAGGGCGATTTAGGACTTCCGGTTATGTCGCCTGCAGGGTAGACGTGTGTGCGACCAGCTCCCTTTAACTTTTAATTTACGTCTTTTCTAACCTCAACGTTTTAGATCTCCTTGGGCAGCTTTTGTTTTTTTAATAGTTTCTAGTGCTATAAACTCACACAGCATGTCAAAGGGAAAGGGTAAGCAAGTGGAAAAAGATAGTGAAGCCACTTCGTCACCTGGTGCTAGCGTTATGCTAGCTGAAATTAGCGCCTTGCACGAGGAGCTCAGAGCCTCTTTGGCCGCAGACTTTAAAGCTTTGTTTGAGAGCCTGGATACCAAGTTAGACAACATTCACTCTACAGTCGCAGCTCACGATCAGCATATCGAATCCCTTGAGTCAGGGCTCACGGAGGTGGACCAACGTCTCAAGAATCTAGAGGCTGCTTGGTCTGGGCTCCAAAAGGACAACGAGTGGCTGCGGTTCCATCGCTACCAGGTGAAGGATTTGGTTATCCACGAGTCCCATAAAAAAGGCGTCCTGACCTACCAAGGACACACAATTCGGATCTTCGAGGACTACAGTCCTGATGTCCTGAAGCTGCGCGGCGAGTTCAAAGATGCCATGGCGGAACTTTACAAACGCGGACTCAAACCCGCTCTCCTCTTCCCAGCCAGACTACGCATCACACTCGCTAACGGTGAAAAAATGTGGTTGCTGTCTGCTACTGAAGCCAACAACTTTGTTCGGAGTTTAGAGACTCGGTAGTTTACACATGAAGCTTTGGACCATGTCCAGTGACTCAATTATCTTAATGACTTTAACTCACAAATACAGTGGGGAGAACAAGTATTTGATACACAAAGCAAAAGGTATTTGATTACAAAGCATGTAGAAGTCTATAATTTTTATCATAGGTACACTTCAACTGTGAGAGAAGGAATCTACTGGAACAAAAATCCAGAAAATCACATTGTATGATTTTTAAATAATTAATTTGCATTTTATTGCATGACATAAGTATTTGATCACCTACCAACCAGTAAGAATTCCGGCTCTCACAGACCTGTTAGTTTTTCTTTAAGAAGCCCTTCTGTTCTCCACTCATTACCTGTATTAACTGCACCTGTTTGAACTCGTTACCTGTGTAAAAGACACCTGTCCACACACTCAATCAAACAGACTCCAATCTCTCCACAATGGCCAAGACCAGAGAGCTGTGTAAGGACATCAGGGATAAAATTGTAGACCTGCACAAGGCTGGGATGGGCTACAGGACAATAGGCAAGCAGCTTGGTGAGAAGGCAACAACTGTTGGCGCAATTATTAGAAAATGGAAGAAGTTCAAGATGACGGTCAATCTCCCTCGGTCTGGGGCACCATGCAAGATCTCACCTCGTGGGGCATCAATGATCATGAGGAAGGTGAGGGATCAGCCCAGAACTACACGGCAGGACCTGGTCAATGACCTGAAGAGAGCTGGGACCACAGTCTCAAAGAAAACCACTAGTAACACACTACGCCGTCATGGATTAAAATCCTGCAGCGCACGCAAGGTCCCCCTGCTCAAGCCAGCGCATGTCCAGGCCCGTCTGAAGTTTGCCAATGACCATCTGGATGATCCAGAGGAGGAATGGGAGAAGGTCATGTGGTCTGATGAGACAAAAATAGAGCTTTTTGGTCTAAACTCCACTCACCGTGTTTGGAGGAAGAAGAAAGATGAGTACAACCCCAAGAACATCATCCCAACCGTGAAGCATGGAGGTGGAAACATCATTCTTTGGGGATGCTTTTCTGCAAAGGGGACAGGACGACTGCACATTATTGAGGGGAGGATGGATGGGGCCATGTATCGCGAGATCTTGGCCAATAACCTCCTTCCCTCAGTAAGAGCATTGAAGATGGGTCGTGGCTGGGTCTTCCAGCATGACAACGACCCTGCCACAGCCAGGGCAACTAAGGAGTGGCTCCGTAAGAAGCATCTCAAGGTCCTGGAGTGGCCTAGCCAGTCTCTAGACCTGAACCCAATAGAAAATCTTTGGAGGGAGCCGAAAGTCCGTATTGCCCAGTGACAGCCCCGAAACCTGAAAGATCTGGAGAAGATCTGTATGGAGGAGTGGGCCAAAATCCCTGCTCCAGTGTGTGCAAACCTGGTCAAGAACTACAGGAAACGTATGATCTCTGTAATTGCAAACAAAGGTTTCTGTACCAAATATTAAGTTCTGCTTTTCTGATGTATCAAATACTTATAAAATGCAAATTAATTACTTAAAAATCATACAATGTGATTTTCTGGATTTTTGTTTTAGATTCCGTCACTCACAGTTGAAGTGTACCTATGATAAAAATGACAGACCTCAACATGCTTTGTAAGTGGGCAAACCTGCAAAATTGGCAGTGTATCAAATACTTGTTCTCCCCACTGTAAATATAATTGGGAGGTTGTGCGACAATATGTGGGGAGGGCTTGCAATCGGGAATTTTGCTGGTTAAAGTGTTGTCTGATGTGGGCCTTTGTATCCACATCTAATGGGGTTTCGGGTGGGGGTGTGTATGTGGGTGATTATTTGTTTGTTGTTTTTTGTTGTTGTTGTTTGTTTTTGTTTTTTTCATTCTTTATATTCATTTCCTCCTTTTGCCTACACCTGTTATTCAAAGAGTACAATCTTCTTCATCCAATTCTTACATGCTACAAGCAAAGAATGTTTGTCTCTAGCAGGGGGTAATATCAAAGTGCATTAAAGGGTTAGTTCACCCAAAAATGAAAATTCTGTCATGAATTACTTACCCTCATGTCGTTCGACACCCGTAAGACCTTTGTTCATCTTCGGAACACAAATTAAGATATTCTTGTTGAAATCCGATGGCTCAGAAAGGCCTCCATTGGCAGCAATGACATTTCCTCTCTCAAGACCCATAAAAGGTACTAAAGACGTCGTTAAAAAGTCCATCTCACTACAGTGGTTCTACAATAATTTTATGAAGCGACGAGAATAGTTTTTGTGCGCAAAAAAAAATTGAAATAACGACTTTATTCAACTTTATTCTTGTCTTCCGTGTGGGCCTCTGACGTGAACTCACGAAGCACACGACGCATGCGCGAGAATATGACGTAGAGCCGGCGGAAGCGAGGAACTTTGTTTACAAGCAGAGGAAGACGTGCCGTATCTAAGCTGTTGAATTCTACATTGATTGTGCTTTAGGTCTTGGCGTAGTGCTCAAAATTGTGCTAAAGTGTGCATTTCCTGGATGCCCGAACGCCGGCTCTACGTCATATTCTCGCGCATGCGTCGTGTGCTTCGTGAGTTCACGTCAGAGGCCCACACGGAAGACAAGAATAAAGTTGAATAAAGCTTGTGTGCGCACAAATAATCATTATTCAAAGTATTTTCCTCTTGGTAGAGGGACAAGGCAAGGTTGCCCGCTCTCCCCGCTGCAGTTCGCTTTGGCTATTGAACCATTAGCCATTGCTCTCAGATGTAGTCCGATGCCAGGCGTTTCCGGGGGGGAGTGGAGCACAAAATGTCCCTATATGCAGACGACCTTTTGTTGTTTGCCTCTGACCTGGTCAATTCTATTCCTCCGGTGCTTGCGTTGTTGTCAGAGTTTGGTCAAATTTCGAGCTATAAGTTAAATCTGACTAAAAGCGAACTAATGCCTATTAATAATGCTGCCTCCGAATTTCCCTTATCTTCTATGCCATTCAAGACTTCCTTGCATAACTTCAAATATTTAGGTGTACAGGTGACACAGAGTTTCGCAGAAATATTTCATCATAATTTTTCACCGTTGCTCAGCTGTCTCACAAAGGATTTTCAACGTTGGTCTCTTCTCCCTTTGTCCTTAGTAGGTAGAATCAACTGTGTGAAGATGAGTGTGCTCCCTAAATTTTTTATATCTTTTTCAGTGTATCCCTATTTTTATCCCAAAGTCTTTTTTTGTTGCACTGGATAGTTCTATTTCTCATTTCAAATGGAATGGCAAGACTCCAAAGATTTGAAAAAGTATCCTGCAGAATCCAGGGCATTTGGGTGGTCTGGCCCTTCCTACTTTTCTGTTCTATTATTGGGCTGCGAACATGCGGTCCATTCTACACTGGATTGATTCAAACCATTTGGACAGCCCCCCGGCATGGTTAAACATTGAGAATGCTTCTTGCAAATCTTCCACGTTGAAGGCTCTTTTATGTTTTCCTATCACACTCTCTCCACTGAAGTACTCAGATAACATAATAGTGAAAAATAGTCTCAAAATCTGGATTCAGTTTTTACGTCAAGATATGCCCCTGTCTTCCCTGATACATTTTAATCCGTTGTTTCTCCCTTCGATCCTGGATGGTGCATTTGCTTACTGGAAGAATCAAGGTGTCCACTCTGTAGCGTATATTTACACTGAAGGCACATTTGTCTCATTTGATCAGCTAAATGTTTTGTATAACATTCCGAGAAGCCACTTTTTACGCTTTTTACAAATACGTGACTTTGTTCGTAAAAAATTTGCAAGTTTTCCCAACGCCCCGCCTCCATCTGCCATTGATACCATCCTAAATCTTGATGTTTGTTCTAAAGGTTCAATTTCTAAGTTAATCAGTACTTTTGCCACTTTACAGTCTTTCCCTGTTGACAGTTTGTGTACCAGTTGGTCTTCAAACCTTAATATTGAAATAGACCAGGAAACATGGGAGGCAGTGCTGGGTAGGGTCCACTCTTCGTCTATCTGTGTACGCCATTGCCTTATTCAATGTAAGGTGGTTCACTGGTCAAAATGTAAGCTCACACGGATTGATCCAACTATTGACCCAGAGTGTGACAGGTGTCATCTAGGCCCTGCCACACTAACACTTATGTTTTGGACCTCTCCAGCTCTTTCTTCATTTTGGGGGTCAGTATTCAATTCTCTCTCAGCCATTACATCTATAGACATTCCACCATCACCTATCATTGGCCTTTTTGGGGTGTTGCCCGCTGGGTATTCGCTTCCCACTCACTTTTCTAATTTTGTTGCCTTTCTTACACTGCTTGCTAGACGTGTAATTTTATTAAACTGGAAAAGCCCTCATCCTCCATCTCACACATACTGGATGAAGGATGCCCTGTACTTCATGAAACTAGAGAAGATTAGACATTCTTTACAGGCGCCTAACAGTACTTTTACTAAAATCTGGAAGCCCTTCCTTGCATATGTTAAGACTCTCCAGCTGGACCCAGTCTGATTACCCCATCAAATGCCTTCAATCTAAATGAGATGTCTCCACGCATTCAGCGTCTAATGATGAGACTGCAACGGTATGACTCTGAATTAGTCTACACTCCAGGAAAATACATAGTCCTAGCAGATGCATTATCTCGTGCACTATTAACATGCAAATCCTCAGATGTGAGTTCCACGGAAGATGATGTGAAAGTGCATGTAAATCTTGTTGTCGAATCTCTTCCAGTGTCTGATCAGAAGCTCAAGCAAATAGCTGAGGAGACAGCAAAAGATCCAGTTCTCCAGGCTGTAATTGAAAATTTGAACAATGACTGGGTCAGAAGTTCATGTCCACAATTCTACAATGTTAGAGCTGAGCTCAGTGTGGCAGATGGTGTTCTTCTGAGACGAGACAGAGTAGTTGTTCCGCAAGTGCTGAGAGAAGAGATGCTTTCCAGGATACATGAAGGACATCTTGGAATGGAGAAATGTAAAAGGAAATCCAGGGATTTAGTCTATTGGCCTGGAATAAATTCGGACATTGAGAAAATGGTCAGTACTTGTGAAGTTTGTCTGAAACATTAAAGCAAGAAAGCAAGAGAACCCATGATCACAACAGACTTACCTGAGTATCCTTGGCAGAAAGTGGGTACTGATCTGTTTCATTTGCTGGTGGTGGATTATTTTTCTAATTTTCCAGAAATAGCCCTGCTGTCTAACTCCCCAAGTGCATGTGTGCTACAGCAAATGAAGTCAATTTTTCCTCTTGTGGTAGTGTGACAACGGTCCATGCTACAGTTCAAAGGAATTTCACAACTTTGCTGCTCACTATGATTTCAAACACGTGACTTCGAGTCCCCATCGTGCTCAGTCTAACGGGAAGGCAGAAAAAGGAGTGCATATTGTAAAGCAATTGCTCAAGAAAGCATCAGAAGGCAAGTCAGATCCATATTTAGCTCTACTGAGCTATCGAGCAACACCTCTGGAACATGGTGCATCTCCTGCTGAGCTAAGAACGACACTTCCCTACAGGAATAACACAAAACGAGACATGATGAACAATGCAGCAATAGGGCTGAAACAGAAAGCTCTCCAAAAGAGACAAAAGACAAACTATGACAAACAAACCAAAATGCTGAAAGTGTTATCAAAGAATGCCATTGTTAGAGTGGGAGATTCCAACTGCTGGGACAAGAAAGCTGTTGTTTTGGAAGAAGTGAATCCAAGATCATATGTCGTCAGAACAGAGAGTGGGCAGATTCTTAGGAGAAATCGCAAAAGTCTCCTTAAGACACAAGAAACAAGCCAAACACTGACTGATAAGAAAGGAGAAGTTCTGGTCTTACCTGAAGATGTAGTGTAACCCATGTTAAATGTGGTGCCTAAGAAAAATAAATAATATAATTTTATATTCTAATCTTCTAATTAAAATATTGAAACGATCTATTAATATACATTGTGAATTAACTAAATATGTATAAATAAAAATAATAATCATATTTGAGTGGAGATCATGTGACGTATTACACGTACACGAGTTGTGTATGACGTAAGTGGATGACTCACAGAAGTGCAAGAGATGCGCTGAACACGAGACGAGAGTGATGCAAAACGGGATTAAAAAGAATGATGACTGCCGATTTATGCGTGGATGCTAGACGATTGTGAAGCTCCTCTGAATCTGAAGCGGGTGTTTAACAAACTGTGAAACTCGGGATTTGGTCAGGTTTATTGCTTGAGTTGAAAACCTCTGTCATGGATTTGAGATGGCGAGCCACCAAAATTGAATGCTCATTCCTGAACCTGTGGAAAAAAACACTTTTGCTGTATCACAAGGACATTTCGTTGCGCTGTAGACGTCAACTTTCTTCATTTGGGAGGACAAATCTCTTTCACTTGGACATTTCTTTGAACTGGTAGGATTGAACTGATTTGGCACTCACCCATTGGACTTGTTAAAGGACTTTCTGGACAATATTCAAAAGACAATTCAGCTCTAACAAGGGTATTGTTTATTGAAATTTTGAATTTCATTTTTTTTGTGTTTATATTACCTTGTTTAAAGGGATTATTTTGTTAAAACGGTATAGAAAGTTCTAACTCGAACGCAAAATAGAACAAGAATCCTGAATTCTAAATTAAAAAGACCTTGCCTTTCTTACACTGCTTGCTAGACGTGTAATTTTATTAAACTGGAAAAGCCCTCATCCTCCATCTCACACATACTGGATGAAGGATGCCCTGTATTTCATGAAACTAGAGAAGATTAGACTTTCTTTACAGGGGCCTAACAGTACTTTTACTAAAATCTGGAAGCCCTTCCTTGCATATGTTAAGACTCTCCAGCTGGACCCAGTCTGATTACCCCATCAAATGCCTTCAATCTGAATGAGATGTCAGGTTTATTGCTTGAGTTGAAAACCTCTCTCGTGGATTTGAGATGGCGAGCCACCAAAATTGAATGCTCATTCCTGAACCTGTGGAAAAAAACACTTTTGCTGTATCACAAGGACATTTCGTTGCGCTGTAGATGTCAACTTTCTTCATTTGGGAGGACAAATCTCTTTCGCTTGGACATTTCTTTGAACTGGTAGGATTGAACTTTGGCACTTGTTAAAGGACTTTCTGGACAATATTCAAAAGACAATTCAGTTCTAACAAGGGTATTGTTTATTGAGTGTGAGTCAAATGTAAATTTTGGATTTCATTTTTTTGACCATTTCAGTGTGATAAGAATTAAGGTTAAATTGTGGTTATATTACCTTGTTTAAAGGGATTATTTTGTTAAAACGGTATAGAAAGTTCTAACTCAAACGCAAAATAGAACAAGAATCCTGAATTCTAAATTAAAAAGACAGTGAAGCTTAATAGCTGTCCAAAATACAGCAAAATTAAATAAGTCTTACTACAATCTATGTAAACAGAAGTAAAGTAGATCAAATTCTTCCAAGAAAAAAAAAGGAAAATCAAATCTTAAAAGTATAAGAGAAGAAAGCAAAAGACAACACAGAGAATTCATATTTTGTGTTTTTTTCTTGAGTATTTTCCTTGTATGACTCTGTGATTTATGCCAGTATTAATTCTGTTGTCCACTAACCTAGAAACTGGTCCATTGCGCTAACATACGTTGAGGGCACTTGTTACAGTAGCACCACCAAACATGCAGTCTTCTTTGTCTTCTTCCATACCCCTGGACAATGGTCTTTCTGCAGAAACAAATGACTCTCCTATACTAAGAAGATCATCACGTATCATAAAGAAACCTGATAGACTGAATTTGTAAATGACTATGCCCGGTTACATTTGAAGTGTGCCAAACAGATGCATTGTTTTGAAATTTCTATGTTTATGTTGAGTGTTTATTTAATGAACACCACACCTGGGACAAATTGTTCCGGGTAATTTTGGTGGAAACTGGGCTTTTGTCTTTAGGAATTACAAATGGCCATTGGAGGGGGTTGAAACAGGAAACAAAATTATTTTCAATCTTACATTAGCTATAGACATTATATTGATTATCACATGCATAATTCATCATGGCCTATTAAGATAATCATTCAAATATGTTTAAAGTACACGTTTTCATGCATGTGTGCAATTTTAGAAACATACATAACACAAGAAATTCAGGTGTACCTAGATTAACTAGGAAAGTTTACTGCTGCCTTCACCACAGAAGTTTATAATTAATATTATTATGCTACCATACATTTCGGCAAACGCTTTAAAGACTCTCAAGGTAAAACAGAAACATAACAAAAATACTCGTTCGTTTAGCGTATCCTAACGACACCTCAGGCAAATCATTGGCTGTAATCATATCAAACATAGCTAACACATGACACGATATAACACAATATATATATAAACTATTGTGCATACATAACAGTTAAAATATAAGCTTAACTTCGTTTAACGCTGAAACATAGGCTAATTACCTTTTTGTAAGCCGAGGAGCGTGCACTTTGGTAGGATTTTTTAAATGTACGATATTTAATAACAATACCTTAATTACTAAAAATACATGATCTGATTATTTATTGGTATTCATTTTGATTAATGTAGTTAATTAATGTAACATTATAGTGTTTTCCATTTGACTGTAGGCCATTAGGAGATAATATTCACTTCATGTTCATTTTGTAACAAATTCTTAAAGACACAGAGTATGGATATTTAATGTCAAATATATATTTTTTTATTTTAAAATTCAGAATAAACATTAAATAAAAAAATGTGCTACATGTACTTGTCATATAAAAAGACATTTATATAAACCTGTATGAGTTTCTTTGTTCTGTTGAACAGAAAAAATATATATATTTTGAAGAATGTTGGTAACCAAACCGTTTCTGTCACAGAGTCAGCCACACCATCACAGCCCCAATCATCACATAATCTCCAGGACCCGCCCACCCGTTCACAATCACCAGAGTACTGACTCGCTTCACCTGCACCTCATCATCTACTCACCTTTATAGTCACCGTTCACATCCACTCTTTGTCTGGTCTTGTTGCAGTCAACACTGTTACATGGCAGACTCCTGACCTCTCAACTTACCTGTGATCGTCTCGTCTCGTCTCGTCTCGTCTCGTCTCGTCTCGTCTCTCGTCTCTCGTCTCTCGTCTCTCGTCTCGTCTCTCGTCTCTCGTCTCTCGTCTCGTCTCGTGTCTCGTCTCTCGTCTCTCGTCTCTCGTCTCGTCTCGTCTCGTCTCGTGTCTCGTCTCGTCTCGTCTCGTCTCGTCTCGTCTCGTCTCGTCTCGTCTCTCGTCTCGTCTCGTCTCGTCTCGTTTCTCGTCTCGTGTCCCGTCTCTCGTCTCGTTTCGTCTCGTCTCGTCTCTCGTCTCGTCTCTCGTCTCGTCTCGTCTCGTCTCGTCTCGTCTCGTCTCGTCTCGTCTCGTCTCGTCTCTCGTCTCGTCTCGTATCGTCTCTCGTGTCTCGTCTCGTCTCGTCTCGTCTCGTCCCGTCCCGTCCCGTCCCGTCTCGTCTCGTCTCTCGTCTCGTCTCGTCTCGTCTCGTCTCGTCTCGTCTCTCGTCTCGTGTCTCGTGTCTCGTCTCGTCTCTCGTCTCGTCTCGTCTACTTGTGCAAGCAGTTCGCCAACATCTCCCCTCTGCACCTACCGGTGAGGCGGAGGATTGCAGCGGGTTCCTTCTGCAATGTTCGCTCTATTTTGAGATGCAACCACTTTTCTCCACCAAACGGGCGTGTGTCGCCTTCATGATTTCCCTGCTGTCAGGATGAGCCCTCCAATGGGCACAATCCATCTGGCAATCCGACAGCCACCTTTCGGAGTCACTTCAAGGAAGTCTTCGGCCAAACTGCCTCAGTATTATCCGTCCATGATCAACTGTTCAACCTTTGCCAAGGTAACTCTTCAATCAGCGCTTATTCCCTACAGTTCCACACTTTAGCGGCATCTAGTGGCTGGAACGAGATGGCTCTGCTAACCGTCTTTCGCCAGGGTTTGAATCCTGAAGTGCGCCACCAAATGTTCATTTATGATGACACTGTCGGTCTGGAGAGTTTCATCCAGAAAGCCATACGCATCTCTCAATGTCTCTCAGCCTGCGCTCTGGATCCGCCCCCTCCGCCCACCGCTCCATCTGTCGCCCTTCCAGAACCTGAACTCATGCAGGTAGACTCGTATCATCTGTCCCACGCGGAGCGACAAAGATTACTTCAACACTTGTGTCTCTATTGTGGGGGAGAAGTCCACATCATCACGAACTGCCTGATACGACCACCACGCCCAGCGGTGAGTACCATTCAGTTCCTTCTGAAGATTGCGCCTCTCACTTGAACACCTGTCCAAATTCTAACCCCAAAACTTCTCATTCCAGCGCAAGTGCTCATCGACTCCGGCTCCGCAGGGAACTTCTTCTCTCATCAACTTCTCCAAAGACTCAACCTCCAGAGGAAACGCTGCTCACAGGAATTAACCATCCACACCATTCTCGGCAAACCGCTGGGCTGTGGTCGCGTTCGTCACTTCTCCCCCACCATAACACTCCGCGTCGGCTGCCTGCATGAGGAAAAGATCTCGTTCATGGTGCTGGAGGGATCCACTGCTGGGACGCCCCTGGATGACTTGTAAGACTGTGAAAACTGGAGGAACTATAAGAAATGGCGACTCTCTGAGAAAACAAAGGAAATTAACATCTGAACTCACTCTTGTGCATCTAGTATCTCCATCCGAGACGACATCACACCGAGTTAATCATCTAAAGATCGCCTTAATTTACATGTCTTTCCCGTCACTGCCTCTTCCCCCATCTCTCCAATACAATTCACCCAGGGTCTATGTGGGTTAATGTGAACAAGTATTATACATGTTTGGTATCATTTGAAATGTCTCAGTGCGACTGGTACAAAGGTCTCATTCTCACTGAAGTAAAACAAAAGGTAACAAGGGTTTTAAGAGATTTTGCTTATTGTGATGGGTGTGGCCAATTGGTCTTTTACCTCCTGTCCTCAATAAGGTGTAAACTACAGGTCTGGAGACTTGATTAATGCTAATTCCTATTGTGAATTCATGTTTACATTTAAACTTTCACTTGGTCTGGTATTTAAGGAGATGTTGCAGGAGGGTCAGGGCATGACCCTTTACATCGGTCAGCCCGTAACGCTGAGTGTCCTTTAGATACTCAGCGTTATATAATTTTCAGAAGTCAGTTATCCATATTTTATTCTTTACTTCAGAGCATTTTATGTTATGTATGGATTCTTTGAATTGATTATGTAATTAACATAATACATTTACCTGACTACTAATAATTGTTACATTGACTTATTCTGACTTACTCTGAAATTAGTGATTTTTTTTTTTTTTTTAGTGCATTACAATCTATCCATTGTTATTGCAAATCTGTGTCAGGTTAATAACGGACTAAAGTCCAGTTTTGAGTGGAGCATAGGGCACACCAGCTGAGATTTTAGAGTTCCTGCTAACTCTTGGCATTAGTTCAAGTGTATTTTAGACTGTGAAGGCTAAAAAGGTAATTTCCGTTTAGGACAACAATAATGTTGATTGGCCAACCTAAATAGGCTGAGCCTTACCTCTGTTTAAGTTAATGTTACTCTAACTAAGTGTATGTGGGAAACCATGGCATGACCAAACCAAAGCTACTATCAGAAGAGTAATGTTGGTCAACTTATATCTGCAGTAGTGGTCATGACTTCTGATTAGAGATAATGTTATTTTAATTCAAGTGTACACAGATCAATGGGGACTAAATAAAATACTTTTAGAGAAAGCAAGCATGAGAGCGGCACTCTAAAACAGTATAGTCAATTACCTCTGTTTAGTGACCAAGACTGGCAAGTTTGTGATCGTGGGCCCTCATAATGAACAGCCGGTGCGAGGACCCTATGCGACTCTCTGAGAACCGAATGAATGATTTCAATAAGAGTAAAGAGTTAAACAGATTAATCAAATGTGTAGTTAAATTGTTATACAAATGACCTAATAACCAATCGGCATTCTAACCTAAATTTGAGGTCATGATTAAATGGAGTCAGATAAAGATAAATTGGAATCAAATCACTTTCCCCCGCTGAAAAGACTGAACGCGCAAGAAACCTTCACCCACCAATCGTAAGCCGTCGTTGGGACGATTGTGGGCCTTACAATTCAACACGAACCAATCAATTGGAGCTCTGGAGAAATTCTACAGTGGAGTGATTCCTGCTTCAAGGACTGTCTGTCATCTGTGATCAAACCATCTTCACGCTTTTTAAGACCTTTTTAATACCACCTTATGTGAAATTTAAGACCAAACCTGTGATGGAAATACACATTACATTACATACATATATGTAATATTTGATGCATTTAATGTAAAAAGAAAACAAAATATCCTCCTCCTGAGAGCATTTTGTCCACTGTACTGGATATTATGTTTTAGTGAATTTCTCTGACATCACATACGTCACAGTTTTAAGTCTGGATGTCCTATAAAGAGCACATGCAGGGATTTTCAGAGATGCCATTTTGGAGGTTTCACCATGACCACTCCTGGCACTGACTAAATGATCAAATTTTACATTCTTATGGAAATATGATTATATTTTGCAATTATCATTTAAATCTGACTCATTTTCAAATTGTTTGTTGTAAATCAATATCTCAGGTTAAAAAAATATTGATCAAAAAATTCAAAATGTACTATAGGGCTGTTACCAATCAAATTAAATAATTTACAGTGCAAAATTACAACTGCAATAAATGTTATGAGATTAATGTTTTGAATAGGCCTATTCAAATAAGAAATGTTTAAACACATACTTTTAAATAGTATGATTTAACTAAACCGCCAGTAGGTGGCGGTATATCACTTATTCAACCGATTGGTTGAAAGCGCTGTAGCAAAACAAAATGCGGAGTGAGACTGCGAAATAGCTTAGTATTTAAATCCAGCAAGTATACTTAAGTCAGGGTTATAGTTCACTAAAACCATGAAATAAAATAAACTATAACCGAAATAAAACTTAGATGTATAAAATAAAAACTTATTTTATTTCAGTTATTTGCCAAAGCAGCATTTCTCATTTTCATTTAACATCGTGCTCTAAAGTTCTAAAACAAACAAAAAAAACTGGAATAAATATTTATTTAAAAAGTATATCAACATAAAAATCCCAAATCTAACACAAATAACAAAAACACAACAAAATTACTATAACTAAAATTAGAAATATAAAAACTCCAAATTCAAAATATTAAAAAAACTATAATAGTATCTCAATGATAAAGATGATGATGTTTTGATGTCTTTCAGAATTTTGTCATATATTTCCTCAAAAAATAGGTTTGAATTATTATTGTTGACCATAATAATTAACAATAATTTATTTTCGCAATAATAAAATATACAAATTCATTATAATAGCATACTGTACTTTGGACAATCAGTGGCCAGCAAAAACAAATGTAAAGTAACGTTAAAATGAAAAATGCACAGTGCATTACCCAGTGCGGCCGGAGGCTGGCGGTAATGAGCTGCAATACTCAGTGCGGTCAACAGGCGACAGTAGAGCGCGCGGTGTCACAGGCGTCCGCCGCAGAAGAAGAAACAGCAGCAGCGGTAGTGAGTCGCATTCAGAGAAACAGCAGCAGCAAAATCATGGAGGAAACCGCAAAAAAGGAGAAAAAGCAGGACGAAATCAAGGAGGAGAAGGACAAACAACCGGCGGGGAAAGAGAAGGAGAAGAAAGAGGAGCAGGAGCTGGTGAGAGAGAGAAAAACAGCCGCGTTTGAATTCCGCCTGAGTCACTCTGCAGGCCAGACTCTCAAACACACTCACACACTACAGCAATATTCACTATTATTCAAGATTTACCAATGAATATACATCACCGGCAGCACAAAACACTTTAAAACATAATGTATGTGATTATAAGACTCTTATATTTCTTTATAGGTATTATATCATTGTATAAACACAGGGATTTATTGTGATATAGTTCATAGATCTGCCTCCTTTACGGTCTGATTTTAAAAATAACTCTCTTTCATAGTTTGCAGGGTTGTGATGTTGTAAATAATAATGTCTCTGATGTGTTTGCGTTGTTTTTTCAGTCAGAGGAGGACAAACTGCTTCAGGAGGAGTTAGAGATGCTCGTGGAAAGACTCAGTGTAAGTTGAGATTGTTTTTGCTGGATTTATTAATGTTTCCCGGTTGAACTGTCAATTTGACGCATTTTAAGAAGCAAAATTACATACCTGAAAACACCCTGAACTGCGTGCGATTCGTTGTTATAGAAGAAAATTGGGTAACACTATATAGTAAGGTTTTATTTGTTAACATTAGTTTACTACGTTAGTTAATATGAACCAATACTTTACAGCATTTTAATCTTAGTTAATATCAACATTTACAAATACATTATTAAAATCAAAAGATGTGTTTGTTAACATTAGTTAATGTGGCGTGAACTAGCATGAACAAACAATGAACAATTATATTTACTAGTGATGTCAATCGATTAAAAATATAACTTAATTAATCACACTTTTTTCTGTAATTAATCATGATTAATCACACCTAACATTAAAGTTTAATATATTTTTTTATATTGTAATTCTTTCACATTCAATCTCCAAACTAATGTGGAAACATACAGTATATTTTAAATATTTGTTTAATGGCATCTTTTTACTAAGCACTATGAATGAAGGCCAGTATCATTGATACTTATACCCCGATATACTCACGTTCTTTGTCGTTCTTCGTTTAGGGATAAAACGAAGTTCGAAATACGTGACATAAACACACAATAAAATTGAGCAAACAGCATCTGATTATAGCAGCGTGGATATATTTGCACGAGCTCTGCAATTTGGCTCTGTAGTAAAGTCACGTTTATTTATATAGCACTTCATACAATTGATTGCTTAATCAAGCAGCTTTACTGTATTAAACTCGAAAAACAGTGTCAGTGTCTCTTTTTCATCAGAAGTACTTAATTTTCTATTATAAAGCGGCTCTTCAGCATGTTCATGTTTTCGCTCGTGGGTCACGTCTGACCTCCACGGACTGAACAGAGGAAATGAATTTTCGACGAAGAAAAGATTTCGCCGTGAAAGAAGGCGGAGCCTCCGCGCACACCCACCTTTTACATAATCGCCATGGACAAATGGTAGTATAAAGGTGTTTACCAGCCGAAGCGATCTTTTCCAGAAAGTTTGCTTTGGCAAGCTGTTTTGAACTTCCAAAACGAACTCCAAACGAAGTTAGTTTTGGCCTGAAATGACGTCACATCTTTTCGTTTGAAGTTTATCGGGACCTTTATCAAACACTTCACAGTGTTCACTGCATAAATTATAAATTGAATGTAGATTAATCCTTATTAAAGCTACAAAAGTTATTCAGTCAAGAGCAGTGAGCAGGCTGCTGTCACTTTAACCCTTTCACACGCATGTTTAAAATATTCTGGCTGACCCCCCAGCGATCACGCGCAGCGTGAGTTTTTCAAGGCGACCGTTATTTAGAGCGTATCACTTTATTGTTTCCATGGTGACGCGTCATTGCTTGTCACATGACACACCGCAGTCACAATAGTGCTGTATGACTGATGATCTGCTTTTATCTCATTTTTCCTTTTTTATTAAATATATTCACACATTTGTTACCTATAGCATTAAATATTTGATATTCCGATTGTCAAATATGGGCAAGTGGATGTTTAGTTGTTTAAACACCTTTATAACGATCACGTTATTTGAGCTATATGTGCGATGGGCGCCGCCATTTTAGTTTGTGCCGCAGTTCGGAGAATCAATCTATTGGATTTACTGATCACACCGGTGTGATCGTACACTCCAGGGACCAGCCAAGACTGATCACACCGGTGTGATCGTACGCTCCAGGGACCAGCCAAGACTGATCACACCGGTGTGATCGTACGCTCCAGGGACAGCCAAGACTGATCACACCGGTGTGATCGTACGCTCCAGGGACAGCCAAGACTGATCACACCGGTGTGATCGCACGTGCGAAAGGGTTAAGACATGATGCGGATCTGACACACATCCCATGGCCTCACAAATGTTTACTGTTATTCAAGACTTCATTTAACTCATTTAAGACCGATTTTTGAAAGAGAACTCTCCACAGAGAGCCGCTTCACAGACACGCACCACTACTGATTTGAGTTTTTTGCGTCCTATGGCGCTTGAATGGTTTAATAGCACTTGAATGAATGGTAGCGTGATCATATACTGTAGCTCAGCCCAAGGATGACAGAAAAAACGGATGCTGCGTTAATTGCGTTAAATATTTTTATAATAATTGCATGTGTTAACGTTCATTTTGACAGCCCTAATTTTTACTAACATTAACAAAGATCAATAAATACTTTAAAAATATATTGTTCATGTTAGCTAATGCTATCAAATGAGACCTTATTGTAAAGTGTTACTAAAATTTGTTTTCACAATAATGAATTTCTTTATTTCTGAAAAGACTTGTTGTTTACCAATAACATCAATGCCCATTTATTCCACAATACAATCAAATCCTCATGGATAAAATCGCGTGCTGGCCTACATTATTTCCAACTGGATATTTTGTTTTCTCTCTGTTGCGCAGGAGAAGGATACGTCTCTGTATCGTCCTGCTCTGGAAGAACTGCGTCGTCAGATTCGCTCCTCCACGACCTCGATGACATCGGTGCCCAAACCGCTCAAGTTCCTCCGACCCCATTACGCCAAGCTCAAAGAGATCTACCAGAACATGGAGTCCGGAGAGAACAAGGTGTGTTTGCGGCATCAATTATGTGGCTGTGTTATATATAAGATGATTTTATTAGAACAATCAGCCAATGTTTGTGTGGAGTGTGACAGTCTCTCTCTGTTTGACAGCATTTCTGTGCTGACGTGGTGTCTGTTCTCGCCATGACCATGAGCACCGAGCGGGAGTGTCTGAAGTATCGTCTGCTGGGCTCACAGGAGGAGCTCGCGTCATGGGGCCACGAATACGTCAGGTACGAAAACCAGCGCCAGTACACACACACACATTAGACCAGTGTTGTTACTGTTAGCTAAAACTATTAAAAATAGTTTTTGGTAAGTGATTTCTGAGAACTGCTTTTGAAACTGTATCTGACCGAGCACCACAACACACTTGTAGCCAATCAGCAGTTCGACGTGTTTGACTTCATGCAGCGCTGTGCAGACCGACCGGCGACTGACTTAAGGCTGTGCATGCCGGTTAGAAATTTTGTCCGAATTGAGACAGCGCCGACATCACATGACTGTTACACATTATAATAATAAAATTACCGCAAGAGCAATTCGAAAGCAGCCGGCGCAGCTTCTCCAGAGCGGCTGCACGAGCTCTGATGACGACACAGCTGCTCCACGATTGGCCGGATTCACCGCATGACAGCGATCACGTGTGTTTCGTGTTTATTCAGACACCATCACTTCCACTAATGCTCACAAATCTACATTATTATAACAGTAAAAGCTCTTTTCATGTAGTCACGATGTTATATTGTGTAATGTTTATCAAAATAAAACTAATTAAAAAAACATAGACCCCACCACTACATTGGTATTTAAATAATAGGCTTATGTTATGTTGAACTTTTTTCTTGTACAAACAGACGCTGTATTAAAGGATTAGTTCACTTCAAAAATGAAAATTTCCTGATATTTTACTCACCCCCATCTCGTCCAAGGTGTTCATGTCTGTCTTTCTTCAGTCGAAAAGAAATTAAGTTTTTTGAGGAAACATTCCAGGATTTTTCTCCACATAATGGACTTCAATGGCAACCAACGGTTGAAGGTCCAAATCAATGCAGTTTCAGAGGAAGGGCTTCAGAGGCTCTGCACGATCCCAGACGAGGAATAGGGTCTTATCTAGACAAACCATCGGACATTTTCACATTTTTTTTTTTTAAATGTATATACTTTTTAACCTAAATTGCTCATCTTGCGCTGCTCTGCGATGGCCACAGATTGCGTAATCGCGTCGGAAAGGTCACGCTAGAAGTAGGCAGAAGTACCGCCCCCGTGTTTACAAAGCGCACGTGTGAAGACTAATACAAACGCCCTTTAGCAAAAAAAGGTAAAACAACGATGTTGGACGATTTTGAAGTTGGAGATGGAGTTTTTTTGGTAAAGGGCGTTTGCATTAGGCTTCGCATGTTCGCTTGGGGCGGTACTTCCGCTTACGTCACGCGTGACCTTTCCGACATGATTACGTAATCCGTGGCACGTCGGAGAGCAGCGCAAGATGAGCAATTTAGGTTAAAAAGTATATAAATGTCAAAGCGATGGTTTGTCTAGATAAGACCCTATTCCTCGTCTGGGATCGTGCAGAGCCTCTGAAGCCCTTCCTCTGAAACTGCATTGATTTGGACCTTCAACCGTTGGTTCCCATTGAAGTCCATTATGTGGAGAAAAATCCTGGAATGTTTTCCTCAAAAAACTTAATTTCTTTTCGACTGAAGAAAGAAAGACATGAACATCTTGGATGAGATGGGGGTGAGTAAAATATCAGGAGATTTTCATTTTGAAGTGAACTAATCCTTTAAGCAGTGCATAAAGTATTGAATGAAAATGTCTCTGAAACATCTGTGTATTTGACAAATATTTCACTGAATCTGTGGTAAAGTATGCAAACACAGCGCGAGCGTCACTACGGGAAGCAGAAAGTGTCCGAATTCACGTCTCCGTTTTTAGCTCGTCCCCGCCTGCATTGTTACTCTCACTGATCGGTTACATACAGCCGATGTCGAACACACCTATCGTGTGTTTTTGATTTGGGAGGCGGAGCTATCAAGATTTGGGTAGGGGCGTATTTGTTTTGGTGGTTTCAAATATCAACAGCGTTTCTCAGAAATCGTGTACTGCACATTTAAAGTAAAGCTATTTAGTAGGAATGTACCGATGTATCAGCTGATATCAGCCATTGGCCGATTGATTAAAAACAGCTGATGATCAGGGTCGGTTACATCCTGTCAATCAAAAGGGGGCGGAAAAACGAGTCAGACTGCAACTCATACTGTGTGTGAAGATGATGTCTCTTGTTTTGAATTTAGGGCTGTCTAAGGCTCTGTTTACAGCTGGTGTTAAGACGCGTTTGGTCGATCGGATCACAAGTAGACGAGGGAGACTCCTTCCCGTTTACACCTGGTATTTTAATCCGTCTCTTTTGTCCACGTTCAACCACTTCTGTCCTTATTTCTTCGAGGGGAGGGTAAATGTATGGGCTTTTAAAGATATTTCCATCTAATGGATGAAATAAGCTCACGCTACAATTTACATATGAACGTCTGAAATGAGACGAGCTGTCGTTTCTGCTCTGAGACCCGCAAATTTAATGAATGCTGTGAGTGTGTGTTAGAAATCAGGAATGGAGAGAGAACATTGTGCTTGGTACGTTTTTCACCTTCAAACCAAACTTGGGTCTCCAGCCGACACAGTTTAAATCCCGTCTGGCTAGCGCTCTTCCGATAATGTTTAGTAGGCGGAGAGTAGTGGGCCTTTTAGAGGCTGTTCGTGTGTATTTGACCACATGAGCGTTTACACTATGAAAGCAATCCGGTCCAATTTGTTTTCAACTCTGGAAGTGGACGAAAGTGGACAAGCTCAAAACGTTTTAGACCCCGTTTGCACCTGTATTTAGCGTCGTCCACTTGTGATCCGATCGACTAAAACACATCTTAATACCAGGTGGAAACAAGGCCTAAGTTAACCGTTTTAACTCTGTTTGACCCTTTGAATCACCCGTAGTTCTTTAATGCAGTCTGGGAACGTTCTAGCTCTTTCCGTGCGAGCGTGCTCTCTCAAGCGAACCGAATCAGTGATGTGATCCTGTGTCTGTTTCCAGGCATCTTGCCGGAGAGGTCGCTAAGGAATGGCAGGAGATCGAGGAAGGTGATAAAGCTCAACAGGAAGTTCTACTGAAGCTGGTCAAAGAGATCGTCCCGTATAACATGGCCCATAATGCCGAGCACGAGGCCTGTGACCTCCTGATGGAAATCGAACGTCTTGACATGCTGGATACGTACATCGATGAAAACGCCTACGCTAAAGTCTGCCTATACCTCACCAGGTAGACCCGTTTACCCACAATGCATCTGAATACACGTCTTTGAGTGTCTTCCTGTTTTGATCGTGTGTTTGTGTCTCCAGCTGTGTGAGTTACGTCCCTGAGCCGGAGAACTCGGCTCTGTTGAAATGCGCTCTCAACATCTTCCGTAAGTTCAACCGTTACCCAGAAGCCCTCAGACTCGCGCTGATGCTTAATGACGTGGAGCTGGTGGAGAACATCTTTACTTCCTGCAAGGACATGTAAGACACACATGCACTTCATTTAGTCATTTACACTCTATCACTCAGTTCGTCTCCTGAAAACTGAATCTCGAGTTGCCTAACACTGATAGTAATGTGTGTGTGTGTGTGTGTGTGTGCGTGCGCGCAGTGTCATTCAGAAGCAGATGTCATTCATGTTGGGCCGCCACGGCATGTTCCTGGAGCTCAATGAAGACGTGGAGGATTATGAAGATCTGACGGAGATCATGTCCAATGTGCAGCTCAACAGCAACTTCCTGGCTCTCGCTAGAGAGGTGCTTACACACACACACACACACGCAGAAAAATGTCCAGGTCACACAATATGAGTCATAAGAGAAAATACACAGATCGAAAAGAAAATTAAGCCTGTTTTTAGGACCATTTGACGTCTATCTCTCTATCTATCTGTCGTTCTGTCGTTCTATCTGTCGTTCTGTCGTTCTATCTGTCGTTCTGTCGTTCTATCTGTCTGTCGTTCTATCTGTCAGTCGTTCTATCTGTCAGTCGTTCTATCTGTCAGTCGTTCTGTCTGTCGTTCTATCTGTCTGTCGTTCTATCTGTCGTTCTGTCTGTCTATCTGTCTGTCGTTCTATCTGTCTGTCTGTCGTTCTATCTGTCGCTGTATCTATCTCTTTCTGTCGTTCTGTCTGTCTATCTATCTATCTGTCTGTCTGTCTATCTGTCTGTCGTTCTATATGTCTGTCATTCTATCTGTCTGTCTGTCATTCTATCTGTCGCTGTATCTATCTCTTTCTGTCGTTCTGTCTGTCTATCTGTCTGTCGTTCTATCTATCTGTCTGTCGTTCTATCTGTCGCTGTATCCATTTCTTTCTGTCGTTCTGTCTGTCTGTTGTTCTATCTGTCTGTCATTCTATCTATCTATCTGTCTGTCGTTCTATCTGTTTGTCGTTCTATCTGTCTGTGTGTCGTTCTATCTGTCGCTGTATCTATCTCTTTCTGTCTATCTGTCTGTCTATCTATCTGTCTGTCTGTCTATCTGTCTGTCTGTCTATCTGTCTGTCTGTCTATCTGTCTGTCGTTCTATATGTCTGTCGTTCTATCTGTCTGTCTGTCGTTCTATCTGTCGCTGTATCTATCTCTTTCTGTCGTTCTGTCTGTCTATATCTGTCTGTCGTTCTATCTGTCGCTGTATCTATCTCTTTCTGTCGTTCTGTCTGTCTATCTATCTGTCTGTCGTTCTATCTATCTGTCTGTCGTTCTATTTGTCGCTGTATCCATCTCTTTCTGTCTGTCTGTCGTTCTGTCTGTCGTTCTGTCATCCTGTCTGTCTGTCTGTCTGTCGTTCTGTCTGTCGTTCTGTCTGTCGTTCTGTCTGTCTGTCTGTCTGTCGTCCTGTCTGTCTGTCGTCCTGTCTGTCTGTCGTCCTGTCTGTCTGTCGTTCTGTCTGTCTGTCTTTCTGTCTGTCGTTCGGTCTGTCTTTGTGTCGTTCTGTCTGTCGTTCTATCTATCTGTCGTTCCTTCTCTGTCGTTCTATCTATCTGTCGTTCTTTCTGTCGCTCTATCCATCTTTCTCTTTCTGTTGTTCTATCTATTGTTCTATCTATCGTTTTATCCATCATTCTGTCTTTCTATCGTTCTGTCTTTCTATCGTTCTGTCTTTCTATCGTTCTGTCTTTCTATCAGTCTGTCTTTCTGTCGTTCTGTCTTTCTGTCGTTTTATCTATCTATCTATCGTTCTAGCTATCGTTTTATCCATTGTTCTATCTATCGTTCTGTCTTTCTATCCTTCTGTCGTTCTATCTATCCATCATTCTATTGCATTATAACAATGAGAAATTTCAGTGAAATCTTCATGAAAATATCTCAAGAATTAACTTTTTAAAAATGTTTATTTTAAATATTTATTTTAAATTTATTTTAATGAAAATATTATTATTAAATTTATTGTTACAAAATGTTACATTAATTATTAAAATTAACTTAAAGGAAGAAAAATATATTAATTTTACATTCAGAAATATTTTTGTCTTGTGATTTCTTATACTGAATTTGATTTAAAATGTTGAAGATTTAATGTTATTGTGTCCTTAAAGGATCATTTTGAGGCAAAATGTGCCTTATTGTCTTGTAAATACTGTCACAATGCTTATTTTTTGCATGCAAAATATACTGATGTTTTGTGATTGCAATTCTGTGAGTTGCTTGTACATATGTGTTGATGTTTTATTTTGGTTCTTTCCTCTGTAGCTCGACATCATGGAGCCTAAAGTTCCAGATGACATTTACAAAACCCACCTGGAGAACAACCGTAAGACCCTTCAGACCTCACGAGGAATCTGATGGTGTTTTGTGTCGTGTGTTTTACTAACGCTGTTTCTCTCAGGGTTTGGTGGCAGCGGCTCACAGGTGGACTCCGCTCGCATGAATCTCGCCTCCTCGTTCGTCAACGGCTTCGTTAATGCAGCGTTCGGCCAGGACAAACTGCTCACGGAGGACGGAAACAAGTGGCTCTACAAGAACAAGGACCATGGTGAGAACAGCTCTGGGCAGCTAAACTACATAAATCAGCTGTTATTGTGGTGATCTTTGTATTAAATGTGTGTTTTTGTGTGTCTGTTATAGGCATGCTGAGCGCTGCGGCCTCTCTGGGAATGATTCTGCTGTGGGACGTGGACGGCGGTCTGACACAGATTGATAAATATCTTTATTCATCCGAGGACTACATCAAGGTACAAATGCACACAGTCGCTATGTTTAAGTTGCAAATTTAACTAAAAATGTGGCATAAACCATTTGTGAAGAAAGCAGCTTTTCCATCCCATGTGTTCAAGAGAACAAAATCGCCACTTCCTGGGAAATTGGTGCAAAATATCAGTAATAAAACTGTAAGTTCCTCAATCAGGCTCTTTTTCCCTCCATCATAAATGAGTGTCGTCTCAGAGCGTCAGACGAAACACAATAAACGCTGTCGTGTTCTCTTGCGTTCGGTGTTTGGGAACGCAATCGTGTGAGACGCTTCTGGAGGGAATTAAACCAAATCATTCTGATCACAGACTTTAACTCAGGCGTTTCAGAGCCACCAAAACAACATTTGAGATGCTGCGATGCCATTGGTCCGCTGGTTAGTGCAGTTATCCAATCACAGCCTCTGCTGAGGCAAAGTCACATGAGTTTGTGTTGTCATCGAGGGATTTATTCAGCAAATGTGTTTCCATCGTAGTTTATGCTCACGTCGTCTTATCGGATAGATAAGATATTCCCCTACACAACTGACATAAGTTAACCTGGGGTGTCTCCTAATCTATACTCTGCTACACGTCTTTTCTTCGACACCTGCTTTGAGTCGGACAACATCTCGCCCTTTTGAACACTTTTTCTTCACTAAACACTACGTATCACTTGGGAATGAAAGTAAGATCTCTAGTGTTTATCCTGCCGTGCAGAAGTAACCAGACTCCAAACTTTGCCTTCAAATATGCTTTAATCACGGCCTGAAGGATCTCAGAGCAATTTCAGCCTCCAACCAAAAGAGTACAACAGTTTATATAGCATAAGTGCATGGCAAAGCCGACATGATTCATTACATCATTTTTCTCTAATATGATTGGTTCTTCATATGTATAATTCTCTGTTACTAGGGATTTCTTGATTACTTCAGGTTGTTACTCAAGTCATGAGGTTATATATTTAGACACCCATCTAGTCCTGTCCATCGGCATCCGTTATTTCAACACACACTAACTTTGGCCCTAGTTTTGGGGATATTTAGTTTTCAGAAGCATGTGAATATTAATCCTGCAAGAAAAAGGAATGTTAATTATGATTAATTAAAAAATCCTTAAGTGCTTGAATTAAAGGTTATCTTAATTTTTGTTAGAAAAATTGACCTTTACGCGCTGCCAAAGCCAGAAGCAAACAGCGCTACTGATTGGGGAGAAAAACCTGGGAAAAATCGGCATGAGCGCATGGATCGTGAACATGATGAACGCATGAGAAGAGATTTAACCCTCTGGTCCTCTTCGTTTAGGGGTCACACTTGTCTTCTTCGCGGTCAAAAGTGACCAAAGCCTTAAAATTTAAATTCCCACACCCCCCCCCCCCCCCAGGAAAACCAATGTAATATATTTTATTTCAATAATATTTTTTGATTATTATTTAGAATTTTTGAGGGTATTTTATGATACTTTGCAATATTTATACAATTTTTATTAGCTATTTTTCCCCATTGAAAATAATTAAAAAAAAAAAATTCTAATAAATTTTTTAATTATTTTTCAATTAAAACACTATTCCATGTTAAAATAGAGACGAGGCATTCAAAATCCAATTTTTGAAGGTAGATTAGTGCCGTCTAATACTTATTTTTATTTAGTTGTGGATTTTGATTTATACTTAGACATTTTCAAAGACTACTTTTTGTCAAGGTTTAGATTATTATTTTTTTTTTTTATGTTGATGTGAAGTGTCAGTTTTTGCATTAATTTTACTACATTCAAACCTGAGCAGAGAGGAGAACATTTTGGACATATAACATCAAAATTCAATAAAAATGTAACAAAAATTAACAGGTGTGTTTTATCACAGCATTATAAATATGTGTCTGATCTGATTTTAACCTCTTATTTGAGTCTTTTTGCTCAATTTTACCATATTGACACAGCCACACCAGTTCATTTGTGTGCGTATAATATTGTGGTTTGTGTGTTTACGTGTGTGTGTCTGTGAGTGTGTTTGAGTGTGTGTGTCTGTTTTGCACTCTTGATGTTTTAGAGTGTAACCTCTTCCTTGCTGTTTGTTTTTTTACTGCATTGTGGCTGAATTATTGATTTTGTTTCACACATTTGCAAAAATGTGCTGTTATAGTCGCACTAGTTCATATATATATATGTGTGTGTGTGGGGGGGTGGTTGTCTATTTTGCACTCTTGATATTTTAGTGTCACCCCTTCATTGCTGTGCACTTTTTTTCTGCATCATGGCTGATTTGTGGTTTGTATCTCCAAAAGATTCCCTGCGTATTTCCCATTATGTCAGTCATTTTTGACCGCGAAGGAGACAAGTGACTTTTTTTTTCGACCCTTTAACATAACTGAATCATCTCCATGATTTTTTTGTGTGTTCACATAGCTAATGTGACAAAAGTCACCAAGTGTCATCCCATTCCGATGAAGCAAAAAAAATGTACATTTCAAAACGTAAAATGTTTCGGTCATTTTTGACCGAAGAGGACCAGAGGAGTAGTGTTTATAAGCTTTGTTTATATTTCTACTGTTCCATAAGCGCCATCTACTGTCAGAGATTGAAATTGCATTTTTTTTATTCAGTGCGACTGCCATTTTTGTTCAGAATGAAGATCGACCAATATTTTTATACAGCTTACACGCAGTGTTAACCATCTTCAAATAAACTGTTATTAGCGATCCCAAGACCGCGTCTTAAACCTAAGTGTGACTGTGCTTTCGCTGTCCCAAGAAGATTATGGAATAACCTGCCTTTTGAGGTTAGATCCTCCCCGACGCTAAGAACCGTCAAGTGCCGCTTAAAGTCATTTAAAACTTTTAATGGATGTTTTATTGCTTGTTGTTTTTGTTTGTTCTTATTTCGTTTTAATTGTTTATTTGTGTACAGTAAATATCAGAGGTGTCAAAAGTATTCACATTCATTACTCAGGTAGAAGTACAGATACTAGGGTTTAAAAAGACTTCTGTAGAAGCTGAAGTATCAACTCAAGCTTTTTACTCAAGTACTGGTTTCAAAACTACTTAAAGTATAAAAGTACAAGTAATGTAAGGAAAAAATGCCATTAAGGACAAAAGCTTAGGCCGCGCCACATGAGCCTATTGTGCACTACCCCACCTCCTCAAAAAACATTTTTCTATTGTTATATTAAAATGTTAATGTTGAAAAATTTGGGATGGGAGGCTACCTGTTCCAGCCGCATATATGCCCATTGAAAATGAACGCATTTTAGTACAATGCAAAGAACCATATATGTGTACTACTGAGCATTAACGTGTTTCATGGAGCGGAAGATATGTTGACTAGTTGCCTAAAAGTATTGTAATGGTGCAGAAAGTCAAACCTCAGAGGCATGTTCTCAATAACCTTTACTGGAGTGTAAATGTACATGTGTGATCACGTTTTCCAGGCCAAAAGCTCACCCGCCCACTCCAAGAACAAAACGCCCAAAACTTTAACTGACAAAATAATGTGATATTATTTTATTGCCATACCAATCAAGGTTAAGTACCATTTTTATCTCCTTAAAACATAATGTTGATGATTAAAAAAATCAATTTCCCAGGAAAACGGATCAAATATGACTATGTCCAGGTGGAAACTGTCAAAACGGCAATCCCTCAGAAAAACACGTGCGTCATTTTCATTGTCAACAGTAATAAGCCAATTTAAGTGCAAAAAGTGCCCAATATAAGAGATCGGGAAAAGCAACGTCATTAACAGGCCTTTCACACACGTTAATGCACACACCACTGCCAAAATGCGTCATTCAATGATACTGTATAATAATCCGCCAACAAAAAAATAACAATGCGCTTGCTTTGACAAAACTACAGTACGTCTTTCGTGAAGTACAAAACACACACTCAGCACAGTCAAAACTGATTAATTGTTGATTCAAATCTCTTTCAGCAGCTGTCGGGGTTGCTGCAGATGTCCTGAGTGTGTACGATGACAGGAGTTATGGTTATATTTATAAAGAGTCTTCCAGTCACTGGTGTAATCCACGTTTTGAGAGTTGGGTCACTCTCCCACTCTTTACTTACTGAACTTACTGTATATGTATGCCACTTTAGCATAGCGATCACTTGAATATACAGCTACGAGTTATCGCGTCAGTCATGAATGAGCGCGTCTGCCTGCTGATCGCTGATTGGCTGAAAGTGCGTGCTCGTCGGCGGGAACCCGCCCAATCTGGCAACACTGTGTGTGATTTGTGTCATCCGACCACAATCAAATTCACTCTACCCGGATGGCGCAATTTTATCTGTGTATTTTTTATTATTTTTTTTTTTTTAAACGATGGCAAGCCGGAATGAAATAGGAGTAACGAGGCTATTTTTAAAACGTAAGGAGTAGAAAGTACAGATAATTGCGTGAAAATTTAAGGAGTAGAAGTAAAAAGTCGGCTGAAAAATAATTACTCCAGTAAAGTATAGATACCCAAAATTTCTACTTAAGGTAAGGAAGTATTTGTACTTCGTTACTTGACGCCTCTGGTAATATATAGCTCTATACATAAATAAATACAAAATAACCAGTGGATTGATAAAAAGCTAATGTGCTTTCAATTAAGGTATCTAGAATATTATAATCATATTTTAACTGATTTCTTTTACTCATTTCTTTCAGTCCGGGGCGCTGTTGGCGTGTGGTATCGTGAACTCTGGCGTTCGTAATGAGTGTGATCCCGCTCTGGCTCTGCTGTCCGATTACGTCTTACACAACAGCAACATCATGAGGATTGGAGCCATTTTTGGGTAATTCACAAATGACACACACCATTTCTTAAGTTACTATTTTTTCACATTTCAGTTTTAATTTTCAGAAATTGTGTTTTTATTTTTTGGGATTCTGTGTTTTATGATTTAATCAAATTTATTATCAAAAACATTGGTAGTCGAATATGGATGCATATGACTCACTGTTTAATCTTAAAGGTGAAGTATGTAAGATCTGCAAGATTTTTTTGGTGAAATACATTCTCTTAAACCATTGTTAATTGACTATCAAAAAGTGTGAACATTGAGCCTCCCATGCACCATCAAATCACTGAGAGCGTCCGCTCAGATCTGTCAATCATTTCCAGCTCAGCCAATAGCGAGAGTCTGGGGCGTGGCTACTGTAGCAGGCGGAGCCAGAGGTTGTTTAGCCGGCTGATGCGTTTGAAGCTAAAGACAGCATCAGCGAGTGTCATGCCACCCCACTTCATGTGCACAAACGTTAAATCCCAAAATAAAATATTTGCACCACCAAATCATTGAGAGCGTCCGCTCAGATCTGTCAATCATTTCCAGCTCAGCCAATAGCGAGAGTCTGGGGCGTGGCTACTGTAGCAGGCGGAGCCAGAGGTTGTTTAGCCGGCTGATGTGTTACATGGGAAAAAATATTCAGCTTTAGTTACAGAAGTGCAAGTGTGTAATATTTATGAGGGTCTATTGACCGAAATGCAATATAATATACATAACTATGTTTTCAGTGGTGTATAAAGACCTTACATAATGAACTGTTATGTTTTTATTTGCATGTTTCTACAGTAGCCCTAAATGGACAAACTGCTCTACAGAGCGCTAGCTACTCTCTGCTGTCTCAGACGACGACATCTTTGTCCTGTGTCGGCCACCGTAGCTTCTCACGTTATTATAAGCGAGACGATCACATTCGATCTAGAGAGCGTCTACTCAACTGCTTACTCCTGACACATAGCTAAAAGTATAGTAATATGTTGGACGTTTTGCCGAAAGTACCTGTTGAGAAGCACCGTAAGAGCTATGATTGTGATGTTTGAGTTAGGGGAGGAGCGACGTGCGAAAGGGGAAAATATTAGGGATGCACGATATTATCGGTACGACATCGGAATTGGCCGATAAACGCTTGGAATATAAAAATCGGCATCGATATGAAAAAATTATTGCCGATTATGATAACGTGTTGATATGCGCCTGTAATAACTCACATGTGCAAGGAGTGCTATAGCGATCAGATCATGTCAGCAGTGTGGTCATTCTTGAAGCGAAAACAAGCAAATACATTGCATGTATGGTGATTGACAGTTTTTAAATGCTGCCTTGAATTTGTGAATGCGCGTACAGAAGGACGTGACCGTCAACAGTGACGCCCCACTCTCTCTCTAGCGCGTGCAGGCGCAGCGCCTCCGCAGCAGCAGAAGCCTCCTCCAGGTCCTAGTGCCCGCCCGCTAGAATGTTATATATATTTAGTGCGGGCGCTGTTGTTATAGTAATAAAATGAAAAGTAGAATACACAAATAACTTGAAGTTACTTTTTCTGAATAAATAAAACAGTAATGATGTCATAAATCACAAGCATGACACTTGTAAATTAAATACTTTTATATACAGTTTATTAATCTGTAATAAAATTTTATGAAATGGATGATGAAAAATGATCCAAGGAGCTCTAAAATAATTGTAGAATTTTTTTATTTGAAGCTAAAGACAGCATCAACGGGTGTCATGCCACCCCCACTTCATGTGCACAAACGTTAAATCCCAAAATAAAATATTTAGGTTACAACTGCATCTGTCTGGGGTGAAATTACTGACTTTATTATTGCTATTTTCAGAGCTTTTAATATACTCTTATTATAACTTTATTAACATTTATCTTTAACGAGTATCCTTTTAGTAAGGAGACCTCAGAAATCTGAAACCAGAATGAAAAAAAAAATTTTTTACTCAATGGTGTTTCCAAACAGAGGGAAAAAATAAACGTGCATCGACCAAAATGAGTTGAAAAATATCGGCAAAAATCCAATATCGTGCATCGCTAGAAAATATGCTTTATTTTTGTCATTCTAGTGTCGCCGACATACTTCACCTTTAAGGTTTACTGTTTCAATTAAAACATGGATGAAAAATTGTTTTATTCCTTAACGATGAATGTATGATTATGGAGAAGTACATTCTGTACAATAGTAATGCTGCTTTGTGTTTGTGTAGGTTGGGTCTGGCGTACGCCGGCTCTAACAGGGAGGATGTTCTCTCTCTGCTGCTTCCTGTCATGGGAGACTCCAAATCCAGCATGGAGGTGCGTGTGTGTGTTTGCAGTGGATGAGCGTTTGATCTGTGTGTGTGTTTGTGTGTCTGATGAATCTGTGTGTGAACATGCAGGTGGCTGGAGTGACCGCGCTGGCGTGCGGAATGATCGCCGTGGGCTCCTGTAACGGTGATGTCACTTCCACCGTCCTCCAGACCATCATGGAGAAGAGCGAACAGGAGCTCAAAGACACGTACGCCCGTTGGCTGCCACTCGGCCTCGGACTCAACCACCTGGGTAAGAACGGCTTCCGTCTCGGCCACGTACGATACTTATTCAGAGGCATGGTTTGGGGAGAAAAAAATGTATTGCAATTTTTCTGATAAAAATGGATATTTCAATTTATTTGAATCAAAATAATGTGATCAATATTACTATAATTATTAAATAATAATATTAATAGTGTTAATTTTATTATGATGATTACCCTTATTATTATTATTATTTAATGAAAATTACAAATAATAAACTTTTATTGTTCATTTTATTATGATGATTATTATACTTATTATTAATATTATTATTATTATAATTAAGTAAAAATTGCTAACAATATTAGAGATCTTACTATTGTAATATTTCATTGTAAAATAAAAATATGCATTTAAAAAAAAATACAACAATTTTATTTTACGGTACAACTGTAAAATTACAGTACTAATATTTATGGCGCCCTTAACTTTCAAACATTAGTCACCATCAAATCAAAATTGAAATTCCTAATATTTTATTGAATACTGCAGGATTTATATCATCATATCATTATTTTTTATTTAATTATTGTATTATGTTTATAATGATGATTATGTATTATTATTATTAATAATAATAAATAATCTTACTGTTTTAATATTTGCTGTGTATAATTTGGCCAACATTTTGTGGGAAATAAATTACAATTGTGATTATAAAATACATATTTATTTTTTCCCACAAAATTAACTATAAAATAATACTAAATAATTAATAATAAAACATTTTTTAAACAAAATAAGAAATATTTCACTGTAAAGTACAAATGTAAAATTACAATAATAATAATATTGTTAATTTCTTCATTTTTTTTCTTTTTTTTAAACATTAAACCATCAAGCTTTTATTTTGGTGGAAAACCGCCGGGTAACTCTTTCTCGGTTTATAAGCGCTTGTTACAAGTTTGGGAAGATGTTTGGTGCAGGTTGTGTTTTCAAATGTGACCAAAACTCACAGCTCTTGCGGAGTGGTTCGTGGAGCGGCATTTACTGTGAACCGAGTCTCTGAAGGCACCAGATCACGTGCAAATGAACACAGGGCCGTGCTTCACTCTGAAACACGCAGCTCGTATAGTCATTTTATTAAATCACAGCATGTGTGATTTGATAATTGCTTAAACCATATTGTTTAATTTTGATTTATCATGCACCCCTAATCCTCAGTATAAACCTGATTGGATTAAGAATGCACATTTACATGATTGTGTGTGTGTGTGTGTGTGTGCAGGTAAAGGTGAGGCGATCGAAACCACTCTGGCAGCTCTTCAAGTCGTACCCGAACCCTTCCGTAGCTTCGCCAACACGCTGGTGGACATCTGCGCATACGCAGGTGAGTCAGATCCTCCCTCACACACGCTGCAGGTCACACACTTCATATAAAACACACGTGTGTAACCACCCGACTGTCTCTCAGGCTCCGGTAACGTTCTGAAGGTCCAGCAATTGCTACATATCTGCAGCGAGCATTATGACAACAAGGACAAAGACGACGATAAAGACAAGAAAGACAAAAAGGACAAAGATAAGAAGGAGACGGCAGATATGGGCTCCCATCAGGTGTGTGTTTCTCGTCTGTTGTGTTGAGTTGTGTGTTTGTCAGAGGTCAGTAAGACTGATTCTGCTGTCTGCAGGGTGTGGCGGTGTTGGGTATCGCGCTCATCGCGATGGGTGAGGAGATCGGCTCAGAAATGGCCCTGCGCACGTTTGGTCACCTGGTGAGTCGCTGTCAAACACATCAGCTGCTTTCACAGAGAAACCGCATGTGAAGCGACCTTTTGGTGCCAGATAAATCAAAATTAATAAAGTAATTAATACATTTATTTGATTTAATACAGAAAGAAATTATAATAGTTTTAAATTAATTTATTTAATACATGTATTTATAAATAAACACATTTAATAATTTATATAAATATTATTGTACAGTTATATACATTTATAATAATTTAATAAATGCATATTAAATGTAATATTTGATCTATAAAAGTGTATAAATTATGAATGCATTTATTTAATAACTACATATATTAATTCATAAAATAATTCATAGAAATATAAATATTTATATACATATTATGTAATCTTATATATCAAATATTACATTTAATATAAATGTAATAAATTATTATACATGTATATGAAATTGTGCAATATGTATAGAAATGATTACATTTATATTAAATGTAAAATATTTATATAATTATTTTTTTAAATAGCTACATCTGTTATAATTCATTGCATTTATTTATTTAATACATGTATTTAACTATAATTTATATACATATTATATATCAAATATTACATTTAACATAAACTTAAATTACTATATATAGAAAATTGTGCAATATTTATATAAAGTATTATATTTATAAATGCATATTTTAAATAACTACATCTATTATAATAATTCATTAAATGTATTTATGTAATACATGTTTACTTATAAATATAAATGTTTAATAATAATTTATATAAATGTTGTATATTGAATTTTATATTATATTATATTTTATATATAAAATTATATAATACATGTACATAAATCATAAATAAATGCTTGTATTATATTAATTACATGTGATATTTTATTTAAATACATGTATTTATTTATATGAATATAAATATTATATAATTTTATAATGTAATTATTAAATTTAATATGTAAAATTATATATAAATGTTATAATTTATTAAATTGATTTACTCATTAAAAATATAAATATATATTTCATTTTATATTGTGTAATATTTATTATAATCATTTACAATTTATATTACATTTAATATATAAAATGACATAATAAATATTCATATAAATGACTAATTAAAATGTATATTAATAAATAAATATGAAATATTTGACTCTTTATGGTAGCTATTTTCCCCAGCTGAGTTGCTAATGCTTTATCTCCTGATGTGTTTCTCCGGTGCAGCTGCGTTACGGTGAGCCCACGTTAAGGAGGGCGGTCCCGCTGGCACTCGCCCTGATCTCCGTCTCAAATCCCAGGCTGAACATTCTGGACACGCTCAGCAAGTTCTCACACGACGCCGACCCGGAAGTGTCCCACAACTCCATCTTTGCCATGGGCATGGTGGGCAGCGGTCAGTCACCTGCTTGTGTTGATGCGTGCACTGCCTCTAGAGGCGCTGCAACAGATTGATGACATCATGAAGTGCCTCTGCCAATCAGAGGGTGCGGTTTTCATGGTTACTGTGTTGGTCTCTTCTGCAGGCACCAATAACGCACGTTTGGCAGCCATGCTCAGACAGCTAGCGCAGTATCACGCCAAAGACCCCAACAACCTCTTCATGGTCCGACTCGCACAGGTGAGCAGCACAACAGGGTTTATATGGACCTTCCTAATGTCTGTAGCCGCTTTCAGCCGCCGGGCCAAACCGCTGTCAGTGCTTAACCGAGAACGGTTTGTAATCGTGCCGTGTCGAACCAAGCTCAAGTGGAAATATAACTGGAACCGTTCGGCCCGACATGTTTTTGTTTGTTTTACTAATTATACACACGCATTCCTCTTTAGCGCTTGTGCTTTTGTTGCTCTCGTCAGAAAGAGTCATGCTTTTTATAACACATCATCAGCTGTTGTTTTGACTGTTAATGAGAGCTGTGATCCGGGCCCAAATGAACACGCGCCAACGCTAAAAACAGTTCATTGACTTGAGTGAGTGAATTAGGAGTTATGTTCATGTAAAAAAACTGTAGTCTTTAAAAAAAAAAAAAAAAGAAGAAAAATATGAAAAAATGTTGGTGGGTAAAAACAAAAACATGACCAGGTTGTATTTCACCTCAAAATCAGAAGCAAAAAATAAGATATATTTTGTGTAAAGAAAGCTGAATGATTCAATATTAAATCAGTATAAAGGCACATACCATCATTTTATATGATTTATATATAAATATTTTTGCATTATTTATATGCAATTTATATTTTACATTAATTTACAATTATACAATTACAATTGTAATCTTATTTATTAATGCTTTGAATTTGCTTTTATTTTTATTTGTTCTATTTTTAATTTGTCTAATTTTCTATTTAGCTTTAATTTGTTTCAGTTTTAGTCATTTTAATGTTTATTTCAGATTATTTCCAATTTTTAAATTAATATTTATTTTATTTATTACTTTTTTCAGCTTGTAGTTTAATCAGATAACTCGGATATATATACTTCATAATATGAAAATATATTAATTACAAATATATAAAAACATAATTGCAGTATTGAAAATGTTTCTTGTTTTTTTTTTTTTTGTATTTAATATATATTTTTTAATTTATATTTTGTATTTTTTTTTTGTATAGTTTATACAATTTTATAGTATTTATTAATATTTTGAATTTTCTTTTCTTTTTATTTGTTCCATTTTTAATTTAATTTTAGTTAATTTTAAGGGTTTTTTTCTATTTAGCTTTAATTAGTTTCAGTAATTTTAGTATTTTTTTTTTTTCATATTTCTCATTTTTAAATTAAATTAATTTTATTTACGCTTTTTTCAGCTTGTAGTTGGTTTTTATATATATATATATGTATGTATGTATGTATGTATATATATGTATGTATGTATGTATATATATATGTATGTATGTATGTATGTATGTATGTATATGTGTGTATATATATATATATATATATATATATATATGTGTGTATGTATATATATATATAACTTCATAATATGAAAATATATTAATTACAAAAATATAAAATTAATGACCAGGTTGTATTTCATCTCGAAATCAAAAGGAAAACATAAGATGCGTATTTTATGTAAAGAAAACTAAATGATTCAATATTAAATCAGTATAAAAGCTGATACCGTCATTTTGTGTGAATTTATATATACGTTTTTATACTATTTTATAGTATTAATATTTTGAATGTGCTTTTATTTTATTCTGTTTTCAATTTTATTTTAATATATTTCTCATTTTTTCAGCTTGTATTTTGTTTAATCAGATAACTCTGTTATATACTTCATAATATGAAAATATATTTATTACAAAAATCTAAAATTAATTGCAGTATTGAGAATGTTTCTGGGTTTTATTTCTTCGCAGTGAAATATGAGGCAGGCGTGTTTTGTGAGATGGTGTTTTTTCAGTAACCGGTCATTGAAGTGCGTGTTGTGGCGTGTTCAGCTGCTGAGGTGTGTGTGTGTGTTTGTGTGTTTCAGGGTCTCACTCATCTGGGTAAAGGCACACTGACGCTCTGCCCGTATCACAGCGACCGGCAGCTCATGAGTCAGGTGGCCGTCGCTGGACTCCTCACGGTCCTCGTGTCCTTCCTGGACGTCAAAAACAGTAAGAGCATCATTTCAACATCCAGTACCACATCAGAACAACACCTGTAATATCTGTCTAAAATGTGTCTGTGATTTCTCATCTCTCTCACTGCAGTAATCTTGGGAAAGTCTCATTACGTTCTCTATGGGTTGGTGGCGGCGATGCAGCCTCGCATGTTGGTCACATTCGACGAGGAGCTCAGACCTCTGCCAGTGTCCGTCCGAGTGGGACAGGTGTGTGTGTGTGTGTGTGGGACATGTTGCATGATTTTGGACCAATGAGTCTAAGCAACCATTCAAAAGTTTGGGGTCTACAAGATTTATGTTTCTGAAAGAGTCTCTTCTGCTCACCAAGGCTGCATTTATTTGATCAAAAATACAGTAAAAATAGTGAAATATTATTACAGTGTAAAATATCTGTTTTCTATGTGAATATATAGTAAAGTGTAATTTATTCCTGTGATTTTCAACATCATTACTCCAGTCTTCAGTGTCACATGATCCTTCAGAAATCATTCTAATATGATGATTTGATGCTCAAGAAACATTTATGATTATCAGTGTTCATATTTCTGTGGAAACCGTGATACATTTTATTTTTCAGGATGAATAGAAAGTTCAAAAGAATTCTTTTGAGACATTATAAATGTCTTTACTGTCACTTTTGATCAATTTAATGCATCCTTGCTGAATGAAAGTATTAATTTCTTTTCAAATAAAATCTTACTGCTAGTTAGGACAACAAATCAGATTAACATGAAAGATATTTTTTTTTTTTAAAACTTTACACTTAGGCCGCGTGTCCACCAAAGCGTTTTTATCCGGCTGAAAACGCCTCGCTGTGAGCGCTTGAGCGTTTTGGCAGCGCAGCGTTTTTTCTTTGCTTGTTATGATATGGAATATCCGCAGAAGTGTTACTAGTATCTCAGTTCACAGAGAGTTTGTTTCTGTATTGATTCTATATAAAAATGCCGATACAGTGTAAAGTATTTGCTCTGGCTCTTGTTTTAAATCATTTTGTTCTGTTATTATGCTGCTTGTTTTCATCTGTTGACGTTGTACAAGCAGAATGTGGCAGTTGGTCGGTGTTGTATTTGTCCCGCCCCTTCTCCACTGTGATTGGACGGCTGGGTGAAAAATTACAGTGAGCGCTGCGTTTTACTCAAAGTTGAACATTCTTCAACTCTCGGCGACGAGTTAAAAACGCCGAACGCTCAGCGCTTGAGCGTGAAATACTCGCTCAGCGCCTCGCTACGCTCATGACGTTCTAAAAACGCGGCGCTCCCATTAAAAAACAATTGAATACGCCAGCTAGCTGCGTGAAAAAGCGCTTTGGTGGACACACGGCCTTAAAGTTACACCAGGTTGTTGGAACAAGTAAATGATCCTCCCTCTTTCTGTCCTTGTTGTTCAGTTTTATTTTTAGTGTGTGATAAACTGTAGCTTTGTGTTTCCACAATTTTAACCATTTAAAGGGGTCATGAACTGCGTTTTTTATTTTAGAGTGTTTTCTGAGGTGCACTTATACTGTTAGTAATAGTTTAGAAATATAAGGCCATTTCCTACCTTAATTTTAGCCTCTGATTTGAACGCTCTGTTTGAAGGGGTGTGTCTGCTATGAGATTTTAGTGTAAACGCCCACTGCTGTGATTGGCTGCTGTGAGACTTCAGTGTAAACGCCCACTGCTGTGATTGGCTGCTGTGAGACTACAGTGTAAACGCCCCCTGCTGTGATTGGCTGCTGTGAGACTTCAGTGTAAACGCCCACTGCTGTGATTGGCTGCTGTGAGACTACAGTGTAAACGCCCCCTGCTGTGATTGGCTGCTGTGAGACTTCAGTGTAAATGCCCACTGCTGTGAGTGGCTACTGTGAGACTTCAGTGTAAACGCCCACTGCTGTGATTGGCTGCTGTGAGACTTCAGTGTAAACGCCCCCTGCTGTGATTGGCTGCTGTGAGACTTCAGTGTAAATGCCCACTGCTGTGAGTGGCTACTGTGAGACTTCAGTGTAAACGCCCACTGCTGTGATTGGCTGCTGTGAGACTTCAGTGTAAACGCCCACTGCTGTGATTGGCTGCTGTGAGACTTCAGTGTAAATGCCCACTGCTGTGATTGGCTGCTGTGAGACTTCAGTGTAAACGCCCACTGCTGTGAGTGGCTACTGTGAGACTTCAGTGTAAACGCCCACTGCTGTGATTGGCTGCTGTGAGACTTCAGTGTAAACGCCCACTGCTGTGATTGGCTGCTGTGAGACTTCAGTGTAAACGCCCACTGCTGTGATTGGCTGCTGTGAGACTTCAGTGTAAACGCCCACTGCTGTGATTGGCTGCTGTGAGACTTCAGAGTCCAGAACTCAGTTTGATTGGCAGCTCCAGCGATTGTAAAGGGAGGGTTCTTTGATCTCTTTCTATATATAATTTAATCACAGTTTAAATAACAGATTATTTTCATCCTGCTAAGAGAAACGATGTGAAGTTGAGCGTTTAGTCACTGGTTTGATTTGCTGACACATAGACAAAGAACATCTGACTGTACATGAATCATTACATATCAGAAATCACTGGTCTCAGATCAGGCATTAGAATTAACACGGTTACTTACATGTTGAGGCATTACTGTCGAGTCCATATCGTAGAAGTCTGTTTGCAAAGCCTGCGCTGAAATTGTGACTGATTTCCCAAAGAATCCACAGTGAAATGAACCAAATACAAATAAATAATGCTCAACTGAGACATTCACATTGTTGGAAAGAAATAAGCACATTCCTAGCATTAGGATCCTTTGGAAGGTAATGTTATTTTTAGTCCATTCGTCTCTCCTCGTCATCTCACTAACACGCCAGTGGGCGGGGCCAAAGTTGTGATGATGAAGTGGGCGTTAGAAATTCCAAATGAGTCATTTTCTGAGCTTACAGGAAGTTTTTATAGTACAACAGCCTCTTACATGTCAAAAGATCAAGGAAAATGTAATTTCTCAATTCATGACTCCTTTAAATTATACCAGTAGTGCAAAATAAATGGTGAACAATAATGAAAAGGTGTGATAATTCTTTCTCTGTGTTTCCAGGCTGTTGATGTGGTGGGTCAGGCCGGTAAACCCAAAGCAATCACAGGCTTCCAGACTCACACCACACCGGTGCTGCTGGCTCACGGCGAGCGAGCCGAACTCGCCACAGAGGAGTTCCTCCCCGTCACGCCCATCCTGGAGGGCTTCGTCATCCTGCGCAAAAACCCCAACTATGACGTTTAGATACGCTGACAGAAGCGCACACTAACTGGGACCTCTGATCATATTTAAAGGCACCTCGTCCTCCCCTTCTGTCTCTCAGTCTTTCCCTCAAGACTGTGACGATTCCTCCCGCCTTCCTTCTCCTCGCCGTTTTCTCCTCATTTTGTAATTAGAGCAAGAAATGAGTGTGTTTATCATCCTGCTTAACATGTTTTTGTTGTTTTTGTTACTTGTTCTGTAAAAGGTTGAGATACAAAAATAAAATAATTGTGGTCAAATGTTGCTGTGTCACTGTAAATATTTTAATACAAAAGCATTTTTGGTTACACTTTATTTTAAGGTGTCTGTTACACTGTAATTATACATTTACATACTGAGTAATATTAAAGGCACAATATGTAATTTTTCGCCGCTAGAGGTTGCTTATTCAAAACAAAGGCGTCTTGACTTGATTTGGCGGAGCTTTTATTCTGCCGCAGATGAGCGCTTCCGCTTCTTCTGCTCATGCGTATGTGGGGTAATGCGGTGCTGTTTTATCATATTACACACATGAGATACGTGTTCACACTGCAGTGAGTTAGATTGATATTAGGCATGGTAAAACATGGTACTCGCGGTAAATCAAGAAAACCAGATTTAAACAATAAGACTAGCTGTGTTGAGCTGTATATCAATGATTAGTTTTTTGTCCATGAATGATCCAAACAGTTGCTCACCTGTCTAATAAAACACATCATATATTAAAGCTTCTTTGGTGTTTCCATGGTTTCTACAAAAAAAAAAAAACCCGGAAATCGAGGGTAACGCGGGTATGATGTCATTGATAGACGGTACGTGTCCTGGTTAAAATTGCTTATTTCTCTGGATTTAAACATTCTTGGAAACATTTGGGATAATGTAAGTACACAAGTCAACAAAATATATAACATTGTTCTAGTAGTTTTTGGATATTTTAATCCAAAAATCTTACATATAATCTTTATATGTACTTACTTTAGGGTAGGGTCAGTTGTATGTAGTTATGCATAATTAATAGTTATTACTATAGGAACTGCATGTAACAATGATACTGTAAAATAAAGCGCATTTTTCATGTTCTTATTTTGACATTACTGATACATCTTCACTTTTTTTCCCCCAACTACACCATCGCTAATTAATATTCAGAAGCCAGTATCTGGCAATAGTGACATTTGAAATGTGTTTGTTTCATACAGACTTTTATATTAAATCGATATGTTCAGATGTTATCGCTAAACCCTCTTTAATAATAAACCAATATCAAAGCACTTCTCACACATTGCTACTCGTCAGTATGAGTAAATGTGAGATTTTAGATGGTCACAAGGGGGCGCTGTAATAAAAGGCCACGCCTCTGTGAGCCTGGGCTAATCAGCATCTACGAATCCTACTACGGCAAATACTCATGAATATTAATGAGGTCGTGCTGACGTTGCAAAGTGAACTTTCTGCTGGAATCCCAACGGCGAAAGCTGAGTTCATGAATATTAACGAGCTTAACTTATTTTGTTTCAGTCCAGTCGCCACGTCGAATTAATATTCATGAATTATTACCCGGCGTGGTCACGTGGTTGGGATTCCCTATTGTCACCGATCCGGAAGTTCCCGAGTCGCCGGTTTCCGCCGGAAAAGGTTCCGTCCGGTCCAGACGGGTCTGTCTCTCTTTCTGCCTTTTTTTCGGTTCGGTATCGCTGAACTGATCCGAAACAGAACCGGACCGGCACCGAAGATATACGATAAACTCCTGTCCGGTAAGAAACAGCCGCACGCGTGACCTTACCGGCGTTGACGCGTGCGCGCGCGTGTGTTTGACACTGTAAGATTAATTGAAAATACCATTATTATTATTTAAATTATTTAAATCAACATGTTTTTATGTTTTTAACACCAGTTTTAGTTGATATAATAGCTCTCTCACAGTATGATGTAATTGTGTACATGATATCAATTACATGGTGGGTTTGTGGTTTTACTCCATGTTATGAATGTTTCCATCTGCAATGAATGTTTGCTGCCAATTAATTTGGTTTAGTCAGATGATCAGAGATAATAAACAGAGGTTTGTCATCAAAACAAGCCATTAGCAGCAGATCATCACCCATCAGAGGATCTGTTCCTGCTGGTGAACTGATTTTAAAGCATCTTTGGCATTTATTTGTCTTTATACATGAGGTGTGTCTGCTAAAACACCCTTGTATCTGCATAGCAACGCACTAACAACCACTCAAAACAGCTTAGAAACCACATCGCATCATGGAAAGTCAGGTGCCATGGCCTGTTGATTTCCCATGGCATTAAACAATGACACAACTCGGTTTATCATCTCTGCTCCTGGTTTGTAACACAGATTAATATTTCACTGACCTACATTTCACAGATTAGACTAACTGTCCTAATGTAAGGCCATGTTCATTTGTCAGTAATGACATCTGTCAATATGTAATGAGATGCAAATAATGTGATTTGATGTAAATATAGTAAATATTTGTTTTGTTGTTGGGGTGTCTGACCCCACAACATCCTATACGCATATATTATTATTATTATTCTCTCTATTTTCATCCATCATTGATTAATGGTTTGTGAACGCGACTTTTTAACAACGTACATATCAAAGGTGTTTGAGCCCCGCCCGTAATTATTCATAATTACGCGAAGTCACGTAATTATTCATGAGATTACGCAACGACATTTGCCGCGTGCGTTAATGTATTAACATAAATTGTTTAGTCGTGTCATGGGTTAATTGAGCACAATTGAACAGAATCCACTGTAATAATTAAGTTGTTGTTGCGGTGAAGTGTCATCGTGATCATGTTGAATCATGATGATACGCCGGTTCATGCGTGCTGGAGCGCGTGACTGCGCCTGCGCTTGCGCGCGCGACCCACGTGCTTTGTTCCGGCAGGCGCACGCGCGAGCGAACATGGCGACGCGCTGCATGTCTCGCGTTACCGGACAGTGAGAGACACACCGGAGAGAGAAAAAGAGAAACGGTAAAGAACCGTGTGCGGTTTTGTGTGTCAAATGAGCGATTTTACACGAATGCGCGCGTATGTGTATGTATGTATGTATGTATGTGTGTGTTTTGTTGATGTGTTCGTGCGTTACGCCCGCAACTACGCAGTAAGTTACTCAATCTGGCCCTGAGAAGTGATCAATACATATGTGTGTGTGGTGACAGGTGTTTTATGAACTGATCGGATTGCATTGAACCGTGTTATTACCATGTTTTACCATGTTCCTTGATAAAGCAGTGTGTTTTGGATCATGGCAGTTATTTGACATTCATTGGATACACGTCATGATATATTTGTGTTTTTGGTTGATGCATTATAATATAAAAATGAGAGTACCATGTAAATACCATGGTAAATTAATTCTAGTACCATGGTTACTTTCATTTGACTTGTGGAACGTGAATCGTTGGATGTTGTGTATATTAAAGGAACACAGTGTTTTCTTGTATTTTAGACATGTAAAATTGTAAAATAATGGTATTATTTGGGATGCAAGTACAGTGGCAGTACCAACTGTACATATCATTGGAATTAAAAGATACTTGCATGGTAGTACAATGGTATAACCCCCACAAATCATGATAGTACCATGGTATATGTCCAAAAATATGGTAATACTATAGTAAAAAGTGCATAAAATGTTAGTTTTTGGTATTGTTTTGTAAGTTACATGGTTTGTAATCAAAATGCCATGGTATTGTGATGTTTGCATGCATGTACTATGGTATTACCATGTTTTTGACGTGTATTTTAGGTGTGCCGTGTAAATGCATTGGCACACAATGCAATCAAACTTGGAATGTTATTACCGTCACTGTACTGGTATCACTACAGTTGGTTTATGTTGGTTAGAGCTGCATGTTTCTGGATAAATTGAGAATCACAATTTTTTTTTTTGTTTCAAATAGAGATCACGATTCTGACAACTAAACAAAATAACATGTAGCCTAATTTACTAGAGGTTCTGTCAAAATGTTAGTTGCTGCAGTCTATTTAAAATGGATAATTTGAATGAATTATTTAAAAATATGAGTCAACGATTCAGTCACCCATTCATAAACAACTGCCTCATTCTTGAATGAATCAGCCGTTTGAACGAATCAGTTGAGTCAACGATTCAATGACCCATTCATAAACAACTGCCTCATTCTTGAATGAATCAGCCGTTTGAACGAATCGGTTAAGTCAACGATTCAGTCACCAATTCATGAACAACTGCCTCATTCTTGAATGAATCAGCCGTTTGAACGAATCGGTTGAGTCAACGATTCAATGACCCATTCATAAACAAACGCCTCATTCTTGAATGAATCAGCTGTTTGAACGAATCGGTTGAGTCAACGATTCAGTGACCCATTCATAAACAACTGCCTCATTCTTGAATGAATCAGCCGTTTGAACGAATCGGTTGAGTCAACGATTCAATGACCCATTCATAAACAAACGCCTCATTCTTGAATGAATCAGCTGTTTGAACGAATCGGTTGAGTCAACGATTCAGTGACCCATTCATAGACAACTGCCTCATTCTTGAATGAATCAGCCGTTTGAACGAATCGGTTGAGTCAACGATTCAATGACCCATTCATAAACAAACGCCTCATTCTTGAATGAATCAGCTGTTTGAACGAATCGGTTGAGTCAACGATTCAGTGACCCATTCATAGACAACTGCCTCATTCTTGAATGAATCAGCCATTTGAACGAATCGGTTGAGTCAACGATTCAATGACCCATTCATAAACAACTGCCTCATTCTTGAATGAATCAGCCGTTTGAACGAATCGGTTGAGTCAACGATTCAATGACCCATTCATAAACAACTGCCTCATTCTTGAATGAATCAGCCGTTTGAATGAATCGGTTGAGTCAACGATTCAATGACCCATTCATAAACAACTGCCTCATTCTTGAATGAATCAGCCGTTTGAACGAATCGGTTAAGTCAACGATTCAGTGACCCATTCATAAACAACTGCCTCATTCTTGAATGAATCAGCCGTTTGAACGAATCAGTTGAGTCAACGATTCAGTGACCCATTCATAAACAACTGCCTCTTTCTTGAATGAATCAGCCGTTTGAACGAATCGGTTGAGTCAACGATTCAATGACCCATTCATAAACAACTGCCTCATTCTTGAATGAATCAGCAGTTTGAACGAATCGGTTGAGTCAACGATTCAATGACCCATTCATAAACAACTGCCTCATTCTTGAATGAATCAGCCGTTTGAACGAATCGGTTGAGTCAACGATTCAATGACCCATTCATAAACAACTGCCTCATTCTTGAATGAATCAGCCGTTTGAACGAATCGGTTGAGTCAACGATTCAATGACCCATTCATAAACAACTGCCTCATTCTTGAATGAATCAGCCGTTTGAACGAATCGGTTGAGTCAACGATTCAATGACCCATTCATAAACAACTGCCTCATTCTTGAATGAATCAGCTGTTGGAACGAATCGGTTGAGTCAATGATTCAGTGACCCATTCATAAACAACTGCCTCATTCTTGAATGAATCAGCCGTTTGAACGAATCGGTTGAGTCAACGATTCAATGACCCATTCATAAACGACTGCCTCATTCTTGAATGAATCAGCCGTTGGAACGAATCGGTTGAGTCAACGATTCAGTGACCCATTCATAAACAACTGCCTCATTCTTGAATGAATCAGCTGTTGGAACGAATCGGTTGAGTCAATGATTCAGTCACCCATTCATAAACAACTGCCTCATTCTTGAATGAATCAGCTGTTGGAACGAATCGGTTGAGTCAATGATTCAGTCACCCATTCATAAACAACTGCCTCATTCTTGAATGAATCAGCCGTTTGAACGAATCAGTTGAGTCAATGATTCAGTCACCCATTCATAAACAACTGCCTCATTTTTGAATGAATCAGCCATTTGAACAAATCGGTTGAGTCAATGATTCAGTCACCCATTCATAAACAACTGCCTCATTCTTGAATGAATCAGCCGTGTGAACGAATCAGTTGAGTCAATGATTCAATGACCCATTCATAAACAACCGCCTCATTCTTGATTGAATCAGCCATTTGAACAAATCAGTTGAATCAAAGATTTTAGTATGCGTTTAATGCGTTTAAATGATATTTTAATGAAGCCAAGTGTGCTCAAGATGATACCAGGCCATGTGTGCTCTTATTATCTGATTTTAACAGCTTGAGTCTGTAGTTTCTCTTTTAAGAATGAGCTCACATATCTTCTGATTTATGTGACGTGATGTTGGATTTCTCTCGTCGGGCTTCTGGGTCAAAGTTCATGGTGAAGGAGCCACTGATCTTTACAGTGACGGATCGAGTGTGTGAAGCGTTAGTCACTGTCGCATTACTGAAGCCGTCTCACACTGCAGTTCTGTATCCAATGGCAACACGCTCCAAAGGTCTCGTATGAGTCTCGTCTTCAAACTCTCAGAGGACAGACAAAAGATGGTGTGAGTGTGTTTGTGGGAGTTTCAGCGCTTGAGAATGTTTGTTTCATTAATGCTTCAGTCGGACCGGATGATGTTCTCAGGTCTGTCACTGGGGTTCGATGTTGTTTGTAGTGGTCAAGTGGAGGATTGCTTGTGATCCTATCCTATCCTAAACTGTGTTGTCATGACAGCAGACAGTGAAAATGCGTGTCCATGTAATATAATGAAATGTTTGGGACTTTTTTTGCGTTGCTTGCTAAAAAAATTAATTTGAATGATCATCAATGGGGAAAGATTAAAGTCACCATGAGATTCATGCGTGCACATGATTATTGTGTTAAATTCATGTTCCTGGTAATCTTGAAACAGAATAACTTCCCCCTTCATCTCTTCTCTTCTCTGATGACAAGGGCGGGGCAACCTGTCACTCACATGAGATCAGCCAATAGCAAACCACAACCATCCAATCAATTCCCCACAGACAAAATCAAGCCCCGCCCTACATTTGTTCTTGTTTGTGAAGCGTTTCACTCGGATATACGACACAATAGAGAAGAAAAGACGAGCGCAACTTCCATTTCATGCTGATGTTCTTGATGCAGTTACAGCAGGAACTCTAGCACTGCACGATAATAAACTAATAATCACAATTAATTTAATAAAAAGTGTAATCGCAAATAAAGAAAATGTCAACGTGTGCGCGAGGTTAATTTTTACCTCATATTTGTACATTATGAAAACTGGTAAAACCTTAAAAAGCTTCTCTCAAAAGTGAGAGAATATTAATTATAATAATATAAAATTAATATTTTTCTTTTAAAACAACAAAAAAAGACTTTGTATACATATGTGTTTATTCAGCAGCCACAGTCGTGAACAATATAGTCGAAATTCGTGATATATCGTAAATACTGAAAAGACTCTTTGCAATAACTTTCAATGAGTGTTAGTATTAATATTAAACGGTTTAAATTACTCACGGTTCGGTTTGTATCACGTTTCGATTCGGAAAAAGACTAAGGTCAAATAAAAATAAAGTAAGATTAATCAAACTACAAGCAACAGTACAAATAATTACAATAGGTCAAAGATACAAATCATACAGTTCAAGTACAGAAATTAAAGAAATCAAATGTGAAATAACACTGTATAGTCTTTATTAAAAGATTAATCCTTATTAAAGTTACAAAAGTTATTCAGTCCAGAGCAGTGAGTGATTTCCTTGTCGTTTGTGGTTTGATTAGCATTAAAAACACAGACAGAAGCAGGTTTATTAGGCTGCTGCCTCTTTAAGAGTGAATGCACGGATCCAATACACTCTTACACATGCGTTTTCTTTCTCGATGGTCTACGTTCATGTAAGACTGACTGTGTTTAATAGGATACTCTAGGTAAGACTGGCAAGTTGACCATTTTTGTGTGAATTTATCCTTACAAGCGCAAGAAGACTTAAAAGCGTGCACACTCAAAACTTCTCGCACAGCGTGCAACTTCTCTTTCGTGCCGTCTTGCGCTTGAATTAAGTTGGCATGGCTTAAAAACGCGCAAATTATAAACTTGTGGTGACGGCTTTGTCAACTGACCCAATCATCTTTCAGGCTGGCCATCGGACAGTCCTTATTGTCGAGCCCTGCCTGGTGCGTTCATTATTGTGTTGTGTCTGTCTGAATTAGCACTGAGTGCCTGTTTAAACACAGAAAGCTTGCTCACCTCGCGCGGGTGATGACGGCGTAAATGACTGGTCATATTAGAGCATACACACTCGCAGACTGTTTTGGTCATGTTTTTTTGACCATTTGTGTTTTACGCAATAAAAAGTCTGTTTTACGCGCTGTATCAACAAGCCATATTACAGATGAGTCGTCAGATTGCGTGCAAAACCACCATATGACCAAAAATTTGTATCACGGTATTTTTCTAAATTATACCGGTTTCGCGGTATATGACAGTATTTTTTTCCCTCATGCATGACCGGGTGTTAACCACATTTTCTACTGATTGAGGGAGGAAATACTGCAGTAGATTGACTAGAAAGCCCTATTTTACTGTCATGACGAGTGAATATTGTAGGACAATCCCACACTAGAGTTAATACAGGTTTGCAACATGATGCTGTGGGGAGAACACAGAATACACACTCATTACAGACAACATGAATATTAAAATGTGTTGAGGGCACCTTAAGCTTTTTAAAAATGTAACCCCATATAACAACAAACTGCCAAAACGAGGGAGAAACGCGGAAGAACATTTAAAAGGATGTTTTCAATACATTTAAGAGTCTCTGAACAAACACTGAAAGAATAAAGCAGTTACTTTTGCCCATTCTTCTTTGAATTGTCAGTCTATTAACTTGCATCATTGGTGAGTAATCCATCGAGTAATCGCGGTCGTGATCAGACGTACGGCTGTATCCGTGTCCTTGTTTGCACGTATGTTTCATTTAAAGACGTGATGAAATATGTGCGCATACACGCTGCTGGTTCGTGTTTAGAGCACTAGAGTATATGAAATATGTCCATATACAACTTAAACGCACTCAAATCAAAATTCATATCATAACAGAAATTAACACCGGTATTCTGTGTGAACCGGTATACCGCCCAGCACTAGTGGAGAATCTGAATCACTTTAAATGATGATAATTTCCTAAATGTGTCTGATTTAATAGCAGAAACGTTAAGTCAGAACTCATGCCTAGTCATTTTAATCTCTTTGATTTGTGGCCTCAAAACCTTTTGAACTCTGCTTTTACGCAAGGTGTATTTAGGCGTTATATAATGTCACTGCTAAACTCCATATCTGCATGTGTGTGAGAAGTGTCAGGTCTGTACTGTATGTGCAGTGTGAGTGTGTGTGAGTGCAGGTTTGCCTCTCTATATATGGCTCTTGTAAAGATAGCCGTGTGGCCTGTCACCCCTCCATATAAACTAGTTTGAGTCTTCAGCTCATCTCTTGCCGCAGTCCTGATTCATTCACAAAAGCAGCCACTCGTCAAATAAGCCAAATAATGACGGTGTGCTGCAGTAACTGAAGGTGCAGCCGTCGTAAAGCACGACTCTTCATGCACGGGTCACCAAGACCTGAACAAGCTACAGATGAGATAAGAAGTGCTTTACCAATTCTGAAGCTCCAGTTTTAGTACTTTTAATAAGGAATCATTCATTCCTTATTATATTTGACTCTATTAGTTTTCCTTTAAAATAAAAGCTTGATGGTAGGGATGCACCGAAATTTCGGCCGCCGAAAATTATCGGCCGAAAGAGAAAAAAGGCCGAAAATATGCTGCCCCGCCCATCCGTGTTCGGCGATCAGGTTTCACTCTCTCATGTTTTGTAACTTTGCGAGCGGCTCCGCTTCCGAAGATGCACAGCTTCGAAACGACTGCTCCGTGTTCGGCTCCGTGTGTGTGTGTGTGTGCGCCGCGTGCAGACATGACATTTCTCCAGACTTGTTTCTGTTTGCACTAGCCTGTGCTGTAATATGGTATGGTATAGCCGCGTTGGGGTAAAATGACCCTACCCTCCCATTCACTGACCCGCTCCTCGCTCTCTGCTCACATGCTCTGATAATAATAGTTTTCTAGGACTATACATTATTTTGATAATTGGTCAAAAAATAAATCTGTTAAATCTGATTTGAACGGAACTGAATGAAGAATAATATATTGATATTAATTAGTGCTGGGGAAAAATTAATCGCGATTAATCGCATCCCAAAAAAAGTTGTGTGTACTGTGTATAATTATTATGTATATATAAATACACACACATGCATGTATATATTTAAGAAATATTTGCATGTATATACTGTATATATAATTTATCTTATATATAAATATAATTTTTTTATAAAAAATATAACATTTTTCTTAAATATATACATGCATCTGTGTGTATTTCTATATACATAATAATTATACACAGTACACACACATATATTATGTAAACACAAACTTTTATTTTTGGATGCGATTAATCATGATAAAATTTTTCCCCAGCACTAATATTAATATATTGATATTTAATATTATTTGAATATAGGCCTATTTTCTGTCTAATTATTGTGTGTTACTTTAAATAAAAGTTGGCTTGTTTTTTTTTTTTAAATTCAGATTCAGTAAAATTATTGAATTTAATTAAAACATCTAATAATAATACAATTATACAAAAAACAAATTTAAATTAAATGAATAATTATTTTAAAAAAGTAATTTTCGGTTTTGGTTTCGGCCCAGAATTTTCATTTCGGTGCATCTTGATGGTTTAATCAGATTATTTTACTCAATTGTTATTTTGCAGTACAATAGTAGTATTGCCAGAGTAATATATTCCTTACTGTGTTTTATAAATGTATCATAATGATCATAAAAATCATAATATAGGGATGCACTGATGTATTGGCTAATAAAAGCAAGTATTATCGGTATCGGACGATTGTTTAAAAACAGCCGATGATCAGGGCCGATTATATCCTGAGAGTCAAAAAGGGGCGGAAAAACATGTCAGACTGCAACTCGTGTGTGTGAAGATGTCTCTCGTTTTGAAGGTTGGGCAAGTTAATGCAACACAATCGTCGCTATTTTAAATCAGGCTCTTTGACCCTATAAATCACCCATTCATTCAAGCCAGAGTTGCCAGATCTGTGTTTTTTTCCCTTACACCAAACATTATTTGTAGTGCATCTCCCGTCCAATAATCGCGAAGAAAAAAAATTCTTTCCTCTGATAAGAAACAAACTCTCAGCTTTCAGAAATTCAAACAATAAATGCAGTTTTAAAATGTGACTTTTACATTTCTTCCACTTTAATACTAGTTAATAGGGATGCTCCGATCAGGATTTTTACAGCCGAGTTCTTGTCCTGGTGATCGGCCGATCCCGATTCCAATGCTTCACTGATTTGTAAGCTCTCTGATCACCGTTAACCTTTTTTCAGATTAAAAAAATACTACAGATGTTGCCTTTATTATATTTGTTACATTTTTATGGTAATTATGTAATGTACCTATTGTTTTAACAGGGTACTAAATAATCACAAAAATTCAGTGAACATTTTATATGCCTTTAAAATGGGGTTTCTGCATAACACTATGCATATCAGGATACTTAATATAAGAAAAACAAAATGGAGCAGTCTGATGCAGCCCACAAGGTGTGTTTAAACATTGTTCAATAGTAAAGTGTTGTGGACGATTTGATATAACTCTGGAAGAGCTACATCGGTAAAATATTTGCGCCGTGGCTGTTGATATCGTGGTTCAAGATGTGCTATAAGGCATTTAAAAGGTTGTCAATGCATACAAATTCCATGATCTTCTTGGTTATAGCCTTAGCTTTCTTGCTGTCTGGTGTGTAAAGTTCGTGTTTTTTCAGAGAGTGAGAGTCGTATTACTAGTTACCGTAGCCTTTTTTGCAGTTGCCAGTTTTTCGTATTCGCCATACGTCTCGCGGTGGCTCGTTCTTAAGTGCCGAATCAGGTTCGTCGTATTAAATGTTTTGGACAATGCTCCTCCACGCGAGATTTCTTTGGAACATACGCGGCAAATTGCGAATTTTTCATTGTTTCGCGAAACGTCGTAGTAATTCCACACGGGCGATGACATGACTGCGGCGGCAAATCATTTAAGTCCCCACGCGTCATGTACGCCATCACGCGCTGACGTCATCAAATTGCGACCGGTTCGTGAGATCGGCCAAGTTTAGTGAGTACCGATCGAGTCATAAAATATGATTATCGGCCGATACCGATCGATCGGAGCATCCCTACTAGTTAATGCATGAAAAAACATGAATGAACATCAGAAGGTATGTTGAAAGATACAGTACATTACCGAAATGAATCATAACTCATGTAGTCGCTCAATCGTGAAAAGACGTCAATAAAACAGCTTGTGGACAATAGCTACGTTTGGACACTTTTTGCTTTAATCTGAATGAATTCCTTCCGATTGATTGAATCCGAGCGTTGTGTTTACATGATTGGGCTGGTGTGCGTGTTTATACACTCACCTAAAGGATTATTAGGAACACCTGTTCAATTTCTCATTAATGCAATTATCTAATCAACCAATCACATGGCAGTTGCTTCAATGCATTTAGGGGTGTGGTCCTGGTCAAGACAATCTCCTGAACTCCAAACTGAATGTCAGAATGGGAAAGAAAGGTGATTTAAGCAATTTTGAGCGTGGCATGGTTGTTGGTGCCAGACGGGCCGGTCTGAGTATTTCACAATCTGCTCAGTTACTGGGATTTTCACGCACAACCATTTCTAGAGTTTACAAAGAATGGTGTGAAAAGGGAAAAACATCCAGTATGCGGCAGTCCTGTGGGCAAAAATGCCTTGTTGATGCTAGAGGTCAGAGGAGAATGGGCCGACTGATTCAAGCTGATAGAAGAGCAACTTTGACTGAAATAACCACTCGTTACAACCGAGGTATGCAGCAAAGCATTTGTGAAGCCACAACACGCACAACCTTGAGGCGGATGGGCTACAACAGCAGAAGATCCCACCGGGTACCACTCATCTCCACTACAAATAGGAAAAAGAGGCTACAATTTGCACGAGCTCACCAAAATTGGACAGTTGAAGACTGGAAAAATGTTGCCTGGTCTGATGAGTCTCGATTTCTGTTGAGACATTCAGATGGTAGAGTCAGAATTTGGCGTAAACAGAATGAGAACATGGATCCATCATGCCTTGTTACCACTGTGGTACCACAGGCTGGTGGTGGTGGTGTAATGGTGTGGGGGATGTTTTCTTGGCACACTTTAGGCCCCTTAGTGCCAATTGGGCATCGTTTAAATGCCACGGCCTACCTGAGCATTGTTTCTGACCATGTCCATCCCTTTATGACCACCATGTACCCATCCTCTGATGGCTACTTCCAGCAGGATAATGCACCATGTCACAAAGCTTGAATCATTTCAAATTGGTTTCTTGAACATGACAATGAGTTCACTGTACTAAAATGGCCCCCAGAGTCACCAGATCTCAACCCAATAGAGCATCTTTGGGATGTGGTGGAACGGGAGCTTCGTGCCCTGGATGTGCATCCCACAAATCTCCATCAACTGCAAGATGCTATCCTATCAATATGGGCCAACATTTCTAAAGAATGCTTTCAGCACCTTGTTGAATCAATGCCACGTAGAATTAAGGCAGTTCTGAAGGCGAAAGGGGGTCAAACACAGTATTAGTATGGTGTTCCTAATAATCCTTTAGGTGAGTGTATGTCACAAGCTTCTGATCAGATTTAATCTTTTGACATGCACACACTGCACGAATATACAGTTTTCCCGCTGTTGTTGCATCTTAACTAGGGCTGCATGATTAATCAAATTTTAATCACGATTTTAAGCTTCCCACGATCAAATTCGCGTGAGCGAGCGATATGTAAACACAAACCTTATGCCATCGTAATCGTGCGTTTATTAGCTTCTTGTTTTCACGTGTATAAACGTTCTGGCAATGTTTACAACAGAGAGATGAGAATGAAGTGTACAGAACAGCGTGACCAGAAGGGGCAGGATTATGGTCACGTAAGATGATTGACAGCTGTACAGCGAATGAGAGCGCTCTGAGGTCATGTGACGTGCAGCAGGAAGAATCAGACACAGAGCTCGATCTGAATGTCATTCAGCTCTTCAGATCAGCGTAATTCAGTGAGAAATGAATAGATTCTGTATGACGAAATATTTTGCGTGATGATAAATCTATATTTGTCCAAATATGCGCACGTTTAGACTAAGAGCCCGAACGGACGCGGTTTAGTGCATGTGACCACAGATAAAACGGAGAAGACGGACTGGCTTTTGATTCTTGTTGATATTCCATTCAAAATATTGTTCATTACAGATCGATCATTTTGCACTTCTGACATAAATTAAGAATGGAAAGGAATCTGTTATGGAATATTTGTTTTTTTATTAATTGTATATTTTGAGTTTTATTCACATCCATTATGCAGATACAATGCAAGTTTATATTTTGCTTCCTAAATATATATTTACACAATGGAAAATAGTGCCCTGTTGAAGTTTTGCAACATTTTCCTTATTGTTTTATTTATTCTTATTTATTATTTAAGGAGATGCACTGAATTTTGGTGAATAAGAGGACCTATTTTATTTTGATGCACATATTTGTACATAAGCAGGAATGTAGCACAATATGGATGTGAAAGCAGTTATAATTAGCCTATGTGACAATAAAATTTGTTATGGTTAAATAATCGTGATCTCAATATTGATCAAAATAATCGTGATTATCATTTTGGCCATAATCGTGCAGCCCTAATCTTAACCATCCTCCTTTTGTTTTAAAAAGCAGACTTAATATGTATCTATTTTAGGGCTGCAACAACTAATCAATAAAATAATCGATAATGAAAATCATCGACAACGAATCTCATGATCGATTAGTCGGGTCTGCTCTCTGTACGCAAAGCTTCCACCAGTCGCGCTAAATTACAGCACTAAATAACGCATTTCTGTGGACAAAATGCATCTAGAAATAGTGGAGTGTAAACAGAGCGAGCTGCTGTGGGAAAGGGACATGATCCAAGCGACCAAAACATGAGAAATCTGTATTTTAAGCTTCAAGATAATGTATTAGCGTTTATCATACCCGGTCATGCGCTTTGACAGATGCGTGTGCGTCCTCAGCGCAAAACGTTCAGTTTACAGGTTATATCCACTGATCTATATAGAGAAAGAACAGTGGTTATATCCTCATCTGTAAATGCTACTAATTCACGCAAGTATTTCTATTTTGCATGAAAGCACGTCTTGACGGCTTCAAACTTCACTGAACGAGCGCCGGCGCGGCGGGCTCGCGCATGCGCGTCAAACAGACAGAACGCAGTCGAGAGGGACACTATTCAGCGCAAAAACATTCATTTAGCTGAAATATCTGCTGTTGGACGCTAAATTTAGTATTTTATGAGAGTAGTAACTGTAAAGGGATAACAGCGTGTAATTTGAATATAAACGTAAGACGTTTCTACAAGATAAAGAAATGACAGTAAGAGGTACTGTGTCCATAGAGTGTGTGTGTGTGTGTGTTCCTGCAGAACATTCCTCTTATCTGCTAACACTGATTTGTGTTTTTTGTGTTTTTGTTTTGTTTAATGTAGGGATTTAAACTGTCCTTTTGCTTAGTAACTTAGTAACATAATGTATAGCACAGATATATATCTATTAGGTAGTAAAACCATGTTTTTTGGTGTATTGATTACGATTTGTATAACTACACAAATACCATAGTTAAACTATGGTTAATTTGTGGTTACCATTGGAATAACTACAATAACCCTGTTTTATTTATTATTATTATTATACATTTTGTTTGTTTGTTTTATTCGATGTAAAACCATGGTTCATTTATGTAATGGTAGATATATTCACTGTGTGTGTTCATAGCACTCAGCTGACACGTGTGTTTGAAGGACAGCGTTGGGCAGGATGGGGAATAGTGTGTTTTGTCATTTAAAAAAAAGTTTTTTTTTTTATCCGATTAATCGAAAAAATAATCAGCCAACTAATCGATTATCAAAATAATCGTTAGTTGCAGCCCTAATCTATTTCGGGTCCTAATCATGAGACGACGTGCACATGAGCCGCTGTGCCGTTCTGCTTGTATTTATCAAGCAGTAAAAACGCCCCATCCCGCGCTCAAAACAAAGGCGTCTGTGGATGAAAGTCCGAAACAAGGACTGGTGGGACGTTAAACTTCACAGACGATGAGTGGAAAGAGAATTTAAGAATGACAGGACACTCATTTGTGACACTTTACACTATGAATCCGAATGAAATTAATCAGATCTGGCCAGCTCATTCCGATTGCCGTGGTTACATGTGACTTTTTCATTCCGTCTGTGCAACTAGTCCGATCACAATTGAATTATTAGGGTCCATGTAAACGCAGCTAATGTCACTTGACATTGCATTTACCTCAGGAAAGTTATCCAGTGGTTAGTTAGCTATAAAAACACTTGAGAGGAGCTTATTGACTATTAGTTATTTTAGTCTATAAAGTTTTAAATATGGATATTTTTCTTAAACGCATCGCTTCGCTTCAGAAGGCCTTTATTAACCCCCGGAGCCGTGTGGAGCAGTTATATGATGGATAGATGCACTTTTATGGACTTCAAAAACAGAACAACAGTCACTCCCATTATAAAGCTTGGATTAGCCAGGACTTTTTAATATAACTCAGATTGTATTCGTCTGAAAGAAGATTGTCATATACACCTAGGATGACTTGAGGGTGAGTAAATCATGGGCGAATTTTCATTTTTGGGTGAACTATCCCTTTAATGTGTTTGTGTGGGAACTCGGATGCACCCACTGAGAATCCTGTTGAAAGTGCCCTAGTTATTGGCGATTCTATTACACGGAATGTGAAAATAGAGACACCAGCCACCATAGTCACATGTTTACCGGGAGCCAGAGCGCCTGACATAAAAGTGCTGGCTAATGCTAATCGTAAATACTCTAAGATTATTATTCATGTCGGCACAAATGATGTTCGACTTCGCCAGTCGGAGATCACCAAAATTAACATTAAAGAGGTGTGTAAACACGCAAGTACGATGGCAGATGACGTTTTTTGCTCTGGTCCCCTCCCTGTTCGTCGGAGTGATGAGATACTTAGCAGACTATCATCACTCAATGGCTGGTTGTCTAAGTGGTGTCCGCAAAATAACATAGGGTTCATAGACAATTGGAAAAGCTTTTGGGGCAGACCTGACCTGTTGAAAAAAAATGGCATCCATCCTTCCTGGGATGGTGCCGCTCTTCTCTCTAGTAATTTGGCACATAGTCTTAGAGCTAAACATTGACTAACTGGGGCCCAGGTCAGGAAGCAGATGGACTGGCTTACCCGACCGCCTGCTAGCTGTCTCACGTCACAGAAGTCAGATAAATCCCAGCACATAGAGACTCTTTCACCTAGATATTATCACATAGAGACTGTGTCTGTTCCACGAATTAGTAAATACAAAAAACCGTCAAAACCATTCAACGGTAAAACTGTAATTGATGTCCAACAAATAAACAACAGATGTAATACAGATGATCAAATGATAAAGCTCGGGCTGCTGAATATTTTCGATCCCTTTCCCCAGCGCTTATTGTTAATGATATGATTACAGATCATAACCTAGATGTGCTGTGTTTGACAGAAACCTGGCTAAAACCTGACGATTACATTACTTTAAATGAGTTCACCCACCAAGATTATTGTTATAAACACGAGCCGCGTCTGAAAGGTAAAGGGGGAGGTGTTGCTGTAATTTATAATAATATCTTCGGTATTACTCAGAAGTCTAGTTTCAAATATAATTCCTTTGAAGTTTTGGTGCTTTATGTAACGTTATGTAGTGAAATTGATAAATCCCGTTTGACATTTGTGTTGGCTACTGTATATAGGCCACCAGGGCACCATACAGACTTTACCAGAGAATTTGCTGATTTTCTATCAGAGTTAGTACTGGCTGCAGATAAAGTCCTAATTGTTGGTGATTTTAATATCCATGTAGACAATGAAAAAGACGCATTGGGATTGGCATTTAGAGACATTCTAAACTCTATTGGAGTAAGGCAACACGTGTCAGGACCCACTCATCGCCGTAATCATACGTTAGACATAATACTATCACATGGAATAAATGTTGATACCATTGAAATTCTGCAGCAGAGCGATGACATCTCAGATCATTACCTAGTATCATGTATACTTAATTTAGCAAAGGCTGCAAAGCCGTCCCCTCGCTTCAAATATGGCAGGACTATCACTGCTGCGACTAAAGATTTCTTTGTAAATAATCTTCCTCATCAGTTTCATCTCCTCAGCATCCCAGATAGCCTAGAGGAACTCGATGTTGCAACAGAAACTATTGACTCTCTCTTTTCCAGCACTTTAGACACAGTTGCTCCCCGGCGCTTAAAGATTAAAGAAAATAGTCCAACGCCGTGGTACGAGCACACCCGGGCCCTTAAAACAGCAGCCAGAAAAATGGAAGAAAACCCTAGGTATTTATTCGATACAGTGGCTAAATTAACCAAAGATAAAGCTTCACCTTCTGATGTTTGTAAACAGCACAGCAGTAATGACTTTATGAACTTCTTTACTTGTAAGATTGATAATATTAGGAAAAAAATTATAACCATGCAGCCGTCTACTACAGTATCACATCACACAGTGCATTGTAGTGTCACTGAGGAAAAATTACATTCATTCACTCCCATAGGAGAAGAAGAATTGGCTAAACTCGTTAAATCATCAAAATCAACATGTATGCTCGACCCCATACTGACTAAACTACTAAAAGAGATGCTTCCAGAGGTCATAGATCCTCTTCTTAATATCATTAATTCATCCTTGACATTAGGATATGTATCGAAAACTTTTAAGTTGGCTATTATTAAACCACTTATTAAAAAAACCGCAACTTGACCCTACAAAATTAGTCAATTACAGGCCAATCTCAAATCTACCCTTTCTGTCAAAAATACTAGAAAAGGCAGTGTCCTCACAGTTATGCTCCTTTTTAGAAAGAAATGGTATCTGTAAGGATTTCCAGTCAGGATTTAGACCGTATCATAGTACTGAGACTGCTCTCATTAGAGTTACAAATGATTTATTCTTATCATCCGATCGTGGTTGTATCTCTCTATTAGTGTTACTCGATCTTAGCGCTGCATTCGATACTATCGACCACAACATTCTTTTGAATAGATTAGTTTCCATTAGTGGAATCGCATTGGCATGGTTTAAATCATACTTATCTGACCGTTATCAGTTTGTAGCAGTAAATGAAGAGATGTCACACCGATCACAAGTTCAGTATGGAGTACCACAGGGCTCAGTGCTAGGACCGTTGCTTTTCACCCTGTACATGCTACCACTGGGAGATATTATTAGGAAGCATGGCGTTAATTTTCATTGTTATGCTGACGATACTCAGCTCTATATTTCTTCATGCCCTGACGAAACTTACCAATTCACAAGATTAATGGAATGCATAGCTGATATAAAAAATTGGATGACTAGTAATTTCCTGCAACTTAATTCAGAAAAAAATGAATTTTTAATCATTGGACAAAAAAACTCCACAAGTAGTAACCTAGAATACTGTCTAACACTCGATGGCTGCTCTGTCAAGTCCTCGTCGTCAGTTAGGAACCTGGGTGTGCTCTTTGATACCAATCTCTTATTTGAAAGCCATGTTTCTAGCATCTGTAAAACTGCATTCTACCATCTTAAAAATATATCTAAATTACGGCACATGCTTTCAATGCAAAATGCTGAACAGTTAGTTCATGCGTTCATGACCTCAAGGCTAGATTATTGTAATGCTCTACTGGGTGGTTGCCCTGCTCGCTTAATAAATAAACTGCAGCTGATTCAAAACGCAGCAGCTAGAGTTCTTACTAGAACCAGGAAGTATGACCATATTAGCCCGGTTCTGTCAACACTGCACTGGCTCCCTATTAAACATCGTATACATTTTAAAATCTTGCTGATTACTTACAAAGCACTAAATGGTTTAGCTCCCCAGTACTTGAGCGAGCTCTTAACGCATTATACTCCATCACGTCTATTGCGGTCTCAAAATTCTGGCCAGTTGATAATACCTAGAATATCAAAATCAACTGCAGGCGGTCGATCCTTTTCCTATTTAGCACCTAAACTCTGGAACAGTCTTCCTAGCATTGTTCGGGAAGCAGACACACTCTGTCAGTTTAAATCTAGACTAAAAACACATCTCTTTACTATGGCATACACACAAAACATTTTTAATTTCTATTATTCAAATCAGTTAAATGATTGTTTTAGGCTGCATTAACTAGGTCAGCCGGAACCGGGAACACTTCCCATAACACCTGACTCGTTACATCATAAAAAGAATGGCATCTACGCTAATGTTAGTCTCTCTGTTTATCCCGAGGTTTACTACAGTCTTTTTTTCTCCGGGCCATATCCAGACCAGATGGTGGACCTTAGCCTGGACATGACGACCATATCCCTGAAGTGTCTGTAGAGACCGTGTCAATTAAACTCCCCCCTGTAAATGCCGCATTGACACGACATCCTCATTAAACCCGTCTCCGGCGTGACGACTCCAATCTTTCGAATAATCCCATGAATATCTATTGATCTAATATGACTTCTGACCTGTAATGTTGCCAGAATCATAATCATACACTATTTGTTCGTCGGCCAGAGGAGAACTGGCACCCCGACTGAGCCTGGTTTCTCCCAAGGTTTTTTTCTCCATTCTGACCCTGAAGGAGTTTTGGTTCCTTGCCACCTTCGCCTTTGGCTTTTGGCTTGCTCAGTTGGGGACACAAAATTTCAACTATGTTACTGATCTGCCCGCATTGACACTATATGATAATTGAAATGAGCTGGATGACATCACCGTTTTCACCAGAGTTGCTATACAGCCGAATCAAATTCTGTTGCATTATTTTCCTGTTACCACTGTGAAGCTGCTTTGAAACAATTGCCATTGCCAAGTGCTATATAAATAAAGGTGATTTGATTTGATTTGGGAACTCGGATTAAAGTATGATCCGTGCGTAAAACAAGCCTACTGTTAAAGATTGCATTCGGAACAGTTTGGTACATGTGCACCGTACCGAAAGCCCTGTACCGAAGCGGTTCGGTACGAATACATGTACCGTTACACCCCTAATTGGCAGATATCCGGAATAATCGACTATCGGTATTGCCAGAGATTGTATCGGTTAGGGATGTCACGAGAACCGATACTTCGGTACCAAGTCGGTATCAACATTTTAAAATCCCGACGGTACTTGTTTTTCTACAGTACCGTAGTACCGATGGTACCGAACATTTATGCACTTTAGCATAAATTCATCAGAGCAAATCAGTCATTTTAAAACTTACTGTGAGACGTAATTTCACAAACCGTGTTAGTGATTCAGCGGTAACGCACCTCCGTCCATTAGGTCTTAGTGATAGCAGCCTTTAAAACTGGCTATTGTCTACTAGTGGCTCAGTATTAATGATAATCAAACGACAAAAGAAAAGCTTAAATAAGGATTAGTCTATGTTTAACTCATACAGTTATGACTAATCAGAGTTATTTTATATTTGATTAGGCCTATTTTTACTTGAATACTACTGTTAGACCTACCAGAAAAAATATACAGCTTTGTTTAATTTGTATCTTTATTGTAATGTGTTTCATTCTTGTTTTATTACTGACTATTGCAACAAGTTACCTTATAAAAACTCAAATACATTGAGTGAGTAAACAGTTTGGTGAGATAATTGTAATTTCTTTTTAAAAATATCTATAAAAAAATTTAAAAATTTTTACCGTGGTATCGACTTTGGTATCGAGTACCGTGTACTTTTGGTGGTATCGGTACCGACTACTAGATTTTTGGCATCCCATCTCTAATAATAATTATTAACCAAATTGCGAAGCCCTATAAACAAGCACAGCAAACCTCAAGCTCTTTAAAGCTGTTGAAATTTCTGAAAAATCGCAAATAGATTTTTCATCCCAACTTGGTGCCAATTTTTTACAAAACTTTTAAAGGTGAAGAGTATGATATTATTATTATTTTTTTTTTATTTATTTTTTTTCTTCTTCTGCAATTCCAAGGGTTTTTATGTCAAGAGGCCTGTTTTAAGAGACTTCTGATGCAAGTCTTCGAGCAGGAGTGTGTGTTTGTCTCCTGCGAGACCCTGCGGTGAAGACGTGTCTCGTCGTTACTGCGGTTTTCAGGTCTGGATCTCCTGTTAAAGGTGAAGCGTGTCATTACTGCGCCACTGTCATCAGAACTGCAACAGTAATGACAGGTTCCAATCCGCCGTTCCAAACACTCTTCCCATCAGCCGTTCATCGGATAATCCCACACCAAACTCACCATGTTGGAAGAGCCAGTGTAGGGTTGATACGAGAAATCACACACTTGTCCGCTGAATCAGTGTGACTCAGTGTGTATGTACTCGCTTTAAGACCGTGAACCTTTGACGCATGTGTTAATCATTTACAATCAGAACACTTCTAACTGAAGCCATAGTTAAAGCCTGGATAATAGCTTGATTTTGAAGTGACACTGGCTCAGTCGAATCTCTCTCTCTCTCTCTGTCTGTCTCTGTCTCTCTCTCTCTCTCTCTCTCTCTCTCTCTCTCTCTCTCTCTGTCTCTCTCTCTCTCTCTGTCTCTCTCTCTCTGTCTCTCTCTCTCTGTCTGTCTCTCTCTCTCTCTCTCTCTCTCTCTCTCTCTCTCTCTCTCTCTCTCTCTCTCCAGGTTTTGTCAGTAGGTGCTGCGTCTCCATGCAGATGCTCCGGGTGAAATGAATAAGGCACCTCAGCCTCTGTCAGGACCCCCCTCCGCCCCTCCCCACCCCTCCGCCCCTCTTCCTGCACCCTCACCGGGCCTGTCCCAGGTAAAACACATCCCTCTTTATATCTATTGTGCTCTTTCTCAGGGGGTTTTCAGTAAGCGTCGAGTCCTGCTCACGTGTGTGTGTCTCTCTTTAGCCCAGTTATCCTGGTCCTCCTCCGGTTGTGTTCGGCACCCCTCCGCCACAGATGAACCCGGCAGCCCAACCCCGACAGGTACAGCACTCCCCACTTGCTGTGGGCCTAACCCATTGGCATTTCAGTAGGGCTGCCCCCTAATAGTCGACTAAAGTTAAATCATTTACAATATCAGCACCGCTACTGTCTTTTATAAATGAATCGAACTTAGTCAAGTCATAAGACAATGAGAGATCGCATTTAGACTTTGTGTTGGTGGATCTCGCTTCAGTGTTGTGGATCAGCGGAGGATCCCTACAGAAACCTTTTAAGATTCATGGGAGTTTTGTCTAAACACATGTTTGGCTTGTCTGCCTGACGTATGTTTGGACAATTAGCAGTGAGTTAGTATCACACAAACGTGTGCAGTAGCCCTGCATCCTCCTGACCAGTGTGAGATTCGTGCGACTGAGGTGCTTCTGGGAAAATGACATCTCTTCTCTGCTTTTGTGGCTGGTGTTGCTTCAGTTTCTTGACCTTTGACTTGTGTGTGTGGCTTTCTCTTTCTAGTTTGCCTCAGGTCCTAGAGCTTTACCGCAACAGGTACTAACACAAACACACACACACACACACACACATTGAACAAGAACTGAAGAATTCTGCATGGGTATTGTAGCACTTATTTAAATTTAAATTAGTTTAATTTTTGTTTTCATTTTTATTTAATTTGTTTGACTGTTTAAGTTTTACTATTTATTAATATTTTGAATTGGTTTTAATGTTTATATTTTCTTTTTAATTTTAGTGTAAATTTTAGTACTTTTGTTGTGTATTTTTGTCATTTTAGTTTTTTTTAAGGGTTATATATTTTTTTAGGTTTTAGTGTTTATTAAAATTGAATTGTTTTAATTTTATATTTTCTGTTTTCATTTTAGTGTAAGTTTAGTTTGTTGTGTGTTTTTTATTCATTTTTAAAATTGTAGTCATTATTAATATTTTCAATTAGTTTTAATTTTTTTCATTTTAATTTAAGTTTTAGTCATTTTTTGTTGTTTTAGTAATTAATTTTGAATTGGTTTTAATGTTTATATTCTTTTTAATTTTAGTGTAAATTTTAGTACTTTTGTTGCATATTTGTCATTTTAGTTTTTTTAGGGTTTTTTTATTTATTTTTAGGTTTTAGTGTTTATTAATATTTTGAATTAGTTATAACTTTAATATTTTCTGTTTTCATTATAATTTCAGTTTTAGTAATTGTTGTGTATTTGTATTTTATGACTATTTTTTTTTAGGTTTTAGTGTTTATTAAAATTGAATTATTTTTCATTTTAGTGCAAGTTTAGTTTGTGTATTTTTGTCATTATTTGTTTTTTATTATGACTATTTTTATTCATTTTTTTAAAATTTTAGTCATTATTAATATTTTTAATTAGTTCTAATTTTTAAATATTTTCTGTTTTCATTTTAATTTTAGTAATTTTTTGTTTTTGTCATTTTATTATTTTTTATGTTTGTTTTAGTAATTATTTATTTTTTGAATTTTTTAATTTTTTATATATATATATATATAATTTTTTTTAATTAATTTTTTTCTCATTTGAATGTTTGAATTGAAGTTCTAGTAATTTATTGTGTATTTTTGTCAGTTTTATTAGTTTTAGGGTTTTCAAATATGTCTGTGGTTTTTATTATTTTTTAATTTACACTTATAGTACCTCAACAATTTTGCTTAGCAAGTTAAACTCCTGACGTGTTTAAATCTTGCTACCTGATTGATAACGTATCTGATTTAATGACAGACGTTTGAAGGAAACTCTCTCAGCCTTTCGAGTACTGAGGTTTATTGGCAGGACAGGAACTGAAGAGCGCAGCGTCTGCCTTTGTGCCGCTTGTGTGCTTGTTTAGAGTATGTTTCTGGCCCTTGTTGTGTCATCTCAACAGTGCTAAAATGCTTAGTTTGTTTGCATGCTGTTCCTTTAACTCTCTGTGCTGGTGGCTAACACACACTCTTCATCTCTCTCTCTTTCTCGCTCTTCTGCTGTGTGTGTGTGTGTGTGTGTGTGTGTGTGTGTGTGTGTGTGTGTGTGTGTGTGTGTGTGTGTGTGTGTGTGTGTGTGTGTGTGTGTGTGTGTGTGTGTTTGGTGCTGCTGAAGGGAGGATTCAGGTCACTGCAGGTAATGCTATTTTTCTTCCCCTTTGCTAAAATCTTTCTTTAAAGTCAGCGTGAAACGCTGTTCAAAACCCATTTTTCTTTCGTAATATGACGTTTCCAAATTAAACCGCATATTGAACTATATTATCATCGATGAATTTAAAAAATGACAGTCGTTTGGGTTAAATGGGGCTGAGAAGAGTTTTTATCATTGCAGACAAAGTTTAAGGATATCAAAAACATTTTATCTACTGCGGCACATGCTTATTTTTTTAGTAGTGTCCTAATTTGAATTGTGATTAGTTGTGTGTCCACAAGTAGTGTAATGTGTGACTGGTAGATTTTGATTTATAAATGACACCAACATTAAACACTGGATCTGCTGATGTCATCATAATTTCAGTGCCGTGTTTATTTCTTAAATAGTCAATGTTTTCTTTGTTGTTCTCTCATTTCAGCCGTACTATACCAGTCGGCCCACTTTACCCGCCAATTCTGGGCGTGTTCAGCCAAGCTCCGCCCCTCGGCCCATCCCTCCCCCGCACGGAGCCCGCCCCCCACATGTTTTCCAGCCCGGCCCCTCCCAGATGATGATGATTCCCCAGCAGCCTATCAGCTTCCCGAATTCACAAGGCACGGCTTACTATATACCTGGCCAGGTAAATCGCATGTAAATCCATAATGTAGCACACCTGAATAGAAATATAGAGGATTTCAGGAGAAATTATGTACAGAAAAACGCACATTTTAAACGGAATGATTACAGTTTCACAAATCCCATGGTGCAGTTCAGAGTTGTGGACGCTACTTTAAAACTTGCCAAACTGCTTGTAATTTAGTTAAGATTTAGTTAAAATAGTAAAACAAAAAAAGTTTTTAATTACATTACAAACTAACACAAAGTAGCTAACTACTATAAGGGAGAATAATAATAATAATCATAATAATATATTTTTAGAATTATCAAATCATTAACTTGTCAAAGCTGTTTTTACAATAAATTTGTCAATGTTAGATAATAAAACTACATTTGTTCATTGTTCATCAATAAATTACATTAGTTAACATGAACAATGAAAAAGAATTTAATGTAGTCGTTTTAGTACGTCAACTAATTTACTACTAACTAAATGAAAAACAGAAATGTTGCCTTGGCAACATAAGCTGAAATAAGTTTTTTTTTCTATACTTTTTTCTATTTATAACCTTTTTAAAAATGTGTTTCATTTTAAGTAACGAAAATGGTTTTAGTTATGGATGTTAATTTAGTTTTTTTTCCCTAACCGACAACTGAAGCTCGTTAACGGTTCATTAACCGAAAAGATTGTTAAATTAGAATTAAATTAGTATGTATAAGTGTCTAGCATAAACAAAATAGCAGCATAAACAAGATTATGAGGATTCACACTGTGTGTGTCCTCACATCACGCACTGTAAACGTTGGAAAAACAGAATAAAAGCACAAATATATAAGATATTTGACTTAAATAATTAACATATTAACAAAACGACAAGTAGTATAGGCTATATGTTGAGTTTCGGCTTATTTTTGTGACGTGCTCCACAAACAAGTTCATGGAAAGGAAAGCGAAACGGCAGAAAGCACATCCTGTTTGTTTTCTTTATTTTATAAAAGCTTTTATTTTTACTCAAATAAAAGTAGAGACTGAGTATTTTAAGTTGTTTCCGCTGTTATAAGGAAGTGATCGCGCAGGCGCCTCACGCGTACACACACACACACACACTCACACACACATCGGTTCTAGCATTGCTAACTTGACACCAAAGCCTGTTCATTATCAAAATAAAATAGTCAACCAAACATATAACAAGTTACACTGTCAAGTTACGTCAATATCAAAAGTACAAAGCCATAATAAATAATAGTTTAGCATCCAGTTACAACGCGGTTATGGAAACACCTGGATTTGTGCCGAATGAGAGCGGTTTCTCTCTCGGTTTCAGTTTCACTTTAAGTGAATTTGACGTTTATGGCTTTTATTTTTCGTCTGAGTAGCACCGGCGCTGGTCCACTAAAACACTTTTTTTGCATGTGAATGCTGTTTTACGTGAATATTACCACAGGAGTGATGCACAAAGCTTTGTTTACGAAATAAATAATAGGTTAGCGATTTAAATGTTACTTCGCAGCCATGGAAACACATGGATTCATGCCGAATGAGAGAGGTAGGCTATGTGAGCCCAATTTAACAATAGGCCTACTCCATTTTATTCCGCTGGACATGGACATCTCGTTTCTTTTCCCTTCACTTAAGTCTCACGCATTTTCGCAGGGGATTATAAACCTTTCTTCCTTTCGTTTGCTTTTAATTCGGTCTATTATACCTATTCGCATTAGTAGAAAAAACACTGTAGGACAGATACCTTTTTACTTCAAATTCTATTTAACACAGTTTGTGCTTGTTATTAGACTTGGTAAGGCGCGTCAAGTGTGTTTGTATAGTGTGTTTCACACACACCGGTGATTTTTAGTTTCGCTTTCTCTGGCAGCACAAAAACAAACATAGCCTAAATGTCTTGACCCTGTGGAAGATAAAAACCTTTTACAACAAGTGTCATCAGGAGAAAACATGAAGACAAGAAGATATTAGAAAAGAGAAGGGATCTCTCCTGCTCGTGTCCCACATCCCTCTCAAAGCACATCAAATGATGCATCTTTGTGGGGAAATATGAAACGAATATTTTTTTTTTTAACTAATTATTTAATTTAATGTTTAAATGTTTTACAGGCTGTTGTTTCACTGACGGAAGTGCTAAAATAAACATGCATGTTTGTTATGGATGTTTGAGCCTTGTTTATTATTTCAAAATGTGTGTGTGTGTGTGCATGTGTCAAACCTCATAAAAGCTCACTGAGATGGTACAGACATCATAAGCTCTCACGCAGTTCTTCAGGCAGGATCATTTTATTTAGCAAAATATCTCACCATTCACTGGTGAGATACACCATTCAGGTCGCACACACTCACTATTATTGGGTATTGACACAAATTTCACGATTCGATTTCCATTCACAAGCTTTCAATTTGATTACGATTTCGATTCAATATGGATTATTGTGGATATACACTCACCTAAAGGATTATTAGGAACACCATACTAATACTGTGTTTGACCCCCTTTCGCCTTCAGAACTGCCTTAATTCTACGTGGCATTGATTCAACAAGGTGCTGAAAGCATTCTTTAGAAATGTTGGCCCATATTGATAGGATAGCATCTTGCAGTTGATGGAGATTTGTGGGATGCACATCCAGGGCACGAAGCTCCCGTTCCACCACATCCCAAAGATGCTCTATTGGGTTGAGATCTGGTGACTGTGGGGGCCATTTTAGTACAGTGAACTCATTGTCATGTTCAAGAAACCAATTTGAAATGATTCAAGCTTTGTGACATGGTGCATTATCCTGCTGGAAGTAGCCATCAGAGGATGGGTACATGGTGGTCATAAAGGGATGGACATGGTCAGAAACAATGCTCAGGTAGGCCATGGCATTTAAACGATGCCCAATTGGCACTAAGGGGCCTAAAGTGTGCCAAGAAAACATCCCCCACACCATTACACCACCACCACCAGCCTGCACAGTGGTAACAAGGCATGATGGATCCATGTTCTCATTCTGTTTACGCCAAATTCTGACTCTACCATCTGAATGTCTCAACAGAAATCGAGACTCATCAGACCAGGCAACATTTTTCCAGTCTTCAACTGTCCAATTTTGGTGAGCTCCTGCAAATTGTAGCCTCTTTTTCCTATTTGTAGTGGAGATGAGTGGTACCCGGTGGGGTCTTCTGCTGTTGTAGCCCATCCGCCTCAAGGTTGTGCGTGTTGTGGCTTCACAAATGCTTTGCTGCATACCTCGGTTGTAACGAGTGGTTATTTCAGTCAAAGTTGCTCTTCTATCAGCTTGAATCAGTCGGCCCATTCTCCTCTGACCTCTAGCATCAACAAGGCATTTTCGCCCACAGGACTGCCGCATACTGGATGTTTTTCCCTTTTCACACCATTCTTTGTAAACTCTAGAAATGGTTGTGCGTGAAAATCCCAGTAACTGAGCAGATTGTGAAATACTCAGACCGGCCCGTCTGGCACCAACAACCATGCCACGCTCAAAATTGCTTAAATCACCTTTCTTTCCCATTCTGACATTCAGTTTGGAGTTCAGGAGATTGTCTTGACCAGGACCACACCCCTAAATGCATTGAAGCAACTGCCATGTGATTGGTTGATTAGATAATTGCATTAATGAGAAATTGAACAGGTGTTCCTAATAATCCTTTAGGTGAGTGTATATCAGACACAGTACATGGCAAATGTTCATTAACTAATGCTGTAAACTATACATGGGAGTCAGTCGGTACATTACTATAATATTGAAGGTTAACCTTAACTGATTTAAATACAAACATGAACTACACTCAAGGATGTTTTTATAATAATACAGTTATATTACTTGTAATAATTATAACACCTGGATTTGTGCCGAATGAGAGCGGTTTCTCTCTCGGTTTCTGTTTCAGTTTCACTTTAAATGAATTTGACGTTTGACGTTTATGGGTTTTATTTTTCGTCTGAGTAGCACCGGCGCTGGTCCACTAAAACACTTTTTTTTGTATGTGAATGCTGTTTTACGTGAATATTACCACAGGAGTGAAGCACAAAGCTTTGTTTACGAAATAAATAATAGGTTAGCGATTTAAATGTTAGCCATGGAAACGCATGGATTCATGCCGAATGAGAGCTTTTTAATTGTAACTTTACAATTGCATAATCATATTTCTACTCCAATTTGTTTTTTGAAATAAACATTTAAATGGTGGCAATCATAAAAACTCAAACATGCATTAATATTGAAGATCCTTAAAAATTATAATGAATAGCCTATGTAATGTGGTGCATATATTTATCAAAACGCTGATCTCTAGAGTTCATTTTTCTATCTGACTAATGAGTGTATGGACACTGAGTGGTTTTTCTGAGGTAAATGTGACGTGGCATTGTTCAAAAGCTGTTTGACTGACGTCTCTCCGCGGTTGAAACACTGATTGAGCGATTACATGTGACGTGAGAAGGATTTCAGTCTTCATTTTCATCTTTTAACACCTTCAGAGTCAGACGTTCATTAAGGTTTATTTGGCGCTGTAACTGATATTAAAGCGGAGGAGATGATCGGTTCACGTGAGCGACGCGCTGAGCTGCGCTACTGTGATCTGTCACACCACACTAAACCGCGCCAAAACGGGATTTATTTTTTTAAATTTCATAATAAAATGGACGTAATTTGAAATCTGAGATTGATTGGATGTGAGGGGCTCAAAGCTCCGCTGAAAACAGGATAAACTAATCGATTCTTGGATTTAAGAATCAATATCGGTTCATAATTTTTTTTACCCAGCCCTAATCATTAGGTTTGGTTTAAAGCGCATCGGCTCTCATGATTTGCCGCAGGACAGCAAATGCGAGGAAATTTTCTGTCATCCTTGCAGGACTGTGATAGATGTGTGCAAAGTAACATATTTTAGCAACTGTGTGAAAGTGAATAGCACATAACTGGCACATAAACATATCGGTTCATTACGCGTCACGTGACTAAACATGCGTGATCGTTTTCAAATACCTCCGTCTTCACAGTCCACGCTACAACACGAAAACCACGCTTTCAAAAAGCTTTGTTTCGTGAATAAAAACACGTCTCGGTGTGGACAGAAGGCCAAACGGAGAGAAAAAGATGCGTTTTCAAATGAAACCGTAGTAGTGTGGACATGGCCTGAACTAGCCTATAGCTGTGTTTACACTGTTTGGAAACGTTTCGCTTTATTTACCAGTGTTTTGGACATTCTGCTCAAATGTGTCTCACACACACACACACTCTTCAGTGTATTGATTCTGCTGACAACCCCTCCTCTTTTTAAACTCTGTCCCGGTCAGCTGACCATCTGTACCGTTCCTAATTGTGCAACACTAAAAAGGGTGGGAGGGTTGTTGGGCAGAGAGAAAAATGGTCTGAAATGGGGCTTGACTCACTCTGCCCTCAAATGGTGACTGTGTGTGTGTGTGTTTTTGATGAGTCAGTGCAGTAACACACAAACCCTCTCTCTGTGTTTCTCTGTCAGTACCGTCCCTCATACGTGACCCCTCAGCAGTATCAGGTGGCCGGTTCTCCTGGTTTCTACCCCGGCACGAGCCCGGCTGATTACGGTATGTACGGAGAGGGGAAGCAGTAAATCCATGTATCTCCCCCTTGTGTGTGTGTGTGTGTGTGTGTGTGTGTGTGTGTGTGTGTGTGTGTGTGTGTGTGTGTGTGTGCACGCGTGGGAAAGAATTTTTCAGCATCTCCTAGTGGGAATCATCACTATGCGAATATTATATTTTAGTGAGATTCACGAGTCATTTTCCCCCTTCAATATTCAACTGATTTTTGTTGTTGACTGAAAACAGTTTGAAAACAAAATGAATCTAGTTGTTGTTGTGGTAACTTGGCAAACTGTTCCGAAATCGTCATGGTTATGACGTCACGACCCTCGGCACATTAACATAAGACCGCCCACATTTACGCATCAACACTTATTCAGAAGTCAGAGCTCATTAATATATAGACGTCTTAAAGGTACAGTAACAAAAATGGCCCGTTTGATTGTAAAGAGAGAGAGAGGCTGACAGTGGTAGATTTCCAGTAGTCGTTTCTCCCTTTGTTCTGTATTTCTTTTGTTTGCTTGTCATTCTTTCTCTTATTCTGTTGTCTACCTTTCTTTCTTTCGCTCTTTCTTTATTTCATTTATTTATTTTATTTCATTTTATGAGTAATTTATTATTCGTTCTTTCTATTTATGTATTTAAGTTTCTTTCTATCTTTTTCTTTTTATCTTTATCGTTTTCTTTATTTATTTACTGTTCTTTATTTTATTTATTTTATTTTATTTAATAAATTTATTATTTCTTTATTTCTAATTATATATTTAAATTTCTTTCCATTTTTATCTCTTTCTTTCTTTCTTGTTCTTTCTTGTTCTTTCTTTCTCTTATTTATTTATTTTATTTTATTTAATTGTATTAATTTATTATTTTTTCTTTCTTTTTTCTTTTGCTTTCTTTATTTACTGTTCTTTATTTTATTTATTTTATTTTATTTAATAAATTTATTATTTCTTTATTTCTAATATATATTTAAATTTCTTTCCATTTTTTTCTTTCTTTCTTTCTTTCTTTCTTTCTTGTTCTTTCTTTCTCTTATTTATTTATTTTATTTAATTGTATTAATTTATTATTTGTTCTTTCTTTTTTCTTTTGCTTTCTTTATTTACTGTTCTTTATTTATTTTCTTTAATTCAATTAATTTATTATTTGTTCTTTATTTCTATTTATATATTTAAATTTCTTTCCATTTTTATCTCTTTATTTATTTATTTTATTAATTTATTATTTGTTCTTTCTTTTATGTATTTAAGTTTCTTTCTTTCTTTATTTACTGTTCTTTATTTCTTTTATTAATACAATTATTCTTTATTTCTATTTCTATATTTAAATTTCTTGTTCTTTATTTCTCTTATTTATTTATTTTATTTTATTAATTTTTTTTTATGTATTTAAGTTTCTTTCTTTCATTCATTTTATTTTATTTTATTTATTATGTTCTGCTATTTTATTTATGTATTGATTTAATGATCTGTCCCAGCCTCTCTCGTGTGTGGTTATAGTTATTCTCACATCACGTGTATATCGGATGCCTCCCGTCCTGTGGTTGGCGCTGTCAGAAATGTCAAAAGTGACCTTTTAAATGTGTGTGTAGGGTTGTTTTAACAGTGTCCTGAAGTGCCTAAGCACACCCTGCCTGGAGCAGCTCGCTCACTCTCTGGTTGTGGAAGTGATGTGTCTGGTAGGAGCTGGTTGTTATTTTAGTCAAACCCCCACCAGCAGCAGCACGTTCAGGGGATCAAATCTCTCTCTCACGTACACACTCGCCCTCCGTCCATCTTCAGTGTGTCTCTCACGACACCCAGAGGACTCGCTGACCTGCGGCGCCACAGACAGACAGGGAGAGCAGGTTAGACGAGGGAGGAGTTGAGTTCAGTGTAGACCCGCAGAGGTGAAAGTATCGAGACGGGCGTTGAGAGAGGGGAACATGGGCAACAGAGCGTCCAGCAGAAGCTCTGAGGGTACGTGACACTGATTTCTCTTCTCTCAGACTCTCGGTTACAGTCCTGTGTCTGTCTTTCTGTCCGTCTCTCTGTGGGTTTTGACTATATTTAGTCTCCCCTCACTCTGGTCAACAATGCTCCCTCAGTAATGCGAGTTGGGTTTGACATATAGAGTGACTAAAGAAAGAACAACCAATCAGAACACTTAAAAGTGACCATATGACCAGGTAAGAGGAGTTAGGGGGAGTTTTTCCTCTTTCTTAATTTCATTTAAATAGTAAAGTACTACTTTTGACATTTGTTTTGCATAGACAGATTTTCGTAATGTAGTTAAAGTAGTTAAAATATTAATTAAAAAAAAATATATATATATATATGTATATAATATGCAATAGATTAAAATGAAATAAATATGCACAATTAAATTGTACATAATCACTTTTCCATGCTATGACCATTCATAATGTTATTTTATTTTTTAGCGTTTATTAAAATTTTGAATTAGATTTTTGTATTTTCAGTTTTCATTTTAATTTTCATATCAAATCACTTTTCACTTAACCATGTACAAAACAGTAATTGGAAAATCTTGTGCCGTTCCGATAATTATTATTTAAATATTTCTAATTAGCTTAATTTTTTTTTTTTTTAGTAATTTTAGTATTTCAACTTTCAAGGCAAAATTTATTCATCAATTACAAAGTTTTCATCTAACATTTTAATTAAAGTAGTTAAAATGTTAATAAAAATAATAAAACATAATATGCAATAGATTAAAACGGAATAAATATGCACAATTAAATTGTACATAATTTGCACTTTTCCATGCTATGACCATTCATAATGTTATTTTATTTCAGCATTTATTCATTTTGAATTGGCTTTAATTTTTCTATTTTTAGTTTTCGTTTTAATTCAATTTTCAGTTTTCTTTTTTTTCCCCCAAATCAAATCACTTTTCACTTAATATACAAAACAGTAATTGGAAAATCTTGTGCCATTCCAAAAAATATAATTTAAATTTAACTAATAATAAAAATTAGTTTAGTAATTTTAGTATATCAAGTTTTTCATCTAACATATTTTATTTTATTTCAGCTTTATTTCAATTAACAAAAAATTTTTTAAAAACTAATATTTCAGCATTCAACAGCATCATATGTCTTTAGAAGACTTGGCGTGCAAGTCATATGAACTACTTTAAAGGGGTCATGACATGATAAATCAAATTTCTCTTGATGTTTTGACATATAAGAGTGTTTGTACCATTAAAACATCCTGTAAGTTTCAGAGCTTAAATCGTCCTCATTATAAACAAAGCATTTATTTAATCAAGCTCCAAAAACAGCTCGTTTTGAAATTGTGGGATCTGTGATGTCACACGGGCCAATACATTTGCATATGACATCAGCGAACCGCTATACATCATCACTCCATAGGCCCCGCCCACTGGCGCTCAGTTTCTTAACGGCTACGTGATATTTGCGTCTCTGTACAGACTTCAGAAGATCCCAGCGGCGGAAACAAGTGGATGGTTTATTTTAATGGCGTCCCGGATCGTGTCAGAGGATTATATGTTTGTTCGGAGCATTTTGTTTTGTAAACAAGGCACAGTGTAATGGAGAGTTCACAAAGAAACTTTAGTTGACAGATGAAGCAGCGACTGTATTGGATCTGACAGCATCACAAACCATAAGTGAATGATTTCATAATGCTTTGTCTGTAAATGACGGTTTTATATGGATAATGTTTTCAATAGCGAGTGGGCGTTGATACGGTTTCCTATGCAATGACGTTAGCCAATCAAACAGTGGGCGTTTACTGACAAGCTTTAAAGGAGCCACGCCTTAAAAACTGATCAGTTCAGACAGAGTTGAAAATATTTTTTCCACATATATATTTTTTTATGTGCAAAAACTTTATTAACATTATAAGTGAACCTCAAGGAACATATTAAAATAATAAAATCCATGTCATGACCCCGTTAATCCTTATTTTTGGTGTCGTGATCACGATGACCTGTTGTGGTGTGGATAAGAGCTGCTGTATTTAGTATCACACAGGGTTGGAATGACAAGAAAGGAAGTAAATAATGCCAGAATGTTTGTTTTTGGCTGAGGTGTGCTTTTAAGGACATTAAAACGACTATATTGTACAGACCACCAGTGTGTAGATGAGAGCAGTGGTTGTTTCCTGAGGGTGTGTAGTTCAAATATAAATTTGGCTGTGACAGATTATGTGTTTGCTAAAGGTGGTGTGTGTGTGCGTGCATTTACCTGGCTAAGAATCACTTATAATTCAGTGTTTTGTGCTGTTAACTTATGAGGTTTTCACCTCAAGTGACCTAAAGTGTGCCAGTTTTTCTCTTTTACGTGGTGTTTAGGATGAGTAAATCTGAATTGTGTGATATCACACTAATACTAAACTGATATAAACCCATGCCCAGGCATTTTGACGAAGTCTGAGACATTTTTAACTTTTTTTTTTTTCTTTTCTCTTGCGTGTTTCTTCCAGCCGGGGCGTATTACCCTGCTCAGCCCCAGTTCACGCCCCCTGTTGCCCCTGCTCCTGTTATCATGAACCCCGCCCCCCAGCAGCAGCAGGCCCCTCCCCCTCAACAGCAGCAAGCTCCGCCCAGACGGGAACGCAAGCCGGTAAGGCATGAATCGAGACAGCTTCAGTGTTCTTTGTTTGAATGTGTTTTGAGATTTCTTTATATTTTTACTTGCATCATCTTATAGCACCAGAAAATATTGCTGTATATTATTTTGCTCGGCAGTCATTTTAGTGAGTCATCCATCCAGATTAATTTGTTAATTTCATGCCTCTTTAATTGCCACAAACAGACCAAATCCGGTCTTTGAAATGACTGGCTCTTTGGGTCGACGTGATTTACGAAGGCATTTATGTGCAGTAAGCGAAGATCAAACCTGAATGTTGTTCTTTCTCTGCTCAGAGGAAGTTTTCATCATTAACACACATGGTGAAGGCCTGCTGTGCTTGTGTTTTGAATACATTTTTTAAAAGCTTTTGGTTTGGTTTGTTCCTTTCAGGCCTGAATATGTTCTGAGCTCATCTCCTAAATGAAAGCATTGGGTTTTTATAAAGCAGCTGAAATGATGTTTTCAAGTTTTATCGTGCACATCAAAGACGGAACCTCAGAATTAGAACTGATTCTGTTGCCATGATACCGGATTCATCTCCGTGCAACAGTCGGGTTCCATAAGTTCCCATTCATTTGTCTCCATAGGGGAATCGACGTTTAATGCCAACAGCCTGTAAAGACATAAGCTCTGTGGTTGTTTATCACAGATTTAAACTTCTGTTGAAGTCGTCAGACAACGTCATTTCATTTTCAGTTTTTTAAAAAAAATCACGTTGACGGAATCACGGAATCCAGTCATAAAAACGGAATTTACTGTATAATGCGGAACTTGTCAAATTTTCGCTGAATAAATTAAAATCGCAATATAGATTAGTGTCTGTGAATATTAAGCCTAAAAAGACTGTTTAAATATGAATCCTGCATGTTCTCTGTGTGAATGAATGGTTTGATTTCCCACACACACACACACACACACACACACACTGAAGCGCGCGTGACGCTCGTGGTGTTTTCAGCCTCTATATGAGGACATGAACACATGAACTTCATCTCCAGAGTCACTTCATCAGCATTTCACCGTTTCATCTGAGAAAAACTATCATCATAATATCAGAAACACACAGAAACTCAAAGCTCTTCACGGCAACCCGTCAAAATAAAAGTTCGGTTTAACTTGAAGAAATTATGACAGAAATATATTACTGTTGTACAGTAGAATTTAGCTACGTCTCAATGTACTAATAATACTAGCACTAATAATAATAATATGAAAAAGGGGTTATTAAAACTTTATTTTTATTTTATGTGCAGCACTTTGTTTGACAACTTTATTTCATGATTATGATTAGAAAAAAAAAAATAATTAATGTTGTATGCATTTGATTGCCAGAAAAATTAAAATACACAACACAGAATTTGGTAAAAAATTAAAACGAAAAAGGTATTTCATTGGGCCCTAAACATGTCATGTTTGTTAAACTTTTAATAAATTGTAGTTAAATAAAAAAGTTTCATGATTTTAATTAATTAGACATGCTTTTTGATTACAAACATTTAATTTAACCATTTTAAAAAAAAGTCCAAAAAAATTTAAACGGGGAAAAACTGAATCTAAGAAGAATTTAAATGGAAAAAACGTAATTTGGGGAAAAAACCCTACATATTTGTACACATCTGGTTATTTTGCAGTAAACTTATGCTACATTGTTTCTATACTGTATTAACAAAGAACATACTTTTTGCTTTATTACAGTTTTTCAAGTACTAAGTTATGCTGTGATTCACCTCAAAGCTGTTTGGTTCGGTTCATGGATTCTCTTTAACAGAGACTTTTTAAAGCCCCTATGGGAGAAACACTTCTGGAACCAAGACTGCTGAAATAGTGATTTTAGGATCTTTTGGGTTGCGCTGATGAACTTAAATATGCTTAAAGCTTAAAAGTCAGCATGAAACAGAAGTTGCGCTCGTCTTTACTTCTCTATTGTGTCGTATATCCGAGTGAAACGCTTCACAAACAAGAACAAATGTAGGGCGGGGCTTGATTTTGTCCCTGGGGAATTGATTGGATGGTTGTGGTTTGCTATTGGTGGATCTCATTGCCCCGCCCTCGTCATCAGAGAAGAGATGGAGGGGAAGTTATTCTGATTCAAGATTATGAGAAACATGAATTTAACACAATAATCATGTGCACGGATGAATCATTTATTGTAAATACTGCGATATTCCATGAAGTAAATAAACAAGAATTGTCCGTTTTGATTTCATGATGACTTTAAGCAGTAGCATCACCACAAAAAATGCATTGGTCCTGTTGTTTTGTCAAACTGATGCACTGCTATATTTCCACGGCCGGTTAAAGGTCACTTCCACCAAAGACACTGGTGGAGCATCAGCGGTTTAGTGTGGGATGTGTTGAGCGTGTGTTTGCCGCTGTTATCAGGGTCTCTGGGAGCTCACAGCTGGGAAACCGCAGTGGACTTTGAGTTCTCGTGTCTCGCATTCGGTCCGTCAGTGAGATTACATTTCAGAGAAATAGAAACTGAGCGAGAGAGGTGGAGAAACGAGAGAGACACTGTTGGGCGTGTGTGAGAGAGAGCTGCAACGAACTGTTGTATTATATAATGAATGAATGAATGAATGTAACACAATATTGCTTTCATTGAGAAACATTTGCCGTCAATACTGATGCTTTGGGTCATTTAATAAAAGAAAATTCGGACAGTCTGTCTGCAAATCTACAACATATTTGCCATTTAAATATTTATTTTTGATTGAGCTTTATTTGGAGTAAATGCTTTTTTATAAGTCTGTTTTATTTTCATTTGAACAGCATTCAATGATTAAGAATCAGATTTATTAATAAACATATTTTGACGTTGATTATCTGGTTTATCTCTCATATTTTTATTTTGGCTAGTTCAAACGCCCTATTTAAAAGTTTGGGGTCGGTAAGATTTTGAAAATGTTTTTGAGAGTCTCTTCTGCTCACCAAGACTGCATTTATTTGATCAAAAATACATTAAAAACGTGAAATATTAATACAATTTAAAATGTTTTCTATGTGAATATATAGTAAAGTGTAATTTATTCCTGTGATCAAAGCTGAATTGTCACATGATCCTTCAGAAATCATTCTGATATGATGATTTGCTGTTCAAAAAACATTTATCATCTTATATATATATATTCAAAAAGAACAGCATTTATTTGAAATAGAATTTTTTGGTGATTATTACATGTCACTTTTGAACAATTTAAAACACTAAAGTCAGTGGGTTCAGTTCTAGGGCTCCACGTGGCTCTCAGTCTCCACCCCCGTCTCTCTCTCTCTCTCTCTCTCTCTCTCTCTGTTCAGTGTGGTGGGCGTTCCACATTCCTGTGCACTCGTTTCACAAGGCCGAACTCTCTCTCTCTCTCTCCCACTCTGTTTTTCCTTCCCTCCTCTCCTGTACGTGAGAGAGAGTTTGAGGCCCACGTCGGCCCAGGCCGTGTGTGACTGTGCTGCCCTGTTTAGTGTGTTCGAGTTAGGCTGAGTTTAAACTACAGCCCCAGGATGAGCCGGGCCTAGCAGAGCTCAACCTCTCCGTCCGAGGGGAGGAAGGTAGGGAATGTGCTGTCTCATGCGTTCGTGTGCGTGTGTGTGGGTGTTTGTCTCGTTGAACTGGTAAGCCAATATATAATTCATTGCGATAGATAAGTTGGACAAACAGACTGCTTTGAGTTTGTACGAGTTTTAAGAGGCCGTGTGAAAGTTTTTCAGGCTCTTGTGCATTCTCTTCTTTATAAGGTGCTCCACGGTGTGCGTGCGTGTTTGCCAGAGACATTCACAGCATATTTTGTCTCTTACAGCACTGATAAATGCTTCTTAGATTAAATCACTCGCTGTTGTTGTTTTCCTGTTGTTCATATCGTCTTCCTCACTTTTCCATGTGGTGCATGTTAACTCGTGTCATGTTCTTATTCTTTCTGTTACGTGTTTTCTCTCTAGATCAGGATCAGAGACCCTAATCAGGGAGGTCGTGACATCACAGAAGAGATCATGTCAGGAGGTCGCAGTGGCTTGACACCGACACCTCCACAGGTAACTTGCACACACCTGAACGCACAAAACTTTACACACCCTCATGACTTACAGCACCAAATTGCTTTCATTGAGGGACATTTGCCATCAATACTGATGCGAATTTCATTTAACTACATGAAATTATATGTTGGGATATTGTCATCATGACATGTTTTGGGTCATGATTTACATGTGAAAGAACAGCTCATTATTTTATGAATTGACAGCCTGTCCGATAATCTGTAACATTAAACATTTATTTTGGAGTGATCTATTTTGGAGCTAACCCTCAGTGCTGCTCGTGTGCCGGTCAAAAATGAGCAAAATTAACCCTCAGTGCTGCTCGTGTGCCGGCCAAAAATGAGCAAAATTAACCCTCAGTGCTGCTCGTGTGCCGGCCAAAAATGAGCAAAATTAACCCTCAGTGCTGCTCGTGTGCCGGTCAAAAATGAGCAAAATTAACCCTCAGTGCTGCTCGTGTGCCGGCCAAAAATGAGCAAAATTAACCCTCAGTGCTGCTCGTGTGTCGATCAAAAATGAGCAAAATTAACCCTCAGTGCTGCTCGTGTGCCGGTCAAAAATGAGCAAAATTAACCCTCAGTGCTGCTCGTGTGTCGATCAAAAATGAGCAAAATTAACCCTCAGTGCTGCTCGTGTGTCGATCAAAAATGAGCAAAATTAACCCTCAGTGCTGCTCGTGTGCCGGCCAAATATGAGCAAAATTAACCCTCAGTGCTGCTCGTGTGCCGGCCAAAAATGAGCAAAATTAACCCTCGGTGCTGCTCGTGTGCCGGCCAAAAATGAGCAAAATTAACCCTCAGTGCTGCTCGTGTGCCGGCCAAAAATGAGCAAAATTAACCCTCAGTGCTGCTCGTGTGTCGATCAAAAATGAGCAAAATTAACCCTCAGTGCTGCTCGTGTGTCGATCAAAAATGAGCAAAATTAACCCTCAGTGCTGCTCGTGTGTCGATCAAAAATGAGCAAAATTAACCCTCAGTGCTGCTCGTGTGCCGGCCAAATATGAGCAAAATTAACCCTCAGTGCTGCTCGTGTGCCGGCCAAAAATGAGCAAAATTAACCCTCAGTGCTGCTCGTGTGCCGGCCAAAAATGAGCAAAATTAACCCTCGGTGCTGCTCGTGGGCCAGTCAAAAATGAGCAAAATTAACCCTCAGTGCTGCTCGTGGGCCAGTCAAAAATGAGCAAAATTAACCCTCGGTGCTGCTCGTGTGCCAGGTCAGAAATGAGCAAAATTAACCCTCGGTGCTGCTCGTGTGCCAGGTCAAAAATGAGCAAAATTAACCCTCAGTGCTGCTCGTGGGCCAGTCAAAAATGAGCAAAATTAACCCTCGGTGCTGCTCGTGGGCCAGTCAAAAATGAGCAAAATTAACCCTCAGTGCTGCTCGTGTGCCAGGTCAAAAATGAGCAAAATTAACCCTCAGTGCTGCTCGTGGGCCAGTCAAAAATGAGCAAAATTAACCCTCAGTGCTGCTCGTGTGCCAGTCAAAAATGAGCAAAATTAACCCTCGGTGCTGCTCGTGTGCCAGTCAAAAATGAGCAAAATTAACCCTCAGTGCTGCTCGTGTGCCGGCCAAAAATGAGCAAAATTAACCCTCAGTGCTGCTCGTGGGCCAGTCAAAAATGAGCAAAATTAACCCTCAGTGCAGCTCGTGGGCCAGTCAAAAATGAGCAAAATTAACCCTCAGTGCTGCTCGTGGGCCAGTCAAAAATGAGCAAAATTAACCCTCAGTGCAGCTCGTGGGCCAGTCAAAAATGAGCAAAATTAACCCTCAGTGCTGCTCGTGTGCCAGGTCAAAAATGAGCAAAATTAACCCTCAGTGCTGCTCGTGTGCCGGCCAAAAATGAGCAAAATTAACCCTCAGTGCTGCTCGTGTGCCAGCCAAAAATGAGCAAAATTAACCCTCAGTGCTGCTCGTGTGCCGGCCAAAAATGAGCAAAATTAACCCTCAGTGCTGCTCGTGTGCCGGCCAAAAATGAGCAAAATTAACCCTCAGTGCTGCTCGTGTGCCGGCCAAAAATGAGCAAAATTAACCCTCAGTGCTGCTCGTGTGCCGGTCAAAAATGAGCAAAATTAACCCTCAGTGCTGCTCGTGTGCCAGCCAAAAATGAGCAAAATTAACCCTCAGTGCTGCTCGTGTGCCGGCCAAAAATGAGCAAAATTAACCCTCAGTGCTGCTCGTGTGCCGGCCAAAAATGAGCAAAATTAACCCTCAGTGCTGCTCGTGTGCCGGCCAAAAATGAGCAAAATTAACCCTCAGTGCTGCTCGTGTGCCGGCCAAAAATGAGCAAAATTAACCCTCAGTGCTGCTCGTGTGCCGGCCAAAAATGAGCAAAATTAACCCTCAGTGCTGCTCGTGTGCCGGTCAAAAATGAGCAAAATTAACCCTCAGTGCTGCTCGTGTGCCAGGTCAAAAATGAGCAAAATTAACCCTCGGTGCTGCTCGTGTGCCGGCCAAAAATGAGCAAAATTAACCCTCGGTGCTGCTCGTGTGCCGGCCAAAAATGAGCAAAATTAACCCTCAGTGCTGCTCGTGTGCCAGGTCAGAAATGAGCAAAATTAACCCTCAGTGCTGCTCGTGTGCCAGGTCAGAAATGAGCAAAATTAACCCTCAGTGCTGCTCGTGTGCCGGCCAAATATGAGCAAAATTAACCCTCAGTGCTGCTCGTGTGCCGGCCAAAAATGAGCAAAATTAACCCTCAGTGCTGCTCGTGTGCCGGCCAAAAATGAGCAAAATTAACCCTCGGTGCTGCTCGTGTGCCGGCCAAATATGAGCAAAATTAACCCTCAGTGCTGCTCGTGTGCCGGCCAAAAATGAGCAAAATTAACCCTCAGTGCTGCTCGTGTGCCGGCCAAATATGAGCAAAATTAACCCTCAGTGCTGCTCGTGTGCCGGTCAAAAATGAGCAAAATTAACCCTCAGTGCTGCTCGTGTGCCGGCCAAATATGAGCAAAATTAACCCTCAGTGCTGCTCGTGTGCCGGCCAAAAATGAGCAAAATTAACCCTCAGTGCTGCTCGTGTGCCGGCCAAATATGAGCAAAATTAACCCTCGGTGCTGCTCGTGTGCCGGTCAAAAATGAGCAAAATTAACCCTCAGTGCTGCTCGTGTGCCGGCCAAAAATGAGCAAAATTAACCCTCAGTGCTGCTCGTGTGCCGGCCAAATATGAGCAAAATTAACCCTCGGTGCTGCTCGTGTGCCGGTCAAAAATGAGCAAAATTAACCCTCGGTGCTGCTCGTGTGCCGGCCAAAAATGAGCAAAATTAACCCTCAGTGCTGCTCGTGTGCCGGCCAAAAATGAGCAAAATTAACCCTCGGTGCTGCTCGTGTGCCGGCCAAAAATGAGCAAAATTAACCCTCGGTGCTGCTCGTGTGCCAGGTCAAAAATGAGCAAAATTAACCCTCGGTGCTGCTCGTGTGCCAGGTCAAAAATGAGCAAAATTAACCCTCGGTGCTGCTCGTGTGCCGGCCAAAAATGAGCAAAATTAACCCTCGGTGCTGCTCGTGTGCCAGGTCAAAAATGAGCAAAATTAACCCTCGGTGCTGCTCGTGTGCCGGCCAAAAATGAGCAAAATTAACCCTCGGTGCTGCTCGTGTGCCGGCCAAAAATGAGCAAAATTAACCCTCGGTGCTGCTCGTGTGCCAGGTCAAAAATGAGCAAAATTAACCCTCGGTGCTGCTCGTGTGCCAGGTCAAAAATGAGCAAAATTAACCCTCAGTGCTGCTCGTGTGCCGGCCAAAAATGAGCAAAATTAACCCTCAGTGCTGCTCGTGTGCCGGCCAAAAATGAGCAAAATTAACCCTCAGTGCTGCTCGTGTGCCGGTCAAAAATGAGCAAAATTAACCCTCAGTGCTGCTCGTGTGCCGGCCAAAAATGAGCAAAATTAACCCTCGGTGCTGCTCGTGTGCCAGGTCAAAAATGAGCAAAATTAACCCTCAGTGCTGCTCGTGTGCCAGGTCAAAAATGAGCAAAATTAACCCTCAGTGCTGCTCGTGTGCCAGGTCAAAAATGAGCAAAATTAACCCTCGGTGCTGCTCGTGTGCCAGGTCAAAAATGAGCAAAATTAACCCTCAGTGCTGCTCGTGTGCCGGTCAAAAATGAGCAAAATTAACCCTCAGTGCTGCTCGTGTGCCGGTCAGGAATTACCAAATTGTTTTTTATTTCAATGAAGTGAATGTACTATATTTTAGTTTAATGTTTTTTACTTAATATTTTCGTATTTTTAGGGTATTTTATGGTACTACATTTTATATATATGGAATAGCTATGATCTATTTATTACCTGTTAACCACTCTTTGAGCATAGACCTGAATATTAAATTTCCAGCTTAAACTGTCGTAAATCTTGAATGCTTTGGAGCTTTCAGTAAGATTTTGTTTGGGCGCAGTACCAAACGTTTTCCACTAGGTCATATTTGCTTCCTATTCGTTTCCAATGTGGTCATTTTTGACTAGTGTGACTGATTGTTTCGTACCATTTGGATGAAGTGGGAAAAAAAAAAAAGTAACATTTTTAGGTAAATATGACTGGACAGCACCATAGAGTTAACGATAGAAATGCTGTTTTATAAGAGAAGTCATTGAGAATTGTTTTTCTGTTTTGTTTTATTTAGCATTATCTTCAAACAATGATTAGCTGCCGTAAAGCTCAATGCCATTTAATGATTCAGAATCATATTTAATCATAAGTATATTTAAATCGAAGCTGTGACTTTGATAATCTGGTTTCTGATATTTCATATAAATAATATATAATGAATTTTCATTTCCCTAACAAAGCCCAACGGTGACAACGCCACACCTGCGGTCATCATGACAACCAGGGCTGAGTTTCCCATCCCTCCAGGTGAAAGCCCGTTTCCCGACACCCCGTCGACTCCGCCCCCTACCAGTCCGATAAGCGATACGGTAGATGCTCCGCCCCTAGCACCTGCAGACGACGCCCATGTGACGCCCACTGTGGTGGAACCGCCCCCCTCTAATGGTGCAGAAGCCACACCCACTAAGAGCAAAGAGGAGGGGCCTATGACTGTAATGCTTCCTGTCCCCACCCCCCGGGCAGAGCCTGCGCTGGAATCCCCAATAGTGCAGCCAGAAGAGCTCCAGCTGTTCAACGGAGTCCCAGCAAGAGACATCAGCCCTATTGCTGAGCCGGACGTCACTAAAGAAGCACCACCGGTTGCTACGGAAATCCCTGATAGGACTGTTCCTCCTCAGGTTGTCAAGGAGACCCCTGTTGCGGTTGTTAAGGAAGTGCCAGCTCCTGTTTTTAAGGAGCCTACTCCTCCAGTTGTCAAGGAGCCTATTCCTCCAGTTGTCAAGGAGCCTATTCCTCCAGTTGTCAAGGAGCCTATTCCTCCAGTTGTCAAGGAGACCCCTGTTCCTGTCGTCAAGGAGACCCCCGTTCCTGTCGTCAAGGAAACCCCCGTTCCTGTCGTCAAGGAGACCCCCGTTCCAGTCGTCAAGGAGACCCCCGTTCCAGTCGTCAAAGAGACCCCCGTTCCAGTCGTCAAGGAGACCCCCGTTCCAGTCGTCAAGGAGACCCCCGTTCCAGTCGTCAAGGAGACCCCCGTTCCAGTCGTCAAGGAGACCCCCGTTCCAGTCGTCAAGGAGACCCCCGTTCCTGTCGTCAAGGAGACCCCCGTTCCAGTCGTCAAGGAGACCGCCGCTTCTGTCGTCAAGGAGACCCCCGTTCCAGTCGTCAAGGAGACCGCCGCTCCTGTCGTAAAGGACACCCCCGCTCCTGTCGTCAAGGCAACCGTCCCTGTGGTTGCAAAGGAAGCACCTACAGCGGTTGATGCGGAAGCCCTTGCGCAGGAGACTGTCGTCAAGGAAATGCCTGATGTCAAGGAGACACCTACTAAACAAGTCCTGGAAACCCTGCTTGTCATCAAGGAAACACCTTCACTCGCTGCCAAGGAAACCCCTGAACCACTTTTGAGGGAAGCCACTGCCCCTTCAGAGGTTGTTGCGTGTGTTTCTAAAGCCACGCCCCCTCCGACAGAAGAGCGAGAGGACACGCCCACTACACAGACCACACCCTCTGAGAGTACTTTACAAGGTGCGTAAGGCAGTTCATAAGACAGTAGCAGTGTTATTTTAGTATTTGTTTATTTCAGTAGTTTTCAAAAGTTTTAGTTTAGTTTGCAACAATACTACATAGTGCAAACTTTTATCCCAGTACTTCTGTGATCATTTTAATTATTGTAACACAGAAATAACGACACTTTGTGGTTGAAAAGACTGTTTGTGAAGCTGTTTCATATCTATACATGACAGCTGCTCTCTCTGGATCAGCGCCAACACACATCTCAATGCTTCGGTATGATTCTGTCAAAGGTTTAATAGACACAGGAGTCGAGATCACGATCTTTTAACGATTAATCGTGCAGCTCTAATACCTTCAATAGTAACGCAAGAACACACGTTAAGTACCATATGTTAAATGAGGCAGCGCGCATTGACCAAGCATTAGCGTTTGTGTTCTTGCATAGAGCATGTTTCTGGCCTGAAGCTCTTTCCTCTGTTGGAATTTGATGCAGCCACACTGTCTGTTTATATGTCTTCATACTCACTCTGTGTTTGTGTATTTGCAGCGCTTTCTGTGCCAAAGAAGAAGAGAAAAATGAAAGACCTGAACAAGAAGGAGGCGGGAGATCTTCTTGATGCCTTCAAAGAGGTGTGTAGAAGAACGCCAACGGTTTTATGCTTCTCTTTGTATTCATTCAATAACAATAGCACAGTCCAAGGCCTGTTCATTATGTACATTTGGCAGATGCTTTTATGCAACACAACTTGCATTGCAGTGAGCGATGTGAATCCAAGATTAAACTTTTTTTTTTTTTTTAACCATTTACAGGCGTTTTGAAAATACAGATTTCACTTGTAGTGCAAAATTCAACCCATCAGTAAAATGTTATAGATTTGTCTTTTAGCATGGAACTATAATTTTGAGTGATAAAGTGATAGGGATAATGATAATAACAATTGTTTGTTGTTATTATTAGTATTATTTTGAGCTTATATCTTATTGGTCGGTATAAGGGCTGCACGATTTGGGGAAAATATCTAATTGCGATTGTTCTGGTTAAAATTGTGATTTGCGATTTTAAAAAGGTGAATTTTTTTTTTTTTGTTTTTTTTTAAGCAAATGAAAAGTATGTGTGTGTGTGTGTGTGTGTGTATGTATGTATATATATATATGTATATATATATATATATATATATATATATATATATATATATATATATATATATATATATGGTTGTCAATCGATGAAATTTTTTAATCACGATTAATCGCACACTTATCGTAAAATTAAGCATACGCCGTTTATCTCATTAAACACGTTCATTTTGTCATCATTTACTATATCCAGCAAAGTAAACAATCAGAAAACTGTATTTTCTGCAAGCTTCAAGGATCATTGGAGACTCCAAAAGGACACCAAATATAAGGAGTCCATATAATTATATTATATAATACAGTTATACACACCTAAGCACCCATGACAAAAAACATTACAGAAAAAAACCTTACAGAATTCAAAGTGTATAGTGTGTGTACAGAGCAACAACAACGAGATTGTTTTCATTTTAGACGAGTCAAGCTGCGATACCGAACAGGACCACACGGAGACGCCAAAACAACTCCTAAATCAACCGCTTTGACTGCATAAACCTACGATTACTAAACACAACAACATACACATGACAAATCAAACATTATCCTTCCTGAGTGTGTGTGGAAACAACGCAAATGTACTGAAATGTGTCTGTACATGAATGCAGCATGCGATCAGTGATCTAGAGTGCGCACATGTTTGTTCTGTGCATCAATATAACAGACTCTCATGCGCTTAAAACACCACTGTACTGTACGACTGTACTGTTACTGTACGACACCAAAATTGCGCTCTTCAGAAACAATCGCCGAATACGACAGAGCTCGTGCTTTAAAGCAAAGCACACACTGGAATGAATAATTCAGTAAAAACACAATGTGAGTCTCTATTCTCTCTGATATGTCTGATGTAATCAGCCTGGCCTTCTTTACATTAGCGCTGTTTTGGACTGTTTGAATGAGTTTAACGGCTTAAAATGGCCTGATCACAAACAGAGAAGCAGAATCAAGTTAAAGAGTTAGAATGGACATTTCCTCCTCCCAGGGTTACAGGTGCTGTAGATGCTCAGTGTGATTGTGATAAACTCTTCTAACATCATCTAACTGCGTGATGAAAGTTACGTTAATGACGCAGCTTCACGTACTCCTGTAATTTATTTGCGTTAAATTATTTTAACGCGTTAAGGAATTTAAATTAATCGCATGCGTTAACATGTTAACGGTGACAGCCCTAATATATATAAATAACTTTACAATAACATAAATAACGTTTTGTATTAATATGACTAATAATAATTATTATGATTATTATTATTGCTAAATAAAAATATTTAACAAAATAAGAAATATTACTATTACAATAACATTTTCATTATTAAAAATAGAGTATTTAAGAATAAGTAACAATATAACAATAATAATAAATATATTTTACAGAAAACTTATTTTACAAAAAACTGCAGGGTTACCTGTTAACATGCAGAAAGGTCTAAAGATTTATTATAAAATATTATATTATTATTATTATAAAAATCTGTGCTTTTTATCTGTGATATCAATTTCTTAATTTTTGTCAGGAGGTATGCGAGATAGAAACGCTTTGATTAAACATGAAGACAATAAACACACGACTGCGACAATATATGGTGTATTTGAGTTCTTCAAGCCTTCTCGGGTATTTTCATAATAATAAAGTATATTATAATGCAGTGCTAATCGACATAGACTTTATCACTGACGATATGAAGTGAGTTAAAACATGTTATTAAATGTTGTCTTTTGTTGGACAACAGGTTCATGAACGGTTCGCATTACTAGTTTGTGAAGATGTTTGACGCGTGTTGCTTTTTCAAACGCACGTTATGAGCGACTCAAACTCGCAGTGCTTTCAGACGGAGCAGCGTTTACTGCTGATCACAGAGCCGCTCTTCACTAACACACTGTGCATATATTTATTTGATTGAAATCGCAGCCTTTATGCTTTCATAATCGCACATAAGCCAAATCGCGATTGCGGTTCAATTCCGATTAATCGTTCAGCACTAGTCGGTATGCATATGGTGTGTTTGTTTGGTGTGAATAGGCCTTTTTTTAAAGTTAAACGTTATCTGTTGTCTTATTTTAAAGCCCACGCCACCTGAGCCAGAGGTCGCGCCTGCAGTGAAGGCGGAGCCAGAGAACACTGCCCCAGTGGCTCCGCCCCCTGCTGAAGATGTGGACGAGACGTGGGAGGAGAAAGAAGATAAACTTGATGCTGAAAACATCAAACCGCAGAGTCCGACCCCGACCTCACCCACCGAACAGAAATACCAGTATAAAGCAGGTAACGTGGGATAAATGATCCATCAGATCTTTTTAAAGCTGGTCTACTGTAATGTAATCATTTAGACATCAGTTGCAGATTAAGGCATGAAATTATTTGTCTATTCTGATGCAAATTCACGAAAGCCAACAAGGTGCGTGGAAAAGACAAAAATGTCTTGAACACAAGAACAAAACCAGCGGCACATGTGGAGGGCAGACGTCAAAGAATCAAAATATGAAGCAGGAAGAAATCATCTTTATTTTGACAAAGATTTAGGAACAAATATAATTGCAATTTTTCTGATTTTTTTTCCTGTGCTTGTTTGTAGGGCTGCACAATCGGCAATTTTTTGTAATTAAATATCAATTCTATTACTATTAATTTATTATTAAAAAAATAAGACGTATGACTATTGTAATATTTCACTTTAAAATAAAAAATTGAGTATTTATGAGAGAGAATATATTAATAAAACAATTTCATTTTACTGTAAAATTACAGTAGTAATATTTTATGCTGTCTTAATTTATTTTTCAAATGTTAAATCGTGTAAAAGAACACATTGCCACACTTCACTCTAAAACACGCAGCGCATTTATTTATTTATTTATTTATTTATTTATTTATTTATTTATTTTGCCAGCGGCACATCATA
>CM077174.1:40805712-40960712 GCA_039654105.1 Coreius guichenoti | reverse complement strand
GTCAGTTATTCATTAAATAATTTTTGCAAATGAACTCTTCATTTGTTTATTGAATTAATTCTCAGCCTTTGCAAACTTTATAATCGCCCTAAGCCTGGTCACGCTTTCCTGCAGCCCAAGGTTGTGTGTAGTATTTTCCCACACAGCACGGCTGAATGCATACTTTGAAAATCCATCAGTATAGTATGACATACGGTCACTTTTGACTGCTGTTTGAAACATAGGATTTGGGATAGATATCTGGCTATTTCTGCAATATATAGCATGCATACGGCATAGTATGTTAAGTTTCTATGCAATGGACCTGTCATAAGCCCTATTCGGACGGTAATCGTTTCTCACGTGGAAGTCCGTAAAAAAATTAATTTGCATGCCACCTCAGTGATAAACTCGTGCATTCGGATGGCGATTTATTCACAGTGGAGGAGCGCGTTTTGTGATCCTGGGAACGTGCTGCTCACGTGCTCAATAACATGATTGTATGCTGTAAATAAAATGTCATATGCTTGGTATAATAAGAATATATGCATATTTAATTTATTAATAGGAAAATAATATCCTAATTATTATTTAATTATTTAAATCTGTTTAAAAATAGGAAGATATAGGCCTATAGACGCACATTATAGTTAAAATGGTTTTCTGGCTTGTATTTTATCTCAAAATAAAGGATGTCATTTTATTCCACATGGAAATGAGCGGAAATAAGTGAATACAGCCTCTTATTTACATGAGGTGAACATAATGCTGTGGTTATTTTAACATATATAATTACTGCCGTAATAACAGCCCATTTCAAATGTTGACATGCTTTTCTTCTTTTTATTTTTTGAGCGGTGATGAAATATATTGCTCTTGTAAATACTTGCCAGCATTTCAGTAATAAAAGCCTAGATCTTTAAAATGCATCCAAATTACAGCGAAGCGCAACTGTACGGTGCTCTGCAGTGGCCAAAAAGGATATAAACAGTGAATTTTTGAAGTGATATATTCTTGAAAACTCAGATGTGGATTCGGACTGCAATTAAATCACCACACGACCTTGGTGTTTGTCTAAAAACAGTAGGTAATTCGGCCGGGGATTTTTACGTGGGTGGTGGGAGAAAAACACTGACATTCTGGATTCGGACGGCAATAAAATGACTAGCCCGTCAATGATGAAAATGCCTTACGACCCCACGAGAAACTATTACCGTCCGAATAGGGCTATTGTGTGTGTTGCCCATGTCACATCGCTATACATAAGGGTATTTATGACTTCACTTCCTGCCTCTGCCCTTTCAGGAAGAGGAGAAGCAGAGGTTGAAGGAGGAGCTTGAGGACGCCAAAGACAAAGCCCGCCGACGATCACTAGGCAACATCAAGTTCATTGGCGAGTTGTTCAAGTTGAAGATGTTGACGGAAACCATCATGCACGACTGCATCGTAAAACTGCTGAAGAACCACGACGAGGAGAGTTTAGAGTGTCTGTGCCGGCTGCTGTCGACCATCGGGAAGGATCTGGACTTTGAGAAGGCGAAGGTGACCATACACACATTACATCTAGGACCAGCCGGAAGACTCACGAGTGTGTTAATATTGAGCTGTGTGTCTTTCTCTTTTTCTCTTTTTTAGCCCCGAATGGATCAATATTTCAACCAGATGGAGAAAATTATTAAGGAGCGGAAAACCTCTTCCAGAATTCGCTTCATGCTGCAGGACGTTATTGATTTACGACGGGTAAGACGCTGTGAGCGAGTGTGTGTGTGTGAGAGTGAGTGAGTGTGTGGGTGTGTGTTTTAGCCTCGCTCTCTCTTTGGTTGACATCACATCAGCAGTTTAATGCAGAGCTGCCAGAGTGCCATACACTCACACACTTCTGCCCTCTTCCCTCCCTTGAACAAACCAGACTTTTTCAAAGTCTTGCAATCAGAATCCAGTATTTACTTCATTAATGAATAGCCCTGGTCTCTGGTGAATGATTCACTTTTTCCTGGTGCAGGATTAAACCGTGTGCACAATAAACCAGGAGCATGGATTAAAGTAAATAGATTCTCTACAGGTATTTCCAGTATAGATTAGAGTGCTGTGGCAGTCATATCTCTTTCTCTCAGTGTGTGTTCTTAGGAAACTCGCTCCATGTGTGTCTCACACACACACACACCCAAGACAGTTTTAAGTTTCATTTCAGCTGAAGCACAACTGAAGTTCAGAAAAGAGGGAGGGAATAAAAGAGTGACACATGGGAAAACGAGTGAAGGGAAAATTCCAGATTATTTTCAGTGTGATGTTGTTCAATACCACAGTAAACCATTTTGTCTCTCAAACCTTCAAAAAGTGGATTTGCACTCAGATTTATACTGGAGATCTCATGTAGTTCAAGTGCTTCAGTAGAAACACAAACTTGACATTTCTGCGTTTAACCCTTTGCAAGACTTTTATTATAAGTGCATCACTTTTAAATACTGTTTTCAAACTGATTGATGACTCAAAATTATTTTTTAGTGGTCATTGAAATTGTTGCTGCATGTTAAGTTGAAAATAACCTGTAACATTTGTTTAAAGTCGGCATGAAAGGGAAGTTGTGCTCGTCCTTTCGTCTCTATTGTGCCGTATGTTCGAGTGAAACGCTTCACAAACAAGAACAAATGTAGGGCTGGATGGTTGTGGTTTGCTATTGGCTGATCTCATGTGAGTGACAGGTTGCCCCGCCCTCGTCATCAGAGAAGAGATGAAGTTATTCTGATTCAAGATTACCAGAAACATTAATTTAACAGAATAATGATGTGCACGGATGAATCGTTTATAATAAATACTGCGAAACTGTCCATTTTGATTTCATGGTGACTTTAAAGCATTTCTGTTTTTGTAGTTGTTCTTACTGAGTTAATTTTCCCGCCGTCTCTCAGAATAACTGGGTCCCGCGCAGAGGAGATCTGGGTCCGAAGACCATCGAGCAGATCCACAAGGAGGCGGAGCTGGAGGAGCACCGGGAGCAGGCCAAAGTTCAGCAGCAGCTCATGTCTAAGAAGGAAGGCCGCGGTGGAGGAGGAGGAGGAGGCGGTGGAGGCGGAGGAGGAGGAGGAGGGATGGGTGGGATGGGGCAGCGCGGTGGGCCGCACACACCTGGTTCCCGTGGCAACCAGGCACCTGATGACGGCTGGAACACAGTGCCCATTTCCACCAAGAACAGACCCATCGATCCCACCCGACTCAGCAAGATCACCAAGGTCTGATCCACCATCAGTCAAACCCTTATTATAATTATAAAGCCAAACAAGGTCTGATCCATAATCGATGATCAGTTAAACTCTGATTATTACTTATTATTATTATTATTATTATTATTATTGTTAATATTACATTTTAATTTTAGCAATCTTATGTTGCTATGGTCATATATATATATATATATATATATATATATATATATATATATATATATGAATATATTAATTTTTTAAAAAAACAGAATTTTTTTTTTTCAGTTTTAGTTTTTATTTGTTGCCATTTAGCAACATTTTGAATTTGCAAAATGTTTTTTGCAAAGTTTTTCAAGTGTTAATATTTTAAGTTATTGCTAACGATAATAGCCCTGTATTATATTTTTAATATAATTACGTTATTTAATTTATATATTATACAAAATATATAATTGGTGAGTGAGGTAATAAAATAATCTTTATTTCAATTTACAGTTTGTAAATGTTTAAACTACAACTGGGATAATATATATTTTTTTAATATTATATAAATTAAAGGTATTGTTTAAAATATTCATTTCAATAATTAAAATACACATTCACATGTTTATGGTTCTCTGGTGGTCACATGACATACAGGCAAACAATTTTTAACTTATATTTGTATCTTAAGTGTTGTATTTTTATTTTATTTTAATATTATATTTTTATTTTTATCTTATATTTGTATTTTAAGTGTTGTATTTTTATTGTTTTTTTTTTTAATATTTTTTGAATTATTTTAAACTATCTAATATTATTTATATATATTTTCTTGTACATTTTTATGATTTGGTTAATTATTAGCTTTTAATCAACTCACAAAGCCCTTGCAGTTCCCTCCTGAGCTCTACACTCAATATGAGCGTTGAACACTAATGATGTGTGTCTGTGGTGTAGCCGGGCGCTTTGGACTTCAATAATCAGCTTCTGGCCCCTGGAGGGAAAGGCACGTGGGGTAGTTGGGGCAAAGGCAGCAGCGGAGGCTCTGGAGCGAAACCCAGCGAAAGCGGTGAGTGTGTTTGAATGCACAGGAGTTTATTATGCACATGTTTTCAGCCTAAATGTAACTCTTATCTGATCGTTTACAGCCCAAGATTCTGGTCGTCCGAGCACTTTGAATCGCTTTTCAGCACTTCAGCAACCTTCCTCCTCTTCCTCATCCGCCAGCATGGACTCTGACAGGAGGGTTCCTCACAGGTCAGTTTATCACCATTTCATGCGATACAAGAGGTGTTGCTCACACACGATACCTCTTCTCTTTGTCATTGAATCAGTGAGTTGTTGATTCAAGTACAGTTGCAATGCCAGTCCGATTCGCAAATGAGTCATTCAATGCAATTTGTGAACCAATTCAGCAGGTTCATTGGAAAGAATCAACTTGTTCATGAATCAGACATCACTCTTGAATCTTAGGGCATGTTTTTACACAACAACGATGTACTAACGTGTACAATGTTGTCAAAACGATCCCCGTTCACACAGAAAACTACTGAAAACGCTGTATTCTGCTGCCAGGCTAGTAGTTGGCAGTATTACTTTGTAAAGAAACACTAGACTGAACACGTAACATTTTCACAAATTTGTGTTTTAGTAGTTTACACAGAGGCGATAACGATATTTTTTTTCAAAAACTTGCCCTTTGAAACCAGTTTTCAAAAGTTTGCGTTTTCCCCAAAACTCTGTTTTTGTGTAAATGAACGGCCATAACGCATAAAACGCTTTTCCGGTTTTAGTTGAACACTGTCATTTAAACGCCCCCTCAGAGGCCCGACATGTTTTTATGGAATGTCGTGGAGTAAAAAATATGATATTATGCACTGGAATGTAGTGAAGTAAAAGTTTCACAAAATAAAAATACTCTGATAATACTTGAAAGATGTACTCAAGTACAAAATACTTCATTACTGTCCACCACTGGTCCTTGATACTTGTTAATAATACATTTAAGTACTGAGTAATATTAATTAACAGCGTATACTTACTCTAGGGTAGGCATGTGACGGTATCACATTTTCATGGTCTACGGTATTATCAAAAAAAGTATTGTCATACTATAACAGGTTTAATATCTTTTTCTTATGACAAAAAGAACTGAACATTTAAATACAATAAAGCAATACACAAAAATGTATAAAGTAAACACGTTTCAAACAGATTAAAGTGCAAGAGAATTATAAAGAACAATAGGACTAGCACTTTACAATAAGGTCTCACTAGTAGTTAATGTTAATGCATTAACTAACATTAACAGAGCAAATAGCTACATTTGTTACTAAATTATTATTCTTTGATAACGTCAGTTAAAAATACAACTGTTAATGTTAGCTCAGGTCCATTAAATAATACAGTAATACAACTATTGATTTTAATAATGTGTTATTAAATGTTGAAATTCACATTTAACTAAGATTAATAAATGCTTTAGAAGTAGGCTATTTTTCATTGTCAGTTTACAGTTAACTAATGATTTAATGTTAAATAATGGAGCCTTATTGTAAAGTGTGTGACTGAACAATAAAGAATCAGAACATATTCAAACAATATCTAGGGCATGTAGTCCAGATTAAAATATAAAATGTTTAAATTTGAAAATAAATAGCCTTAAGTCTTTAAGTATTAAGTATTTGGTGATGTGATGAGCACCGTAGCGAATACAGAAAACTGAATGGCTGTTTGAAACATTTAAATACTGTTTAGTAGCGTGAGTCTGCTTTGTTACGAGGGTTACCGGGGAAACGGCTGCGTTTCTGCTGTTCCATCAGCGCCATCTGCTGTCAGAGAGTGAATGTGCATTTTTTCGTTCAGCGCGTCTCCTTCACTCGTCCCGCCATGCGCTGCTCATGCGCCTTGGGTTTGTTTACATCAGTGCGCGTGCCTCTTTGACCCAGCATACAGCGGTGTTGTTCATTTTAAACGGTAGATGGGTAAAGTATTCTTAAAATCCATTCTAAAAATCTAAATAATTCGTAATAAATATTCATGGTATTTTGAAGTGACCACGATAACAATATCGTGCATGTTCATTATCGTGATATATTGTATTACCGTATACCGGCACATGTCTACTCTAGGGTTAGGGTTTGATTTAGGGTTAGTTGCATGTAATTATGCATGATTTACTGTTATTACTATAGCAAGTGCATGTAACGTGTAACAGACACTGTAAAATAAAGTGTTACCAAGAAATGTTTCTTGAGCAGCTAATCAGCATATAAGAATGATTTCTGAAGGATCATGTGACACTGAAGACTGGAGCAACGAGTAATGACATGAAAAGTGGTATCAAGCCATCCCTACTCTTTCAAGTCACCTTTATTTATATAGCGCTTTACTCAATACAGATTGCTTTACAGTGATAACAATGATGCATTGTTCATTTCGGCTGTACAGCAGCTCTAAAAGAAAATAGTGTCATTGTTCAGCTGAAGTCAGTTCAGTATTGATTCAGTTCCATTGTAAAGATCCTCAGTTATTAAATTTGTTCATTTCATCTATAAAGCTGTTCTGCAGGAAACAGTGATGTCATCGTCCAGCTCAGTTCAGTTCTCATCCAATAGTGTCAGTGCAGTCAAATCAATAATATTGTTGATTATTAAGTCTCCCCAACTAAGCAAGCCAGAGGCGACAGTGGCAAGGAACCCAAACTCCATCAGGTGACACAATGGAGAAAAAACCTTGGTAGAAACCAGGCTCGTTATGACTCAGGCTGCATCGTGATTGTGGATCTGTAGCATTCAAATATTTCATCCAGTTCCTTTTGCTTGAAGATCAATTCATCACGGACGAAGCTGGTCATAGGGTCTGTGCGGAGGACCTGTCTGGTTCTTGTGGTCTGAGGATCTGTGCCGATGGCTGTCGTGTCGACGAGGTCTTCACAAGGGATTGTCTAGTTGACAGGATCTCTACTGAAGTTCAGGGCTGCGTTGTGGTCGTGTCTAGATGCAGGTCCACCATCTGATCTGGATACGGACCGAATACGTCTGACTACGGTAACCTCGGGATATACAGAGAGACTAATATTAGGTCAGGTGTTGTTGGTTCCGGTTGACCTAATTTATGCAGCCTAACAATCCTTTAACGGATGTGAATTATAGAAATGTGATATGTCTATGCCAGGTTAAAGAGATGTGTTTTTAGTCTAGATTTAAACTGACAGAGTGTGACTGCTTCCCGAACAATGCTAGGAAGACTGTTCCAGAGTTTAGGTGCTAAATAGGAAAAGGATCGACCGCCTGCAGTTGATTTTGATATTTTTAGGTATTATCAACTGGCTAGAATTTGAGATTGAAATAGACATGAAGGACTATAATGTGTTAAGAGCTCGCTCAAGTACTGGGGAGCTAAACCATTTAGTGCTTTGTAAGTAATTAGCAAGATTTTAAAATGTATACAATGTTTAATAGGGAGCCAATGCAGTGTTGACAGAACCGGGCTAATATGGTCATACTGCATTTGTCATTGAGAGCATATGTCGTAATTCAGATATATTTTTAAGATACAGTTTTACAGATGCTACAAATGTGGTTTTCAAATGAAATATTGGCATAAAAGAGCACACCCATGTTCCTAACTGACGACGAGGACTTGACAGAACATCATCAAGTGTTAGACAGTGTTCTAGGTTACTACGTGCAGAGGTTTTTGGTCCAATAATTACAAACTCTGTTTGTTTTTTTGTTTGTTTTTTTCAGAATTAAGTAGTAGGAAATTACTAGTCATCCAATGTTTTTATATCAGCTATGCATTCCTTTAACTTTGTGAATTGGTAAGTTTCGTCAGGGCGCGAAGAAATATAGTGCTGAGTATCATCAGCATATCAGTGAAAACTAACGCCATGCTTCCTAATAATATCTCCCAGTGGTAGCATGTACAGGGTGAAAAGCAACGGTCCTAGTACTGAGCCTTGCGGTACTCCATACTTAACTTGTGATCGGTATGACATCTCTTCCTTTACTGTTACAAATTGATACCGGTCAGATAAGTATGATTTAAACCATGCCAATACAGTTTCGCTATTGGCAAAGTAATTTTCGAGTCTATTCAAAATAATGTTGTGGTTGATGGTATCAAATGCAGCGCTAAGATCAAGTAACGCTAATAGAGAGATACACCCACGATCGGATGATAAGAGCAAATCATTTGTAACTCTAATGAGAGCAGTCTCAGTACTATGATACGGTCTAAATCCTGATTGGAAATCCTCGCAGATACCATTTCTTTCTAAAAAAGGAACATAGTTGTGAAGATACTGCCTTTTCTAGTTTCTTTGACAGAAAAGGTAGATTCGAGATTGGTCTGTAATTAACTAGTTCAAGATGTTTTAATAACAGCCAGCTTAAAGGTTTTTGATACGTATCCTAATGACAATGATGAATTAATATTAAGAAGAGGATCTATGACTTCTGGAAGCACCTCTTTCAGTAGCTTAGTCGATATAGGGTCTAACATACATGTCGATTTTGACGTTTTAGCCAAGTTTAGACAATTTTTCCTCTCCTATAGCAATGATTGAATGGAATTTTTCCTCGGGGTCTACAGCGCAACGTCTGATGCGTCTACTAGAACATCGTTTGCATGGTTTTAATTTTCTCTCTAATAGTATCAATCTTGCAAGTAAAGAGAAGTTCATAGTCATTACTGTTGTGCTGTTTGGAAATGTCTGAGGTTGAAGCTTTATTTCTTAATTTATCCACTGTATCAAATAAATACCTAGGGCTGTGTTTGTTTTCTTCTAAGAGAGTAGAAAAGTAAGCAAATCTAGCAGTTTTTAAGGCCTTTCTGTATGCAATAACACTTTCTTTACACAAAATGCGAAGTACCTCTAGTTTTATTTTCCAGCTACGCTCCTTTTTTTCTGGCCACTTTCTATTGTGAAAAATAAGGCAGTGATTTTATCGGATCCTATCATTGAAAAAAAACCTGGACTTGGTCTGTTTAACAGAAACATGGCACAAACAGGGCGATGGACTTCTGTTTAACGAGCTTACTCCCTCTGGCTATGGATTGTTTGATGCCCCGCGACCCTCCAGCAGGGGTGGGGGCATCGTTGTGCTATATAAACATTTACAATAGGTCTGGTAGTCATCCCCCAGTTTAATTCTTTTGAATGTCTTGTTTTGAGTGTCGCTGCACCCATCACTACCGTTATAGCTACAGTCTACAGACCTCCTAAGACAACTGAACACTTTATCTGAATTTGCAGAACTGCTATCTATGTTATGCCTCAAGTTTGAGAGGACTCTTATCCTGGGGGACTTTAACATCCACATTGACAAAAAAGACTCTGTAATGACTAAGGATTTTCTGTCTTTATTGGAATGTTTTGATTTGAAGCAGCTTGTGGACTGCTCTACACATATTAAGGGTCATACCCTTGATCTTGTCATTGCAAATGGATAATTCTTGTCACAGTTCTCCTCCTCTGACTTAGGATTGTCTGATCACTTTGCTATCTTTTTTAATATGGAATTGCCACATCCTAACACTGTCTCTTCCCGTACTGTAAATTACCGCAAATGGAAATCCATCGATCTCCCTGACTTCTCTGCCTGTATTGAGTCCTCATTAAGTGTTTTTTCTCCATCTGACACTCTGGAGGACAAAATCTCACTGTTAAATAATGTTCTTACGTCTGGTCTGGACTCATTTGCACCTATGAAATCCCGGTCTGTGGCCTTTGTGCGTTCTGCTCCCTGGTATAATGACGAGCTGCGCTCTATGAAGGCAGCTTGTCGTAAGATGGAGCGAAGGTGGCGTCTTTCTGGCCTGAATGTGCATCACCAAGCTTGGAAAGACCATATACTTGAATATAAGGCAGAGATTGCTTCAGTCAGGTCTCAATATTTCTCTCAGATAATTGACAATAACCAAAATAACCCCAGACGACTGTTTCATACCATAAACAAACTTTTCAAAGGAAACAGCTCCCCTAGTGTACCTACCTCAGTTCATCTGTGTAATAGGTTTCGTGATCATTTCAGTTCTAAGATTGCCAATGCTCGCAAATGCATTACTACTGTCTCGTCTGATTCTGTTCTTAGTATTACAAATTTTTCTGGCTTCTATTTCTCATTTTTCCTCACTTGATTTTGTTTCCCTTGGTGAGGAGGTTTCAAAATTGAAAGCTACCACTTCCATAGTTGATCCCATACCTAGTGATTTGTTTAAATCATGTTTCGCTTCTCTATGTCCTGTTGTCCTGAGTATAGTAAATGACTCCCTGCGCATGGGTGTTGTGCCTGCTGCACTTAAAATTGCTGCTGTAACACCTATACCAAAAAAGACCAACGCAGACTGGGACAACCTCAATAATTTGTCCCATTTCAGATTCCCCCTTTCTTGCTAAATTGCTTGAGCGAACTGTGGCTTCTCAATTATACACTCACCTCACTGTCAATAATCTTTTTGAGCCCCTCCAATCTGGTTTCCGCAAACTACATAGCACTGAAACAGCATTAGTTAAGGTCACAAATGACCTGTTAACCTGTTGTCTTTCAATTCTGATTCTTCTCGATCTTAGCACAGCTTTTGACACAGTGGATCATTTTCTTTTACTCAGTCGTTTGGAAACTGTTTTTGGTATTACTGACACTGTATTAAACTGGTTCAAGTCTTTCCTCTCAGATCGAAGGCAGTTTGTGTCCCTGGGTGGATGCAGATCCAAAGTTGGGGCAGTGCAATTTGGAGTTCCCCAGGGATCTGTTTTGAGTCCCTTACTTTTTAGTATGTACATTTTTCCCCTGGGTCAACTTCTCAGATCCTTGGGTCTTAAGTTTCGTTTTTATGCAGATGACACCCAAATTTATATTCATTCAAAACCTGGTGATAATACGGCTGTTGCCTTTCTGGAACATTGTATCTCTGAGATAAAAATATGGATGTCTCATAATTTTCTGTCTCAACAGCGACAATACTGAGGTTATGCTCATTGGTTCACCCCAACATTTTGCAGAGCTGACGCTGTAACCTTAATGGTGGATGGCTCTGCTTTGGAGTTTCAAACTAAATAAAAAAAAATTGGGGGTGATATTTGATGCAAATTTAACATTTGATCCTCATGTCCAGAATATGGTCAATTTTATTTTTTATCTTAGAAACATTGCACGATTGCGCCCCATGGTATCTTTCTCGGTGGCTGAAAAATTGATTAATTCATTTCTTTTCTCGCATCGACTATTGTAATGCTCTGCTTGCTGGGGTTTCTAAATCTACCCTTAACAAATTGCAGTATGTTCAAAACTCAGCGGCCAGAATCCTGACAAGGTCCAAGACAAGTGAGCACATCACTCCCATCTTGGAGTCCTTGCACTGTCTCCCTGTCAGGTTTCGCATCGATTTTAAAATTCTCATGCTCACCTACAAGGTCTTGCTTGGTTTAGCGCCACGATGTCTGTCTGAACTTTTAACTGCATACACCCCAAGACGCAATCTTCGTTCTTCTGATTCTGGCTTTTTAATTGTTCCTTCAACGCGTTTACGTTCTATGGATGACCGGGCTTTTTCTTCTCCCAAACTCTGGAATGCTCTTCCCACTGAGATCAGACATGCTGACTCTCTTAGTGTTTTTAAATCATCACTTAAAACAAATTATTTTTTAGGCTAGCAGACAAGTGACAAATTTGCTCTGTTTCTTTTTTTCAATGTATTTTATCTATATGTTTCTGTGAAGCGCTTTGAGATGCAACTTTTAAAGGCGCTATATAAAATAAAGCTTATTATTATTTCTTGACGGCGCAAGTGTGCTCATTGTACCACGGCATTGGACTATTTTCCTTAATCTTCTTTAAGCGCAAAGGTGCAACTGTGTCTAAATTGCTGAAAAAGAGAGAGTCAATAGTTTCTGTTGCAACATCGAGTTCTTCAAAGCTATCTGGGATGCCAAGTAGAAGAAACTGATCAGGAGGATTATTTATAAAGCAATCTTTAGTGGTAGAAGTGATAGTTCTACCATATTTGTAACAGGGAGTTTCTTTTGCCTCCTTGGCTAAATGGAGTATACACGAGACTAGATAATGATCTGAGATGTCATCGCTCTGAGTAATACTGAAAATATTACTTTAAATTACAAAAACATCTCCCCCTTTGCCTTTCTTCTTGGGGGGATAGGCTCATTTAAAGTATCTTAATTATATACTTCCATTTATGAGTTTATCCCTTTGTTTATTTTTCAGGAATAGTTCCAGTCGGGAACGCAGCGATCGTTTCGACCGGCGGGATGAACGCATGGACCGGGGCGGAGACCGATACGACCGGCGTGATGACCGTGGATCAGACCGGCTGGACCGGAATCGCCCCGCGGTTGGCAAGCGAAGTTTCAGCCGTGAAAAAGAGGAGAGGAGTCGAGAACGAGAACAGCGTCCCGCTGAAATGGTCCGCCGCGTTTCCAGCATGACAGACGAGCGCGAGAGAGAAAGAGAACGTGGCAGTCGCGAGAACGGTACAATGAACTAGACATTATACTTTTGAAAGTTGTATTTTAATTTCATTTTTGCTTTCTTTTTATGGATTATTTAATAGTGTCTTTTTAGAAGGACTGGGTAAAAATATAGATTTTTCTAAGTAATCATGATCAACATAGATTTGAGAGCTTGTGAATCAGAATCTGATCCTAATCAAGATGTCAGTAGCAATACCCAGCCCTAAATTTGAGTTATTATTATTGCAATATTAATGTTATTATTTGTTGGTAACACTTTACAATAAGGTTCCATTAGTTAACATTGGTTAATGCATTAATTAACAATGAGCAATACATTTGTTACAGTATTTATTAATCTTTGTTAATGCTAGTTAATAAAATACACCTGTTCATTGTTAGTTCATGTTCATTAAATAATATTAACATATACAACTTTTGTTTTTAATAATGTGTTAGTAAATGCTGAAATTTACGTTAACTAAGATTAATAAAAAAAGCGTAGTTCATATTAACAAATTTAACCTTATTGTAAAGTGTTGCCTATTTATTAATATTGTAATATTATTGTTACTACTTGTGATGCACTGAAATTTCAGCATATTCTTTTATATTATTTAAACTTGTTGTCTTAATTATTTAATGTGTTTGAATAAATATCACAGCCACCCATTAAATGTTTACATTTCAAAATCAAATTTGAGTAGAAACATAATGTAATTTAAAAGTTGATCGAAATGTTAAAATGTTTATATAAAACTGTTTTCACTTGAGTGTTGATTATGAAATAAATTTGTGTAACTAATTATTAACTTATTTTCAGTTTGTCTAAATGAAAACTTTAATTTGCACAATTACAGTATTGTTAGGTTCGATTATTGCAATATTCCTCTCTTAAAACGTCACACAAAAATGGATTACTTTTAATGCAGATGGAACAAAAAAAAATTTTTAATAGGATTTGTTGTATGTGTGTTTATTTTTTACAGTAAAGAGAGAAAAAGTTCCCACTCCTCCACCTGCTTCCTCTAAACCGGCCCTGACGGAGGAGGAACTGGAGAAGAAATCGACTGCCATCATAGAGGAGTACTTGCACATCAATGACCTGAAGGTACATGTGCTTAAACACCTCATGCCACTGTGTTTTGCTTTGTCTTGTTTTTAAAACCTCACGCTGTTGTTCATCTGCTGTCCTGAAGGAGGCGCTGCAGTGCGTCAGTGAGCTGAGCTGTGCGTCCCTGCTGTCTGTGTTCGTGCGGACGGGAATCGAGTCGACACTGGAGCGCAGCTCCCTCGCTAGAGAGCACTTGGGTTTACTGTTTCACCAGCTGGTCAAAACACAAACACTATCTACACAACAATACTACAAAGGGTGAGAGATGTGTGCATAATTCAATCCAGCCAAATGAATTTAAATATATTCTAATATAATCCTAATAATCGTGTCAGGCTGTTGGAGGTGTTGGAGGTTGCAGAGGATATGGCGATTGATATTCCTCATATCTGGCTGTACCTGGCTGAATTGATCTGCCCTATGCTGCTTGAGGGAGGAATTCCCATGGGGCCGCTCTTCAGGTGAGCCTGCAAACCGCTTCACACTGATGCCAAGAATTTCCCTGCTGATGAAGCCACACAAAAATCAATAAATGGATCAAATTGACAATAAGGTTTTAATCTGTTGGAGCTTGGAATGACCAAATGGTCCTGCTGACCTCTGACCTCTATTTGTAGGGAGGTGTCTAAACCACTGGTGCCTCTTGGGAAAGCTGGAGTTTTTCTGGTGGAAATCCTCAACCTCGTCTGTAAAGGAATGGTAGGATGTTTGTGTGAATTGATTGATTAAACATCCTGACACTTGGGCTGCATGATTTATTGAAAATAAAACTGAAAAATCGATATTGCTTAGTGAATAGATTTAGATTAGATTTAAATAAATATATGCGCTTCTTTCAGTGTGAAGAGCGACGCTCTTTTAGACGTTTTCAGTGTCAGTAAATGCTGCTCCACAGCGACTCAACATCTGCATCTGATCTGAGTTTTAGTTGCTTGTAATGTGCATTTGAAAACGCTGCACGCGCAAAACCATCTTCTCAAACGAAGCTTCCCTGCAGTTTTCATTGAAAATTAAAACTTGATAGTTTAACGTTTGAAATTAAATTAAGACAGCCATAAATATTAGTTTTGTAATTTTACAGTTGTACTGTAAAATAAAATTATTATTATTAGAATTTTCTTAAATGCTCTTTTTTTTATGTGAAATACAACATTTTCAATATTTCATATTTTGTTTACAAATTTTATTTAATAATAATCATAATAAAATAATAAATATTATTGTTATAATAAATATTGTCAACAGAAGAGAAGCTTGTCTGCATTTTTCTAATAAAATTAAAGCATGATGGTTTAACATTTGAAAATTAAGAAATTAAGACCGACATTAATATTAGTATTGTAATTTTAGTTTTATTATTATATTAATTTTCTTTTAATACTCATTTTATTTTAAAGTTGAATATTACATTAGCAATATTTCTTGTTTTGTTTACTATTTCTGTGAAAAAACATGTATTATATCATTATTTTGACATTTTATTTATACATTTATTATTATATTATTATTAGTATGCTAATTAGTCATACTAATATAATCGCACACAATTTTTTAATTGCTTTTTAAATTACAATCGCAATTGATTCCCACCCAAATTAAAACTTGCACATCTCCCAAATTGCTTACTTATTCACTACAAAGTGAGCGACACTGACTTAAATACCTGCTGTTCACTATGAAGTGCATTATGGGTACAAAAGAGTGAACTACTCAGGGAATACAATTAGAATTACCCAGCAACATTAACACACTGCATAGTTCACTATATAGGGAATAGGAAGTGATTTCAGCAGTGCTTGTGTTCTGAATCAAGTTCTGAAAGTGTCCGTTCGGAACTGTTTCCTGTCTCAGAGTCATAAGAAGGTGGGAGCGATGTGGATCGATGCGGGACTTAGCTGGAAAGACTTCCTGCCTGAAGACGAGGACGTCAATAAGTTTGTCACCGATAAGGTGAATGAATTGACTGCAACTGCAGCGCCCTGGAATTATAGTTACGCTTCTTGTATAATGTTGCTAAACTATGTGTTTAATAATCCCCTATATAATGTGTGTGTAGGGAGTGGAGTTCACTCTGGGTGAGGAGTGTGTCAGGAAGAGCAGTAAATCGTCTCTGAGTCCGGAAGACATCATCAGAGAGCTGGAGCGACTCCTGCAGGAGAAAGCCGACAACCAGAGGATCTTTGACTGGGTGGAGGTGTGTGTGTGTGGGTGGTTTAAAGGATGTTCTGGATTCAGTAGTGAAGCTGTATCTGTGGAAAGAATCTGTGGGGGGATGAGATGAGAGGAAAAATCATATTTCATCATGTGCAAGAACACAAAAGTTTTGCGAGTGAACACACAGTTCCTAAGAGGAAAACAAAAGTTATGAGCTTGGAGGAAAAATCATATTTCAATACTTTTGCGTTCTTCCGAGAAACTTTTGCATTCTTCCGAAAAGCGGTTGCGCTCTTCTAAAAATCTTTTGCGTTCTTCAGAGAAACGTTTGCTTTCTTCCAAGAATCTTTTGTTTTATTCCGAGAATCTTTTGCGTTCTTCCAAGAAGCGTTTGTGCTCTTCTAAAAACCGTTTGCGCTCTTCTAAAATCCGCTTGCGCTCTTCTAAAATCCGCTTGCGCTCTTCTAAAATCAGTTTGCGCTCTTCTAAAATCTGCTTGCGCTCTTCTAAAATCCGCTTGCGCTCTTCTAAAATCAGTTTGCGCTCTTCTAAAATCTGCTTGCGCTCTTCTAAAATCTGCTTGCGCTCTTCTAAAATCTGCTTGCGCTCTTCTAAAATCCGCTTGCACTCTTCTAAAAACCGTTTGCGCTCTTCTAAAATCCGCTTGCGCTCTTCTGAAAACCGTTTGCGCTCTTCTAAAAGCCGTTTGCGCTCTTCTAAAAACCGTTTGCGCTCTTCTAAAAGCCGCTTGCGCTCTTCTAAAATCAGTTTGCGCTCTTCTAAAATCTGCTTGCGCTCTTCTAAAATCCGCTTGCACTCTTCTAAAAACCGTTTGCGCTCTTCTAAAATCCGCTTGCGCTCTTCTGAAAACCGTTTGCGCTCTTCTAAAATCCGCTTGCGCTCTTCTAAAAACCGTTTGCGCTCTTCTAAAATCCGCTTGCGCTCTTCTAAAAGCCGTTTGCGCTCTTCTAAAAGCCGTTTGCGCTCTTCTAAAAGCCGTTTGCGCTCTTCTAAAAACCGTTTGCGCTCTTCTAAAAACCGTTTGCGCTCTTCTAAAAGCCGTTTGCGCTCTTCTAAAAACCGCTTGCATTCTTCCAAGAAACTTTTGCGTTCTTCTAAAAAGCTTTTGCATTCTTCCGAGAAGCGTTTGTGCTCTTCTAAAAAGCTTTTTCGTCCTCCCGAGAAACTTTGTTTTTCCGAGAAACGTTTGCGTTCTTCCGAGAAACTTTTGCACTCTTCCAAGAAACTGTTGCTCTCTCCCGAGAAACTTTTGCATTCTTCCGAAAAGCGTTTGCGCTCTTCTAAAAATCTTTTGCGTTCTTCCGAGAATCTTTTGCGTTCTTCCAAGAAGCGTTTGTGCTCTTCTAAAAACCGCTTGCGCTCTTCTAAAATCCGTTTGCGCTCTTCTAAAAACCGTTTGCGCTCTTCTAAAATCCGCTTGCGCTCTTCTAAAATCAGTTTGCGCTCTTCTAAAAACCGTTTGCGCTCTTCTAAAATCTGCTTGCGCTCTTCTAAAATCCGCTTGCGCTCTTCTAAAAACCGTTTGCGCTCTTCTAAAAACCGTTTGCGCTCTTCTAAAATCCGCTTGCGCTCTTCTGAAAACCGTTTGCGCTCTTCTAAAAGCCGTTTGCGCTCTTCTAAAAACCGTTTGCGCTCTTCTAAAATCCGCTTGCGCTCTTCTAAAAACCGTTTGCGCTCTTCTAAAAGCCGTTTGCGCTCTTCTAAAAACCGCTTGCATTCTTCCGAGAAACTTTTGCGTTCTTCTAAAAAGCTTTTGCATTCTTCCGAGAAGCGTTTGTGCTCTTCTAAAAAGCTTTTTCGTCCTCCCGAGAAACTTTGTTTTTCCGAGAAACGTTTGCGTTCTTCCGAGAAACTTTTGCACTCTTCCAAGAAACTGTTGCTCTCTCCCGAGAAACTTTTGCATTCTTCCGAAAAGCGTTTGCGCTCTTCTAAAAATCTTTTGCGTTCTTCCGAGAAACTTTTGCGTTCTTCCAAGAATCTTTTGTTTTATTCCGAGAATCTTTTGCGTTCTTCCAAGAAGCGTTTGTGCTCTTCTAAAAACCGCTTGCGCTCTTCTAAAATCCGTTTGCGCTCTTCTAAAATCCGTTTGCGCTCTTCTAAAATCCGCTTGCGCTCTTCTAAAATCCGCTTGCGCTCTTCTAAAAACCGCTTGCGCTCTTCCGAGAAACTTTTGCATTCTTCCGAGAAACTTTTGCGTTCTTCTAAAAAGCTTTTGCGTTCTTCTAAAAAGCTTTTGCATTCTTCCGAGAAGCGTTTGTGCTCTTCTAAAAAGCTTTTTCGTCCTCCCAAAAAAACTGTTTTTCCGAGAAACTTTGTTTTTCCGAGAAACTTTGTTTTTCCGAGAAACTTTGTTTTTCCGAGAAACATTTGCGTTCTTCCGAGAAACTTTTGCACTCTTCCAAGAACCTTTTGCATTCTTCCGAGAATCTTTTGCGCTCTTCCGAGAAGCGTTTGCACTCTTCCAAGAAACTTGCATTCTTCCGAGAAGCGTTTGCTCTCTTCCGTGAAACTTTTGCGCTATTCCGAGAAACTTTTGCATTCTTCAGAGAAACTTTTGTTCTTCCGAGGAGCTTTTGCGTTCTTCCAATAAACTTTTGCGCTCTTCTAAAAACCGTTTGCGCTCTTCTAAAAACCGCTTGCGCTCTTCTAAAAACCGTTTGCGCTCTTCTAAAAACTGATTGCGCTCTTCTAAAAACCGCTTGCGCTCTTCTGAGAAACTTTTGGGTTCTTCTGAGAAACTTTTGGGTTCTTCTGAGAAACTTTTGGGTTCTTCTGAGAAACTTTTGTGCTTTTCCGAGAAACTTTTACGAGAGAACACAAACCTTTGTTTATGCCAAGAAACTCACAAAAGTTTCTCAAAGGAACACAAATCGATTTGCGAATGAATACAAAAGCATTGAAATATAATTTTTCCTCCCAGCTCATATTTTTTCTATCTCCTTGTACTTTTAGAAGTGGTACTTTACAGCGACAAATAATGGCACAACTCCGTTAGAGATGAATTATAGCTGTTCTGTTCAGCTTTTACAGCTGTGTTTGTCACCTCAGTGACCTTTGACCTGTCCCTCTGTGCAGGCCAATCTGGACGAGCAGCAAACAACATCTAACATGTTTGTCCGAGCGATGATGACCGCAGTCTGCCAGTCTGCCATCATCTGTGAGTCACTTTCTTTTATTCTCCTTTCAAAACGACACTCAAAACATGTTTAAAGAGATAGTTCACCCAAAAATGAAAATTACCCCATGATTTACTCACCCTTAAGCCATCCTAGGTTTATGACATTCTTCTTTCAGACGAATACAATCAGAGTTATATTAAAAAAGTCCTGGCTAATCCAAGCATTGTTTTAAGCCCACAAAAGTGCATCCATCCATTATAAAAGTGCTCCATACGGCTCCGGAGGGGTTAATAAAGCCCTTCTGAAGCGAATCGATGGGTTTGTGTAAGGACAGTACATCCATAATCCATATTTAACATGTTATAAAGTAAAATATCTAGCTTCCGGCGGACTGCCTTCTGAAAAAAGTGTAACGCCTCTCGCAGTTCAAAATGCTTACTCCACGTCCGACGTCATCATCGCGCCAGTTACACTTTCTTCTTAAGTTGAATAAGGAAGGCGGTCTTTTACTTTATAATAAAGTAAAATATGTTTTAAATATGGATATTTTTCTTACACAAACTTATTTTTCTTTCGCTTCAGAAGGCCTTTATTAACCCCCGGAGCCATGTGGAGCAGTTATATGATGGATAGATGCACTTTTATGATGGATAGATGCACTTTTATAATGGATACACTTTTATGATGGATGGATGCACTTTTATGACGGATAGATGCACTTTTATAATGGATACACTTTTATGATGGATGGATGCACTTTTATGATGGATGGATGCACTTTTATAATGGATAGATGCACTTTTATGATGTATGGATGCACTTTTATGATGGATGGATGCACTTTTATGATGGATAGATGCACTTTTATGGACTTCAAAACAGAAACAGCCGTTCACTGCCATTATAAAGCTTGTAAGTCATATACACCTAGGATGAGCTGAGAGTGAGTAAATCATGGGCTAGTTTTCATTTTTGGGTGAACTATCCTTTTAATTTACATAATATGAAGCTGAATATTTTATACATCAGGATTTAATTGTGTACGTTAATCTCCAACATTTGCGTATGATTGTCGCATTTCGCCAACTGTTTTTCTTTATAATAATGTCACTGATAAATCATGTCACGTTGGCTTTAATTTTGTTTTCGTCCTGTCATTGTCAAGGTGAGAATCCATATAAAGTAGACGCTAAAGAAATTACCCAGAGGGCCAAGCTGCTGCAGCGCTACATTAAAGATGAGCAGAAAGAGCTGCAGGCGCTGTACGCCTTACAGAGTCTGATGGTACAACTGGAGCAGCCACCGAGTAAGTGTGTTACTACGTAATTAGTTACTGTAATTTCATTACTTTTCCCTTGGAAAAGTAAAGTAGGGGATTACTTTTATTTTTTCTGTAATTTAATTGCAGTTACTGCTGATGTAATTGAACTAAATACTGTGTATAGACTGTAGAACAATTATATATAATAAAATAGTGGAATTAACATCAAAATTTAAAGGTAACTTTAAAATGCATGTTTTTTTTATGTATCCTCCTCACATTTTTAATACTTCCGTCAGTTAATAAGAATAATTTATGTAGTTTTATATTATTTATTTGAATGAATTAAAAGAGCGTTTCATGTCTATCCTTGAATCACTTAACTACACTGCAAAAAATGCTTTTCTTACATAGTATTTTTGTCTTGTTTCGAGTCCAAACATCTAAAAATTCTTACATTAGGAAGCATTTACTAGACAAGCACAAGTTATTGTCTTGTTTTGGGAAAAAATAACTCAAAATTAAGTGAGTTTTTGCTTAAAATAAGCAAAATAAGCAAAAACTCACTTAATTTTGAGTTATTTTCCCCTAAAAAAAAACAATAATTTTTACTTGTCTAGGAAATGCTTCCTAATGTAAGAATTTTTAGATGTTTGGACTGGAAACAAGACAAAAATACTAAAGTAAAAGCATTTTTGCAGTGTAGTCGAGGTTGATATAGGATTTAGAAAGGAACAAGTAATTAAATACTTTTTGGAGAGAGTAATTTGTACAGTAATCTAATTACACTATTGAAGATGTAATTAGTAACTAGTAATTAATTACTTTTTTAGAGTAACTTACCCAACACTGGTGTGTTCATGTGCCAGTATGCAGCCGTTTCTCCTCGTTTATCAATGACGTCGGCCTCTTTCTCTCTGCAGATTTGCTGCGGATGTTCTTCGACGTGATGTATGACGAGGACGTCATAAAAGAGGAGGGTTTTTACAGGTGGGAGTCCAGCAAAGACCCCGCCGAACAGCAAGGCAAGGGCGTCGCCCTCAAATCCGTCACCGCCTTCTTTACCTGGCTGCGTGAGGCTGAGGACGAATCAGACAACAGCTAGGTCTTTGGCCACACCCACTACAGAGATGGATTGATGTGGAGAAAAAAATATATATTTGGGGCGGGGGAAAAAAACTTTGGGGAGTTTTTCAAAATTTTTAGTTTTTTTGTTTTGTCTTTTCGTTTGCGCAAGAAAAATGCCGTTGAACTGAAACGAAATAAAGTGATAAAAAGTATTAGAGGATGACAAGCCTTATCTGCTCGCCGCAGTTTTAGCCGTTAGAATTGCTACTTCCCGTTTCTTGCTCCTGCTGCCATGGAGACAGACGTTGATGACATCACTTCATTGAATTGTTTGTTTATGATGTCACTTCCTGGTGACAGAAAGCTGCTCAGAGTTCTATTTTCCGTTTTGAATCCCTTTATATTTGTGATCTAGTTTTGCGTGGACCGGCTGATCGTGTGCGTGTTGCTGTTAACGGAGGAGGATTGGTTGGGGGGTTTTTTCCCCTCAATTTGGGGTTTCGTTTAGTTCTAGTGGAGTGATTTGAGCTCTTTTTTCTATGTTTTTTATGCCAGAAAATCTAATTAAAAATGCAAATTGCATCACCTGTTTCAGAGCTGCGGTTTTCAGTTGTTTCGTTGCAGCTCTGGGCGATGAAACCTTGCTAGAAACATTAAACTTTGACCTTTTTGCTGCTGCTGCTGCTGGCCGCCGAGACGCTTTCGCCGGCCCGACATGACCTGACGTGACGTACGGTTCCCTTACACACTTTATGGAGAAATCATTCAAACTTAAAAAAGAAAAAAGAAGAAAAAAAAGAAAAGAGGAGGGTGACGAGGAGCTCTTGTGGATGTGCTCTTTGCACCTGTAGTGGACTTTACAAAATAAATCACTATTACGACTTGAAAATATATATAGAAATAAACTCTTTAAAAGTGTTTAAGAGGAGAAAACTACAAAAAAAAAAAAAAAAGCTGGAGAATGAGAGAGTACGAATACTACATGCCTTTCAGCTCCTTGGAGTGGAGATGCATTTCAGGAGCGCCTTGTAAATACACGTTTTCTTTTTGTTTTTGATGTGTTTTTTTCAATAATAAAAATGCTAACTTTAATGCCATGTATTAATTTTTGGCTTTTGTTTTCATTGTATTTAATTTTTTTCTTTTCTTTGCGGTTTAACCACCCGGCTTGTACAATTATCCTCCTCTAGTTATTGATTATAGTTTAATGAAATTATGTACATATTTCTTCTTCTTTTGCTTTTTTTTTTGTTTTTTGCTTCAAGTATTTAATTAAGAGAAATTAATGCCTCTTTTCACATTTGAAACTGGAAAAGATAATAAAGAACATTGCAATGGGAAAAAAAAGGACACAAGCGTGTTGACGTTCCTTTTCTTGAGGGCTATCTTGAAGTGCATTTATCATATTCTGAATGTGTTTGGAAAAATATCTGCATTGATCATGGACTGAGAAGATGAATCTCATGGATTATTTCATACAGATGAGTTTCGCTCTTAATGCAAATAATCATCAATAATCAGCCGTGTTTCTGTCTGTAAATGACAGTTTGAGAAGATCTGTGCTCTTTCAGTGGGGTTCTATATGGAACTCTAGGGTTCTTGGTTCTATATGGAACTCTAGGGTTCTTGGTTCTATATGGAACTCTAGGGTTCTTGGTTCTATATGGAACTCTAGGGTTCTTGACTCCATTTTAAAAAACCCTTCATGTCATGTTCTATATAAGGAGAAATGTCAGTTACACTTTATTTTACAGTCCTGTTAAGCATGTACATACTATGTGCTTAGTATAGCGATTACAATAACTGGGTTATAACTAGGTACTGAACCTAACCTTAACCCATGTAGTTACCTTATATTACCAGTACCTTCTTGGGTAAGTACACTGTAAGTACATGTACTGTAAAATAAAGTGTAACCGAAATGTCTTAAAGGTACACTATGTAACTTTGTCAATACATCATCAATCTTTCATCATCAAAAGGTTTTTTTGTCTTACCCTGATTCACTATGGTAAGCCTATTATAAGTGTTTATACTTTAGACCTGACAGGTGGGAAATTGCGTACATTACCGGTCAAAAGTTTGGACACATTACTATTTTTAATGTTTTTGAAAGAAGTCTGTTATGCTCATCAAGCCTGCATTTATTTGATTAAAAATACAGGGGAAAAACCGTAATATTATGGCATATTATTAAAATGTAAAATAACTTATAAAATAATATTTAATATATTTTAAAGTGTAATTTATTCCTGTGATCAAAGCTGAATTTATCATTTTCTCCAGTCTTCAGCGTCACATGATCCTTCAGAAATCATTCTGATATGAGGATTTGATATTGTGCTTCTTAATGTTTTTTTTTTTTTTTTTTTTTAATAACCTGTGATGCTTTTTTTCAGGATTCATTGATGAATTAAAAGTTAAAGAACAGCATTTATTTAAAATATTATAAATCTTTACTATAACTTATCAATTTAACATCCTTACTGAATAAATGTATTTCAAAAAATAATAATAATAATAATAATTCTGACACTAACTTTTGAACGCTAGTGTATATTGTTACAAAAGATTTCTTAACTTTTTATTCATCAAAGAATCCTGAAATAAAATATTAAGCAGCACAACTGTTTCCAACATTGATAATAAATCCTCATGTTAGAATGTTATACATTTTTACAGATATTCAAATATAATGACAGCGACAAGGCAAAATAATTGGATAAATATATATAAAATAGACATGTATGTACAGGTATGTTATATACAATGCAAGGGAATGTGAGGTATAAACAGTGTTGTGTATTGCACATGTTTATTGGGGCATTTAACGGTTCATGAGGAACAAAACTGTTCTGGGGTCAGTTGTTCAAAAGTAATCTGATTTCGGCTATCAGACTGGATCAAATCTTGAAAATGGGTTCTTCAAAAGAAACACCAATCCAATCTTGGTTTTGCTCTGGATCAAATCATCAGTTTGTGTTCAAAACCTTTTAGTAAGATTGGGATACCTTTGATCCAAGAGATCAGGATTAAACTGATCCCAGCAGAAGGGTGATTTCAGGAACAAAAATGATATAAAACTTTAAAACGGGTCCAAAAAATACAACATTTGTATCATGTAATATATACACACACATATTTTAGTTTTACTGTTAAAGTAATGAATTTGAAGTCATTAGGCTTCTGATTAAGCCTTTCGGTAGCCTACAGTAAAATAAAAGAGATTTTGGCGCCGTAAAATAATCCCCAAACAGCTGTAAATATCAAACAAAAAATGTTATATGTAATATAAAGTGTTTTTATCACTGTTTGTAAACCACATTGGCTCAATCATAAGAGATGAACCAGTCAAAAGTTCTTTGAGAGCGAACGCAAAATATTTTTTCTCATATTTCTTCCATCACATGTCCCTTTAGGGGCTCCGTAGAGCACTACTAATCCAGATTTGGTCATCTAAAAAAAGTGTGTATCTGGATCAGGGTGATCCAATCCCATTTTGCTTTGAGAAAACCAGCACAAATGTAAAATAGCAAAACATGGGATTCCCAAATCCAGATTATTCTGATCCAGATTGAACTTTATGAACGAGTGGCCCTAAAGTCTAGTAGTGAATGCTTTATGAGCAATAGGATAATCATATTCATCCGCACAGAGCCGAAGCACAACCAACCAAATGCATGCAGTTTCGTCTTTAACCACTAGAGGGACAAAAGTTACATATTGTACCTTTAAGCGATTGCGTAATACTTTTTATGTTTAATGGGTTATTGCAATTTCTTTCTGTTGATAAAGTATATTTACAAGCTGTTTAATTCATAAATTGTAACTGCAATTTAAATTTAATTTGAACAAAATGATATAATTAACTAAATCCATAAAATGTGCCTAAACTCCTAAAGGTATGAAGTGCGAGACAGAAGCTTTTAAGGTCAAGAGTGTGGTTTCCATCTTTCAGAGCATTGAAAATATTCTTGTGTGTGTTTATTTGATCTTTAAAGGCTGTCTTTGAGGAAGTGTAGCACTATTTCTTGTTTCATTAAGGCTGAGGGTTGATACACATCAAGTGTGTGCAGTTTACACTTTGTTCTTTATGTCGTCTGTGAGATATGGTCAGTGTGTGTGTGTGTGATCTGCGTTATATAAGTGAACCTCTCATCTGTTTTTATCTTCATTTATGGCTTTTGTTTGATAAATGCTCATAAATATCTTCATATCAGTCACTAATAATCAATCTTCTGGCAGCGGTGATTTATTAATGCACTTCACATTTACAGTCAGTCTTCGTTTACAGATTCTCTGCGTCCATGAACTCTCTGGTGATCTGATTGGTGGAGATGGCGTTTGCATCACAGGAGGGTCAGAGGTCGCATGTCTGAACTTAATGAATGCAGTTTGTGTAAGTTTCCTCAGATTGTCCAGCTGCGGTCTCGTCATGTTTGGTGTCCGTGTGTCCGTCCTCTGTTTTCTGCTGGCTCTGGCGTCCATGACCTCTGGATCAGGTACGACGCACGTATTCATGTCTTTTTTTTATCTGGGACATGGTTTTTGTGTACAGATTATGGTAGTGCCTTCATATGTTTTGAATACCAAATTCTTTAATGAAGCAAGAATGCCTTAAATTAATCAAAAATGACATTTATGATGTTTCTGTTCATCAAAGAATCCTGAAAACACAAAATCTAATGCAGCACAACATTCATAATAATCATAAATGTTTCTTAAGCAGCAAATCCTCATATTAGAATGATTTCTGAAGGATCATGTGACACTGAAGACTGAAATGATGATAAAATCACAGGAATAAATTACACTTTACTATATATTCACATAGAAAACAGATGTTTTACATTGTAAAAATATTTCACAATTTTTACTGTATTTTTGGTCAAATAGCCTTGGTGAGCAGACTTTTTCCAAAAACGTATGAACAGTAGTGTAAATACCAATTGGTAAATTTTTTTTTGGCTTGCATTTTTTCAATACGTACCATAAAAATACATGTGACACCACGAAGTACCTTAAAAACACCTATTCATGATCATTTAGTGGCACCAAAGTACAACAATATCATGATTGGAGGTTTTTTTTAATAGTTTTTGGTCATACTGTCATCATAATATTCACACACAGCAAGAAAGAGAGACGAGTAGTTGTGTAACCATCTTCAGTTTAAGTGAGAAAGTGTGTGTGTATGAGCACTTTTCATCTGAAGAGTGTGTGTAGGTTGGGGTTTTGAGCTGTTTTTCTAAATCAATGCCCGCGGCTCACTGCCTACAAAGTGAATTAGATCCACTCCAGTCCACACTGGAGAGGAGCCACTCCACATCAAAGACATTGAGAGTCGCTCTGAAGGGTTCCTGCGCTTCTGTCTTCACACAGCTGCTGTCTTTGATTCACTGCGCTCGTTTCCCCACAAGAAACATCTGAGGAGAAGCAAGTTTTTGTCCATTTGATCTCTCACTTCTGTCCGGGGGGAGATTATCGAGAAAATGATCTTTCCTTCTGCATATGAACAAAAACAAACCGCTGAACAAAGCCAACATGTGTAAAGATGCGTATGCGATGTACTGTATGTATGAATTAGTCTGTGGTTCAAGTGAACCCTACGGTATGAGGACAAAATGTCTCCACAAAGATGCCAGTATCTGAAATCCTTGTCCTTGTGGGGAAATGTTTTGGTACCCATGAAGAAAACAGCTTATAAATCATACTAAATGATGTTTTTTGAAAATGTCAAAATGCAGAAAGTTGTGTGTGATGGGTAGGGTTAGTGTAAGGGGAGAGAATATACAGTGTGTACAGTATAAAAACCATTATGTCTATGGAAAGTCCCCATAAAACATTAAAAACATACACTATATTACCAAAAGTATTGGGGTTGTTTTTCAGGGGTTGGGCTTGGCCCCTTAGTTCCAGTGAAAGGAACTCTTAATGCTTCAGCATACCAAGACATTTTGGACAATTTCATGCTCCCAACTTTGTGGGAACAGTTTGGGGATGGCCCCTTCCTGTCCCAACATGACTTAAATATATTCCATCTTTTCATCTTAAAAATAAACAATCCAGGTAGAACCAGAAAAGGTTTTGTAGCCCGATGATGTCACTGGAGAACATTTTTAAGTCAACCTAAAATTGCGTTTGCGACCCATTTTACCTCTATAATATGCAAAACAAAATTTGTTTCAGAGCAGTGTTATTTAAGTATTATTATTATACTATTATAGTATTTATTAATATTTTGGATTAGCTTTTATTTAGGGTTGTCAAATCGATTAATCACGATTAATTGCATCCAAAATAAAAGTTTGTTTACATAATATATATGTGTGTGTACTGTGTATAATTATGTATATAGGGCTGCAACAACTAGTCGATATAATCGATAATGAAAATCATCGATAACGAATCTCATTATCGATTAGTCGGGTCTGCGCTCTGTGCAAGATAAGCTTCCACCAGTCGCGCCAAATACAGCACTAAATAACGCATTTTTATGGACAAAATGTGCCTCTAGAAATAGTGGAGTGTAAACAGAGTGAGCTGATGCGGGAAAGGGACATGATCCAAGTGCCCAAAACATGAGAATTGTTTATTTTAAGCTTCAAGCGAATGCGTTTAACATACCTTGTCATGTACTTTGACAGATGTGTGTGTGTGTGTGTGTGTGTGCGTCCTCAGCGCAAAACGTTCATTTTACAGGTTATATCCACTGATCTATGTAGAGAACAGTAGTTATATCCTCATCTGTAAATGCTACTAATTCACGCGAGTATTTCCATTTTGCATGAAAGCACGTCTTGACGGCTTCAAACTTCACTGAACGAGCACCCGCGCGGCGGGCTCGCGCATGCGCGTCAAACAGACAGAACGCAGTCGAGAGGGAGACGATTTATATTCAGCGCAAAAACATTCATTTAGCTGAAATATCTGCTGTTGGACGCTAAATTTAGTGTTTTATGAGAGTAGTAACTGTAAAGGGATAACAGCTGTAATTGAATATAAATGTAAGACGTTTCTACAAGATAAAGAAATGACAGTAAGAGGTACTGTGTCCATAGAGTGTGTGTGTGTGTGTGTTCCTGCAGAACATTCCTCTAATCTGCTAACACTGATTTGTGTGTGTTGTGTTTTTGTTTTGTTTAATGTAGGGATTTAAACTCCTTTTGCTTAGTAATTTAGTAACATAATGTATAGCACAAACATACCCTTACACAAATTAACCATGGTTCTATTAGATAGTAAAACCATGTTTTTATTATAATAAAACCATGTTTTTGCCATATTGATTACCATTTGTATAACCACACAAATACCATATAGTTAAACTATGGATTTGAAGCACAACCATGGTTAATTTGTGGTTACTATGGAATAACTACAATAACCCTGTTATTTATTATTATTATTTTTGTTTGTTTTATTTGATGTAAAACCATGGTTCATTTATGTAATGGTAGATATATTCACTATGTGTGTGTTCATAGCACTCAGCTGACACGTGTGTTTGAAGGACAGCATTGGGCAGGATGGGGAATAGTGTGTTTTGTCAATAAAATAAAAAAATGGGCTTTTTATCTGATTAATCGAAAAAAATGAATCTATACACATGCATGTATATATTTAAGAAAAAAAAATAATATATAAAATATTTATTATAAATATATATATACAGTGTATACATAAAAATATTTCTTAAATATATACATGAATGAGTGTGTGTGTATATGTGTATGTATGTGTATATATATATATATATATATAATTATACACAGTACACACATATATTATGTAAACAAACTTTTATTTTGGATGCGATTAATCGATTTGACAGCACTATTTTTAGTTTGAGCTTTAGTAATGTTGTCATGTGCGTTTGTTATTTTATATGTTATAACAAATTTATAAAATGGTTGATAAATTTGTTTGTTTGCGTGAATGCTATGTAAGTCATTTTGGATAAAAGTGTCTGCTAAATGCATAAGTGTAACTAATATTTCTATATAGCCTTAATTTAGTTCCACAAAGAACCTCTAATGTGTCACTTGGCTCCATGAATAACCTTTAATATCCATGAAACCTTTCCATTGCACTAAAGGTTCTTTAGATTGTTAAAATATTATATAAAAAGGTTCTATTAAGAATGTTACTTTTAAGGTTCCTCTATGACATCACCCCTTTTGGTTGTTCCTGGCACCTTTTTTAAGTGTATATCTGGTGCTTTAACGAACCCAAAACCAAAACACCGATCTGAAGGACCTCGACTGAAACATCAAGAACTTCTTTTAATCTGCCAAAATCTATAAAGCAGCTGAAGTAGTTTCTTTTGGCAGTTGTTTTTTATGTTCACATCTGTATGTCCTTCTCTCAGCTGAAGAGGAGAACCCAGAGTTCTGGAGGAGTTGGGCTCAGAACACACTGCGTTCGGCTCTGGGCAGGAAAATCAACACTAATGTGGCCAAAAACATTGTGCTGTTTCTGGGAGACGGTAAGCAGAGGGTTTCATGACATTTAACAAAACGTTTGATTAAGACAAGACGCATACAAGTGAATAGTGTAAAATAATAAATAATCTCATCATACTTCCCCAGTTTATTAATCACAGTACACTGACAATTGTGTCGTATTACTGAAGTTTTCTGAAATATTGTGTAACTATGCAAATGACGCATTATTTAAGTAAATATGCCCTAATTTGCATACGTTTCCAGAACAGAAATCCGATCATTGGATAAAGCCAAGTTCAATTTTTTTTTTTCTTTTTTTTTTTTTTCTTTTTGCTTTATTAACCATATTAAGTTTTTACAGAGTGAAAAAAAATTGTTTAACAATATATTTTAGTATTATTTGTATATTATAGTTTTTTATATATATATATATATATATATATATATATATATATATATAATATTTATTTTTTTTTTTTTTTTTTTTTCCCAAAAGCCAGAAGGAAAAGAAAAATGTTCACAATAATAGGAATAAAATGTTAAAAATAAATCAGAGAATAGATAGGAATTTGTATTGCTTTTTAAAAGATTGCTGTTTAGTTTTAACCCCTTAACTGTCTTAACTTTTTTTGATCGCCTTTTTTTCGTATCATATATTTTAGTAATCATCATAAATTAGGTATCATTCGAAAGCTTACAAACTCAAAATTCATCCTTTTGAAATCGGACGTTGCATTACCATGGAAACGTTACTCTAAATTCTTCTAGCGGGCTCCTCCCCTAGTGGGCGGTGTCATGTTTCATATTACAAAATTTATTTTAACTACTTTATTATCAAAATCTTTTCTAATCTTGACAAAACACATATCGTCGGAAAGGTCTGAGTCTCAAGGTTCCATATTTGTTTTGTGATGGAAGTGATATTTGGACAGAAATTTAATAATTTGTTACAGGAAAATGCGTTTAAAAAAAATCTATGGAATGTGGATGACACCCGGTGGCTATTTTTGGTACAGCGGCTCAACAAAATCTCATGGGAACTTTAATTTTTGTGATATCAACTTCAAATTTGGAACACAACGAGGTTAGACATACGGCTTTGATTTTATAGTCATTTTAGAGTATTTTTTTTTGTAAAATATATATTTTATATAAAAGAAAAAATATTTAGTACAGTATTTTTAATTTACAGTAAATTTAAACTTCCATAACTTTTTCATACTTTCATCTTTTTGAATTGCTTAGGTCTGTATTCCAAAGCATTCTTGAATTACAGCGATTTAAGTTTGGATAGTGCATTTTCACATCTATTCTCAAAAAGGGGGGGTTAATTGATTTTATTTCAGTTTTAGTTTATTTCCAGTAAGTCATTTTTAGGAATAAAATGTTAAATATATATCAGGCGAATGATATATGAACAAACCCCTCAGTAAAAACCTTCAGAATATAGATAGGAATAAAACTGTAAGTTTTGGTGTATGTAAGTGCAGCTGAAGTGGAGAAAAAACTTTTGAAATCTACAGACGCAAATAAATAAAATGCAAAAAATGTGTATTTCAGATGTTTTCTTTCCACTAGTCTAAGTGTTATATTGAAGTAAAATATACAAATCTCTAAATTGACCAGTGCATGAAAAAACAATGCCTTAAAGCTCAGCACACTGTCCCAACCAATCCAAAACCAGCCAATCAGAACAGGCCATTCCAGATGTTGGTGTGCAGCATGCAGCTGATAGTCCGTGAGTGGCCTGTGGATCTGATGGAGTGTATGTTTTGGACAGGAATGGGTGTGACCACCATCACGGCCGCCCGCATCCTAAAGGGTCAGCTACAGAAGCGCTCGGGAGAGGAGACCGTCATGAACATGGACACGTTCCCGTATGTGGGTCTTGCTAAGGTAACACTGTCTTCAAACAGGTTTCCTTAAGCCTGTCATTGGTCACTCAAACAGATAGTCCCGCCCCCAATCTCACGCCATTGGTTGAAATGTTGAAATGTTGTACCGCTTCATATACTATTATAATTTTTATGAATATTTTAATTTAATATTTTCAGTTTTTAAATAGTTTTAAGTGCTTTTTTTAATATTATAATTTAGTTTTAATTTATTTTTATTTCATTTTAGTACAGATTTAGTTCTAATTTTAGTGCTTTTACTTAAACTGTTAACATTTTTTTCTTTAGTTTAAGTTTTTTATCTTATATTTGTATTTTATTTTATTGCAGCTTTATTTCAATTAACGAAAATATTATAAAAATATTATTTTTATTAATATTTTAAATTAACTTAAAATTTTTGAGTAATCTTATGTACTTTTGTCATATTTTGTTTTTTTTATTTCCAGTTAGTAATTTTAGTGCTTAAGCTTATAGTTCATCTAATACTGATACATTATTATATTTCAGCTTTATTTCAATTAACAAAAATGTTTTTAACCGTTTTAGTTAACTCTGCGTCACTCTCCCAGTGGCTTCTAGTGTGTGTTTGTGCATGTGTGTGTAGGTTTACTCCGTGGATTTTCAGATTCCTGACAGTGCCGCGACGGCTACAGCGTATCTGTGTGGAGTCAAAACCAACCTGAACACGGTCGGCGTGAGCGCAGCCGCTCGCAACGGTGTGTGTCGCTCGCAGAAGGGCAACGAGGTCACGTCCATCCTCAAATGGGCTAAAGACGCAGGTACATCAACACTGGACTTCACTCTTAAAAGAGCAAACTGTCACTCAAACACAAAGGTTTTTGTTTCCCACAAAGATTACACAGCCAACATTCTCACTTTGTCCCTTCTGCACGCAACAACTGTGTTTCAGGTGTGAGTTTATCTTCTCTCCTTCAGAATATTATCTTTATTATCTATCTTTGTGTTATTCAAGCCATAAACACAGAACAGTGCGTGTGTGTGTGTAAAATAGTTGGGGAGAACCGTGAACATTATTGACATATTAACTTAAAATCTCAGGGAGACGTCAAGTAAATACTTCAGCTCAAAGGGGTTCGGTTTGAGAATCCCTGCTTGCTGTATCATTTTGCAGTTGAAGCGTGTATTTCCGTCTGAAAATGCTTCAAAAATCAAGCTCATCAATCATCCATTAAATCTAGTGTGCTAAATTAATTCATTTATCTTCTTTCTCATTTCATTCATGATCACACTGAATAATTCAAGATTTTAAAGATAAATTTTATTCATCGTTGGCTGCTTTTCATGATGGACGCTGTATTACAGAATGCTCTAATAATCTACATATCAGATCATCACTAGCAGTCGTTTGCAACAAAGAAACCACCTAAGTGATCTAATTTTAGACTAATAATTTAGAAAATATTTAATTTTTAAAATGTGAAAATGAGAAAATTATTTTAATATTATTTTTAGACTAATTTCAGCCTTTTTTTAGTCTCTTACAACCAGGCCAAGACCTGATGAATTTATGATGAAAAAGAGCATAATTTAATTAATTAACAAGGATGTAATGTCGCTGTGTGGTTGACTGATTCTAATAACCTTTTTTAGAAATGTTTTTAATATTAATATTTGCACATTAAGTGTCATGTTAAATATAACATGTTATCTTTTATTATTTATTATTTTGGGGCTCTAAGACATTTAAAAACGAAAAGTTTAAATGATACAAAGAAGACTACATATTAACTTACTTATGCGTGTCATTTTTATTGGAAGTTTTCCAAATACTATCAATATGTGGGAAAAAGATGAAATTTGGCACACAGATAGAGGACAGTCTGAAATGTCACCACAGCAAATTTGGAGTCTCTAACCCAAACCCTCTAGCGCCACCAACTGTCCGAAGTTACACTTACGTTTTTGCCTAATAACTTTTAAACTGTAAGGGCTAGAAACTAAATTATTTTTTCATCTGATTCCTTGGCTCAAAGAATGACAATTCAGATGAATAACAATAATTTTCCATCATGGCAAAAAGTTATTAAAATCTTTTTGATAACCCAAACCATTATCAAATAACGCCCAAACGAATTCAACAAAGAGCTCCTCAAAGTGGATGTGAGGCTATATCTCCACAAAGCTTTAGCATATTGTGCCAAATCGTGGTACATGTCATCGCAAGCATGACCTGAGGCTACATTCAGTGTTTCGGCATAGCGCCACCTACTGGTCAGGAGATATGAAAAATGGCTATTTTTACTTATAACTTTTGAACAGTTTGCCCAAAAATCATAAAACTCGAATGATACCCAATTTTCCTTTGTCGACCGTATTGAATTTTGCTGTAAAATGCTGTATTTTACAAACACATTAGTGTATCGTTATGAAACTATGTGCATACTATCCACCATATCTGCCCTAAATAGTATTGAAAATTACTTATGTCACATGCTATTTAGGATGGATAGTATGCACATTAGGACGCAATGGTCATTGACACCATGTCAACTAAAGTTACTCAAAGTTTTGGAACAGTGCCACCTTGAGATCAAAATGTACAATGAAATTTAAAAAAATAAAAATGCTAATATATTTTGATTAATTTGGCCTATTCAAATGAAACTCGATAGAGTCCTCGAGTCATACTGAAAACAATGATACCAATTATGCCATATTTGGTCAAATTGCTGCCCGCCATTTTTAATTTCTTTGAAAACTTACTTTTTTTCAAACTCCCCCTAGACCGATTTTCACCAAAATTGGCTCAGATCATTTTCAGACCATGTTGGCAAAAAGTTATTAAAAGCTTTTTTATTGACCAAACCGTTCTCAAATAACGGCCAAACGAATTTGACAAAAAGCACGTCAAAATGGATGTGTCTTTATCTCCACAAAGCTTCAGTGTATTATGACGAATCTTGGTAAATGTCATCGCAAGCATGACCACCTACTGGTCAGGAGATATGAAAAATGCCTATTTTTACTTATAACTTCTGAACAGATTGCCCAAAAATTATAAAACTTGAATGATACCCAATTTTCCCGTGTCGGCCATTTTAGGTGTCAGCCATCTTGAATTTTGCTGTAAAATACTGTATTTTACAAACGCATTAGTGTATCGTTACGAAACTCAGTAATGGTTATTGGCACCATTTGGTACTCAAAGTTTCGGAACAGTACCTCTTTGTGGTCAAAATTTATAATAAAATTTCCAAAAATGCTAATATATTTTTTTATAATTTTGCCTTCTCTAATGAAACGTAATAGATTCCTTGAGTCATACCAAGAACAGTGATGCCAATTATACCATATTTGGTCAAAATTGATGTCCGCCATTTTGAATTTCTTTGAAAACCTACTTTTGAAAAACTCCTCCTAGACCGTTTGTCAGATTTTCACCAAAATTGGCTCAGATCATCCTCAGACCTTGATATTAATTTTTTTTTGATTGACCAAACTGTTCTCGAATAATGCATCAACATACATTCATCCATCCATATCCATCCATCCATCTGTATTCATCCATATTCATTCATCTATCCTTCCATATCCATCCATCCATCCGTATTCATCCATCTATATTCATTCATCCATGCTCATTCGCCCATCCATCCATCCGTCCATCCATCCATATTCAACTATCCATCCATAATCATCCATCCATCCATAATCATTCATTCATCCATATTCATCCATCCATCCATATTCAGCCATCCATCCATATTCATCCATCTATCCATCGATATTCATTCATCCATCCATCCATATTCATTCATCCATCCATGAATATTTTGAATCTGAGCCTGTAACTCTACAACGCTTTGGCATATTGACACTTTGTATGTATGATTGTCACCTCAGACTGACCACACAACATAAATTTGGTAACAGCGCCACCAACTGTTCAAAAATAAGCAATTAAATCATATTAGTAGTGATTGTATTTGTTTTCTCGACTGTTTTGCCTAAAAAAGAAATGTCTTTAATTACTCATTGTTGCAGTTGCTCTGAAACTCTCAGCCATGTTTGTATAACTTATTGTGCCTTTTTTGTGTTTGGCCCCTTAATTGCTGCTTGCAGCTATATTTATTGTTATAGTTATCATCCTTGGTATGAACGGGCCTTAAATCTGAGCGCTGCTGAGCTCAGGGCTGCTCGATATGTGTGTGCGTCTAAGTAATCTCGTTTTGGGTGTCTCTTATAAGGGAAGTCTGTGGGCATAGTGACGACAACACGCGTTCAACACGCCACCCCTTCAGCTTCATACGCTCACAGCGCCAGCCGCACGTGGTACAGCGACGCCGACCTGCCGGCCTCTGCCATCACCGGAGGCTGCATGGACATCGCCTCACAGCTGCTCCGAAACACGGACATAGACGTGAGTGTGTGAGAGAGATGTTTGACCCTATAGGTGCGTTCACGGCATGTCATAATTACCGTAATTGATCGGATCACCTGTAAACAGGGCCTGTATCATTTGCCCTCACTGTCTGTGTACATGATGAAAACTCCAAAGCAAACCGATGACTCTGTGTGCAGGTGATCATCGGAGGAGGTCGGAAGTACATGACGCCTAAAGGCTTTCCCGATCCGGAGTATCCCGCAGACCTGAGCGCACAGGGACAGAGAAAAGACAACAGAAACCTCATCGATGAGTGGCTGAGCATGAAGGAGGGAAAGGTAAAGAGCATTCACGACACATTTGACTTCATTCGTGTGAAATATTTTCAGGAGAAACATGAAATTTAGCAAGAGAGAAACACAGAAGGCAGGACTTGATTGGATGGATTTTAGAAGTGCAATGCGCAATATGGCGGAATAAGTCCCGCCTTTTAAATAACAGAGCCAATCGCCAATTGGTAAAGTCATCACATGTTCTAATACGCGTGCTTATGACTGCACATGTGCGGGTCCAGTCTAAAAAAAGCCTTTTTTTTGTGGATTTAGAAACAAAATTTATGAGACAGTTATTGTCAGACAGTCAATTTAATCGTAAGCTTGGTAAACAGTTTTGGAGAATTTGATGTTTCCCCATTCAAAGAGAGAGAGGAGCTGCACTATAGATGGAGGCGTTTTAAAGATGGTCGCCGACTGAAATTACTTGACGTAAAGGGGCTTTGCCTTGCCGTGTTTGTGCAGGTTGCGAGATACGTGTGGAATAAGACGGACTTTGACGCCGTGGACCCTGAGAAGACCGATTATCTGATGGGTGCGAGACCTTCATTCAGACCAGAGATGCATGATCTCGAAGGGTTTGAGTTTCTGAACCAGAGGAACTGAGCCCATGAGCTTTATACCAGACATATTGTAGTATTATTTGTATGCTATTATAGATTCTAATATTTTGAATTATTTTAGCATTTGAATTGTTTCAGCTTTATTTCAAGTAAAATAACTCTAACTATAAAATGTTTTTAATAGTTTTAGGTTTAATTAACAATAATAACCCTGCTTCATATTGCCATGAGTTTCAAGGTCTTGATAAAGAGCCATGAAAAATCTGAATGAAAAGTAGGAAATGTTCCCCTCTCTCTGTCTCTCCAGCCCTCTTTGAGCCTGGTGATCTGAGGTTTGATGTGGAGAGAGACCCCAGCATGGATCCTTCCGTCTCAGAGACCACAGAGAAAGCCATTCAGATCCTGAAGAAAAATCCCAAAGGATTCTTCCTGCTGGTAGAAGGTAATCAATTAACAAACAACCAATCCATCAAACGAATAATCAATGAAACCAAAAAACAAACCAATCATCCATCCATATTCATCCATCCATTCGTCCATCCACCCATCCATACTTATCCATCCATCTATCCTTCCATATCCATCCGTATTCATCCATCCATCCACATCTATCCATCCATCCATATTCATTCATCCATCCATCCATTCATATTCATCCATCCATCCATATCCGTCCATCCATATTCATCCATCTATATCCATCTAGCTATCCACCCACCCATCCATCCACCCACTATTCATTCATCCCTCCATCCATATTCATCCATCCATATTAATTCATCTATCCATCTATCCATCCATATTCATCCATTCATAATCATTCATCCATATTTATCCATCCATTCATATTCATCCACCCATATCCATCCATCCATACATCCATCCATATTCATCCATCCACCCATCCATATTTATCCACTTATCCATCCATCCAACCATCCATCCAAGTCTATTTATAAATCAATAACCTTGGCTCAGTTGTTAAAAGTAATCTGATCGGATTTTGATCAAATCTTGAAAATGGGTTGTTCAAAAGAAAAATAGAAAACTTTTTGAACAACTGGGCCCAGATGTAATACCTGTAATTTGGCATTGATCAATCAGATTTGGTCTTTGTGTCCTTTCACAGGTGGCCGTATTGATCAGGGACACCATGACAGTCGCGCCTCCATGGCACTGCATGAGGCGGTTGCTCTTGACGAAGCTGTAGCCCGTGGACTGGAGCTGACCAATGAGGAAGAGACTTTGACAGTCGTCACGGCTGACCACTCCCACGCGTTTACCTTCAATGGCTACCCATTCAGAGGGAACAGCATTCTGGGTATGTTTCTGTTTGTGTGTGCATCTGAGATTGATCGTTTTTAGGGGCATAGCGGTACATCCATCCATCCATCCATCCAGACATCCATATTCATTCATTCATCCATCCATCCATATTCATTCATCCATCCATCCATCCATCCATATTCATCCATCCAGCCATCAATCCATCATCCATATTCATTCATCCATCCATCTGTATCTTCCATCCATATTCATTTATCCATTCATCCGTTCATCCATCTATCTATCCATCTATCTATCCATCCATCCACCTATCATCCATCCATCCACCTATCCATCCATCCATCCATCCATATTCATCCATGTCCATCCTTTCATCAATCCATATCATCCATCCATCCATCCATATTCGTCTATCTATCCATCCATATCTATCCATTCATCCATCCATCCATCCATCCATCCATCCATCCACCTATCCATCAATGTGCCCATCCATCCATCCATCCATCCATCCATCCATCCATTCACCCATCCATATTCATCAATCCACCTATCCATCCATCCATCCATCCACCTATCCATCCATGCATCCATCTATCCATATTCATCCATGTCCATCCTTTCATCCATCCATATCCATCCTTTCATCCATCCATATCATCCATCCCTCCATATTCATCCATCCCTCCATATTGATCCATCCATCCATATTCATCCATGTCCATCCTTTCATCAATCCATATCATCCATCATCCATCCATATTCGTCTATCCATCCATCCATATCTATCCATCCATCCATCCACCTATCCATCAATGCACCCATCCATCCATTCATCCATCCATTCACCCATCCATATTCATCCATCCACCTATCCATCCATGCATCCATCCATCCATATTCATCAATCCATTCATATTATTCCATCCATCCATCCATTCATCCATCCATCCATATTCATCCATCCATCCATCCATCCATGATTGATCGTTATTAGGGGCGTAGCGGTATACGTAATTCACACCGAAAATATTTGTTATTTTCGGTTCAACAAAACTATAATAGTATCTCAGTGAGACTGAAATAACACTGACCTAATGGTTCTAACAATCCTCACTTGTCAATCATCTCTGTTGTTTCTCAGGTAAATCTCCAATCTTTGCCTCAGACTTTTTACCCTACACAACTCTGATGTACGGAAACGGACCAGGACACAAAATCGTCAACAACAAGCGTCCAGACATCCGCAACGTCGACACCGGTAAGACAATCAGCACTTGGCTCTCTGAAAACACCCATGTTGTGTGAGTATTTATTCTGGTTCTCTCTCTCAGCCGATAAGGATTACGTTCAGCAGTCGGCCGTCCCGCTGGACACTGAGACCCACGGAGGGGAGGATGTGGCGCTGTTGGCCCGTGGCCCCATGGCTCATCTCTTCCAGGGTGTTTATGAGCAGAACTATATCGCACACGCCATGGCTTATGCGGCATGTGTCGGTGACAATCAGCAACACTGCGCTGCGACCACTGTGCCTGATGGGAATCCCTACACATCCACTGACCCGGGGAGCTCCGCCCCCGACACACCCCTCTGCGCCCTGACGACGGTGATCCTGAGCGCACTGATGAGTGTTTTACTGCACTGAGAGAGAGACAGCAGCAGATAATCACCAATCAATCATAATTTGAGAATTTGAAATAAACCCTTAAGACAAGACACTACAGGCAAAAACTTATTTTAAGTTTTGAGCTCTATTTTGCTTCCATACCATGTCTTCTTTCAGACTAGTAGAAAGATAACATTCAAAATACACTTTTAAGTGTTTAATTTATTAGCTACACTTAATCTATTTGCATCTGTAAAGCCCTTTTACTCAGTAGAAAAGATGATCAGAAGTTCTGTTCTATGCTGACTTTAAATTTAATAAATAAAATATTTTATTTAATCAATCAAAATGTTAATAATGCATCCTAGCTAACAGGAAAAGTTCTCTGAACGTTCTGAACAAACGTTCTTCCAGTAACTTTTATAGAGCATTCGTTCAAAGTTCATCCATATTCATACATCCATCAGTCCATCCATCCATCCATCCATCCATCCACCTATCCATCCATGCATCCATCCATCCATATTCATCCATCCATCCATATTCATCCATCCATTCAGATTCATCCATCCATCCAGATTCATCCATCCATTCAAATTCATTCATCCATCCATCCATCAATATCCATCCACCCATCCATCCATCCATCCATCCATCCATCCATATTCATCCATCCATCCATCCATCCATCCATCTATATTCATCCATCATCCATATCCATCAATGCATCCATCCATCCATATTCATCCATCCACCTATCCATCAGTGAATGCATCCATCCATTCATATCTATCCATCCATCCATATCTATCCATCCATCCATCCATCCACCTATCATCCATCCATATTCATCCATCCATTCAGATTCATCCATATATCTATCCATCCATCCACCTATCCATCATCCATATTCATCCATCCATATTCATCCATTCAGATTCATCCATATATCTATCCATCCATCCACCTATCCATCATCCATATTCATCCATCCATATTCATCCATTCATTCAGATTCATCCATCCATCCACCTATCCACCTATCCATCCATCCATCCATCCATCCATCCATATTCATCCATCCATCCATTCATATTCATCCATCCATCCATATTCATCCATCCACCTATCCATCAATGCATCTATCCATCCATCCATATTCATCCCTATCCATCCATGCATCCATCCATTTTTTTTTAAATGTTACGTGTTTCAGTACGTTCAGAGAACATTCAAAAGTAACATTCACATAATGTTTGCAAAATTCTAAAATGGAATGTTGCCTTAACAGTCACATAACCAAGAGAAAACATTTTCAAAACATAAAAACTGGGCATTTTGAATGTTCAGAAAAAGGTTTTTATAACTTAATGGAAATGTTAGCGAAATATTTTTAGAAACATGTTTTTGTTAGTTGGGATGCATTTTTTTTTAAGTCATGTATTTCTGAATTAATTTTGAGTGAGAAATAAAAAGGACGGGACTTGATTGTATCAGAATATGATTGGATCCTTTATTTCTCCACATCTTAGTTTGTTGGCTGTGCACTGATGAATCATGAAATGAATTATGAAATTAAAGAGAACATTTTGATTTTATGTTGAATCGTAACTTTAAACTGTATGTGTTTGTTATTGACAAAAACATTGCATATTGACGTCATCTATACGTAGAGTCTATAAACGACGCATATTTCCTGCACTTCCTGTTTGATCTGGCTGATCGGTGTGGCTAATTAAAGAGAGATTTGATGTCATTATCACACACACGCTCATAAATAATAAATCACAGCCAAAGACTGGTTATTTTTAGCAGGCCGTGAGTCATTAATGTAACTATTAGAACATCTGCTGTGCTTCTCATCAAACCTGAGAGAGCGTGTCTTGGTTAAGCGTGTTATGCTGCATTTGTTACACCTGTCGACAGGTAGACAGAAACAGGCGAGCTGTCGCGTGAATGCAGTCGAGCCGCAGCAGATGAAAAAAAACACACAAATCCCCCATGGTTTTCTTGAGGCAGAAACTCTCTTTCTGTTCCAGAACGTTTTCTCTCAAACAATAATGTTATAACGTTCTATAAATGTTATTTTTACGGGCGTTTTATCTTAACCTTTACATAACGTTAGCTGGGTAGTGAGCTGCCTAAGTAGACAGCGTTTCAATCACACATACGTAGGCTACACTCCTGCTGTTCTAAAGGTAGGTGGTAATTATGCAGAAAGCAATAAATTATAAATGTACAGTGGGGAGAACAAGTATTTGATACACTGCCGATTTTGCAGGTTTGCCCACTCACAAAGCATGTAGAGGTCTGTAATTTTTATCATAGGTACTCTTCAACTGTGAGAGACGGAATCTAAAACAAAAATCCAGAAAATCACATTGTATGATTTTTAAGTAATTAATTCGCATTTTATTGCATGACATAAGTATTTGATACATCAGAAAAGCAGAACTTAATATTTGGTACAGAAACCTTTGTTTGCAATTACAGAGATCATATGTTTCCTGTAGTTCTTGACCAGGTTTGCACACACTGCAGCAGGGATTTTGGCCCACTCCTCCATACAGACCTTCTCCAGATCCTTCAGGTTTCGGGGCTGTCGCTGGGCAATACGGACTTTCAGCTCCCTCCAAAGATTTTCTATTGGGTTCAGATCTGGAGACTGGCTAGGGCACTCCAGGACCTTGAGATGCTTCTTACGGAGCCACTCATTAGTTGCCCTGGCTGTGTGTTTCGGGTCGTTGTCATGCTGGAAGACCCAGCCACGACCCATCTTCAATGCTCTTACTGAGGGAAGGAGGTTGTTGGCCAAGATCTCGCGATACATGGCCCCATCCATCCTCCCCTCAATACGGTGCAGTCGTCCTGTCCCCTTTGCAGAAAAGCATCCCCAAAGAATGATGTTTCCACCTCCATGCTTCACGGTTGGGATGGTGTTCTTGGGGTTGTACTCATCCTTCTACAAACCCGATTCCAAAAAAGTTGGGACACTGTACAAATTGTGAATAAAAACAGAAAGCAATGATGTGGAAGTTTCAAATTTCAATATTTTATTCAGAATACAACATAGATGACATATCAAATGTTTAAACTGAGAAAATGTATAATTTTAAGGGAAAAATAAGTTGATTTTAAATTTCATGGCATCAACACATCTCAAAAAAGTTGGGACAAGGCCATGTTTACCACTGTGTGGCATCCCCTCTTCTTTTTATAACAGTCTGCAAACGTCTGGGGACTGAGGAGACAAGTTGCTCAAGTTTAGGAATAGGAATGTTGTCCCATTCTTGTCTAATACAGGCTTCTAGTTGCTCAACTGTCTTAGGTCTTCTTTGTCGCATCTTCCTCTTTATGATGCGCCAAATGTTTTCTATGGGTGAAAGATCTGGACTGCAGGCTGGCCATTTCAGTACCCGGATCCTTCTTCTACGCAGCCATGATGTTGTAATTGATGCAGTATGTGGTCTGGCATTGTCATGTCGGAAAATGCAAGGTCTTCCCTGAAAGAGACGACATCTGGATGGGAGCATATGTTGTTCTAGAACTTAGATATACCTTTCAGCATTGATGGTGCCTTTCCCTGAAGGAGTTTTGGTTCCTTGCCACCGTCGCCTTTGGCTTTTGGCTTGCTCAGTTGGGGACACCTAAATTTCAATTATATTACTGATCCGCCCGCATTGACACTATATGATAATTGAAATGAGCTGGATGACATCACCGTTTTCTCCAGAGCGGCTGTACAGCCGAATCAAATTCCGTTGCATTATTTTCCTGTTACCACTGTGAAGCTGCTTTGAAACAATTGCCATTGTAAAAAGCGCTATATAAATAAAGGTGATTTCCAGATGTGTAAGCTGCCCATGCCACACGCACTCATGCAACCCCATACCATCAGAGATGCAGGCTTCTGAACTGAACGCTGATGACAACTTGGGTTGTCCTTGTCCTCTTTAGTCCGGATGACATGGCGTCCCAGTTTTCCAAAAAGAACTTCAAATTTTGATTCGTCTGACCACAGAACAGTTTTCCACTTTGCCACAGTCCATTTTAAATGAGCCTTGGCCCAGAGAAAACGCCTGCGCTTCTGGATCATGTTTAGATATGGCTTCTTTTTTGACCTATAGAGTTTTAGCCGGCAACGGCGAATGGCACGGTGGATTGTGTTCACCGACAATGTTTTCTGGAAGTATTCCTGAGCCCATGTTGTGATTTCCATTACAGTAGCATTCCTGTATGTGATGCGGTGCCGTCTAAGGGCCCGAAGATCACGGGCATCCAGTATGGTTTTCTGGCCTTGACCCTTACGCACAGAGATTGTTCCAGATTCTCTGAATCTTTGGATGATATTATGCACTGTAGATGATGATAACTTCAAAATCTTTGCTATTTTTCTCTGAGAAACTCCTTTCTGATATTGCTCCACTATTTTTCGCCACAGCATTGGGGGAATTGGTGATCCTCTGCCCATCTTGACTTCTGAGAGACACTGCCACTCTGAGAGGCTCTTTTTATACCCAATCATGTTGCCAATTGACCTAATAAGTTGCAAATTGGTCCTCCAGCTGTTCCTTATATGTACATTTAACTTTTCCGGCCTCTTATTGCTACCTGTCCCAACTTTTTTGGAATGTGTAGCTCTCATGAAATCCAAAATGAGCCAATATTTGGCATGACATTTCAAAATGTCTCACTTTCAACATTTGATATGTTATCTATATTCTATTGTGAATAAAATATAAGTTTATGAGATTTGTAAATTATTGCATTCCTTTTTTATTTACAATTTGTACAGTGTCCCAACTTTTTTGGAATCGGGTTTGCACTTCCTCCAAACACGGCGAGTGGAGTTTAGACCAAAAAGCTCTATTTTTGTCTCATCAGACCACATGACCTTCTCCCATTCCTCCTCTGGATCATCCAGATGGTCATTGGCAAACTTCAGACGGGCCTGGACATGCGCTGGCTTGAGCAGGGGGACCTTGCGTGCGCTGCAGGATTTTAATCCATGACGGCGTAGTGTGTTACTAATGGTTTTCTTTGAGACTGTGGTCCCAGCTCTCTTCAGGTCATTGACCAGGTCCTGCCGTGTAGTTCTGGGCTGATCCCTCACCTTCCTCATGATCATTGATGCCCCACGAGGTGAGATCTTGCATGGTGCCCCAGACCGAGGGAGATTGACCGTCATCTTGAACTTCTTCCATTTTCTAATAATTGCGCCAACAGTTGTTGCCTTCTCACCAAGCTGCTTGCCTATTGTCCTGTAGCCCATCCCAGCCTTGTGCAGGTCTACAATTTTATCCCTGATGTCCTTACACAGCTCTCTGGTCTTGGCCATTGTGGAGAGGTTGGAGTCTGTTTGATTGAGTGTGTGGACAGGTGTCTTTTATACAGGTAACGAGTTCAAACAGGTGCAGTTAATACAGGTAATGAGTGGAGAACAGGAGGGCTTCTTAAAGAGAAACTAACAGGTCTGTGAGAGCCGGAATTCTTACTGGTTGGTAGGTGATCAAATACTTATGTCATGCAATAAAATGCAAATTAATTATTTAAAAATCATACAATGTGATTTTCTGGATTTTTGTTTTAGATTCCGTCTCTCACAGTTGAAGAGTACCTATGATAAAAATTACAGACTTCTACATGCTTTGTAAGTGGGCAAACCTGCAAAATCGGCAGTGTATCAAATACTTGTTCTCCCCACTGTATATGCATATATAAGAGTATTAAATAATTTATGGTGCATTTATGATGCAGATGGTTGACCAGTCAGTGCAAATAAGTAACAGTATATAGTGAAGATGCTCTGGCTGTGAAGGAGGTAGAAATGGTAGATGACTGTCAATACAAAAGAATATGCTGAGTAAACAGACACTGCACTGATTTATAATGGCACATTTGAAAAACAGCTTTATTGCCTTGTACTGAGATTCGTTACTCGTTACAGTAATGAAACACACGTTACTTACAACAAGACTACGCACTTGTACTTGTGCATGTGTTTGTGAACTTGCATAATATAATTCTGACATTAGTGGAGAATCTGATGAGCTCAGTGAAAATGTTACAATATTTGTGTGCGCTGTGTTTTTCTGCTTATTAGTAATGTTTCCAATAGGTCTAAGGTTCCATTTCAGTTAACAGGATGATTCCTTATTAACATGTTTTTCTCTCTCTCTGTGTGACATTGAGCTGCGAGATTGTGTTGACCTACAGGTGGCGCTGTGACACAGCACACTGTTGCATTGCAGAGCGGCAGAGAACGAGTGCAGAGCTGAGAGAGAGAACATGCAGAAAGCATCAAAGGGAATAAAAGCGTGTAATCATTAAAAAGTTGAGTGGTCTATGGAGTGAAAACATTGCTGCAGATTTTCTCTGCTGTATATTTGTACTCCATACAGTACATTGGGGTGTGGGGGGCCCCTTCGGTTGAAATCACATTCTGGGGGGTGGGGGACCCTGTCGGTTGAAATCACATTTTGGGGTGTGGGGGGCCCCTTCGGTTGAAATCACATTCTGGGGGGTGGGGGACCCTGTCGGTTGAAATCACATTTTGGGGTGTGGGGGGCCCCTTCGGTTGAAATCACATTCTGGGGGGTGGGGCCCCCTTCGGTTGAAATCACATTCTGGGGGGTGGGGGACCCTGTCGGTTGAAATCACATTTTGGGGTGTGGGGGGCCCCTTCGGTTGAAATCACATTCTGGGGGGTGGGGGACCCCTTCGGTTGAAATCACATTCTGGGGGGTGGTGGGCCCCTTCGGTTGAAATCACATTCTGGGGGGTGGGGGGCCCCTTCGGTTGAAATCACATTCTGGGGGGTGGGGGACCCTGTCGGTTGAAATCACATTTTGGGGTGTGGGGGGCCCCTTCGGTTGAAATCACATTCTGGGGGGTGGGGGACCCCTTCGGTTGAAATCACATTCTGGGGGGTGGGGGACCCTGTCGGTTGAAATCACATTCTGGGGGGTGGTGGGCCCCTTCGGTTGAAATCACATTCTGGGGGGTGGTGGGCCCCTTCGGTTGAAATCACATTCTGGGGGGTGGGGGCCCCGTCGGTTGAAATCACATTTTGGGGTGTGGGGGGCCCCTTCGGTTGAAATCACATTCTGGAGGGTGGGGGACCCCTTCGGTTGAAATCACATTCTGAGGGGTCGGGGCCCCGTCGGTTGAAATCACATTCTGTGGGGTGGGGGGCCCCTTCGGTTGAAATCGTGGCCACCTTTCTCCCAGCTAGTGACGGCCCTGCATCAGATGTTGATTTAGATCTTCAGAAAAGGTCATCACTGAGCAAAAACATATTTCATTCCAAAATCAAAAGGAAATAAATGAGTTATATTTAGCTAATGCATTTACTAATGTTAAGCTTTTTATAAAGTGTTACAATTTCTTTTGATTTGAGGGTGTCGTGGAGTTTTGTTTGTCATTTGGTTCCTGCAAAAGCATCAGTGATCTGATACGACACTGAGGACCAAAATCTGAGCGTGAAAGTTCATTCCGTTACCTTCCTCAGACACACGAGTGTGTGTTTGTAACTGAGAATCCGTCAGAGAACTTTCCCTCTGTCACTGGCCTCGTCTTCAGATCTCAGATTTCTGGATTGGTTTCTCTGTGTTGGACCGAAAGCCAAACTTCACCTGATGCACATCCCGATGACGTCAGTTACTAACCAACAGACTCTTGCTTGTATTATAAAAAATTATTTTAGGGAAGAACCCACCAGGTTTTTACATGGTTTGTACTTTGTCTAAATTGGCCATTAAAGTCGTTATCAGGCCTGAACTGATTTAGATGGTTGATCTGGACTACCATGACCTTTGACCAGATATCCATCCGGAGACTAGCAAACCACCAGTGCTCCAGTGCATCTTCTTTTTGCAATGTTCCTTGTATCATCTGTGAAACTAAAAGATGATAAACATGGTTTTAACCAGAGCTATATGATGAAAGATGTTTCCTCCTGCAGCATCAACATCTTTGAGGGAAATCTGCGCTCTTGTACGGCCTGCAGTAAACGCAGAGATTCAGAGTTTCAGTCCCACAGAGGCCGAACACGTCAGGATCAGAAGAAGAGATGAACATGCGCTTTTATCCCGCTGTAAACAAGCCGCGCATCTGCCATCACCCCAGAGAGAAGAGCAGCGCTCGCAAGATGAAGATGTGCACAAGTAAGAGAATTATTGCACTCTCCTCCTGTGTGTGTGTGCGTGTGAGAGAGAGAGAGAGAGAGAGTGAGAGTGTGAGAGAGTGTGAGTGAGTGTGTGTGAGTGTGTGTGAGTGTGTGTGTGTGCATGGGTGTGTCTGTATGTGACAGAGTGTACGTCTGTGTGTGTGTGTGTGTGTCTGTGTGTGTGTGCGTGCGTGCGTGAGTAAGTGTGTGTGTGTGTATGTGACAGAGAGTGTAAGTTTGTGTGTGAGAGAGTGTGTGCATGTGTGTGTGTGAGTGAGTGTGTTTGTGTCTATGTATGTGACAGAGTGTACGTCTGTGTGTGAGAGAGTGTGTACGTCTGTGTGAGAGAGAGTGTGTGTGTGTGTGTGCGTGTATGTGACAGAGAGTGTAAGTTTGTGTGTGAGAGAGTGTGTGTGTGAGTGAGTCAGTGTGTGCGTGCGTGCGTGCGTGAGTGTGTGAGTGAGTGTGTGTGTATGTGACAGTACGTCTGTGTGTGAGAGAGTGTGTGTGTGTGAGTCAGTGTGTGTGTGTGAGAGTGTACGTACGTCTGTGTGTGAGAGTGTGTGTGTGAGTGAGTCAGTGTGTTTGTGTGTGTGACAGAGTGTACGTCTGTGTGTGAGAGAGTGTGTAAGTTTGTGTGTGAGAGAGTGTGTGCGTGTGTGACAGAGAGTGTACGTCTGTGTGTGTGAGAGAGTGTGTGTGTGAGTGCGTGAGTGTGCGTGCGTGCGTGCGTGCGTGAGTGTGTGCGTGCGTGAGTGAGTGTGAGTGAGTGAGTGTGTGTATGTGACAGTGTACGTCTGTGTGTGAGAGTGTGTGTGTGTGAGTCAGTGTGTGTGTGTGTGTGTGTCAGTGTGTGTGTGTGTGACAGTGTACGTACGTCTGTGTGTGAGAGAGTGTGTGTGTGAGTGAGTCAGTGTGTTTGTGTGTGTGTGTGTGTGTGTGTGCGTGTGTGAGTGTGTGTGTGTATGTGACAGTGTACGTCTGTGTGTGAGAGAGTGTGTGCGTGTGTGAGTTAGTGTGTGTGTGAGAGAGAGAGAGAGCGAGTGTGTGAGAGAGAGAGAGAGAGTGTGTGTGTGTGTGTGTGATGGATTGAGGTTAAATTTGCTGACTTGAGAGTAAAATATGACTCTTCACAAACAGATTTATACAGTAAATCTTTTTTAGCTTTTTTTTTGCTTATGTTAAGATAATCACAATGACAAAAAAAATAAATAGACTAACCAAAGTGTCTGTGGAAAATAACGTTGTCTATTTAATTTCATTTATTAAATAAGCACTATTTAATGTATTATGTATTATTTTTTATTTATTTATGAATGAGGTTTTAGTTTGACATTTAATTTCTGGAGACATTTTCAGCTAAAAACGGTAGTTTTATGAAGAAAATTCAGTACACAAACAATAGTTAAGTGTACACACACATACGCGCGCGCACACACACACTTTAGTTTCGTTCTCATACAGCCACACGGTCCATCTAAAGCGTTGTGGGCGGGGTCAGAACTGCGTCTGTCCAATCAGAACTCGTTGCGCACCCGGTGGCTCGTTTATAAAGCTCGTTTCCGCGTGTGTTTCTCATCCTTTAATGCCTTCATCCCGCGCGCAGGAGAGAGAAGCTGTGCGCTCACGGAGGGCTCTTACCGGTGTGTGTGTGTGTGGACGAAACCGAGCCGCGGGAGACGCAAATGCGCGAGAGCTCGAGAAGAGAAACGCTGTCCATCCGCCCCGCGTCATCTAGAGGTGAGATTCACTGTGCAACACTAAAGCAAACCACACACACACACACACACACACACACACACAGCCACAGCCACAGCCACAGCCTATAGGCTATATAAAACCTATCAATGTCATGTCAGAATCTTTGAAAGATGTGATATCAATAAGCAAAACAGCTGTTTAGTCTCTGTCAAGGGCACTTGATCTGTTGTGTGTGTGTGTGTGAGAGAGAGAGAACAGGGATTTAACATGCATGTGTTGGGAATGACAGAACAAGTGTCTGTGTTTGAAGAACTGCAGTTTAATTTCTGTGTTTAGGAGAAAGGTAGCATGTGTTGAAATCATCAGTTCAGTCTGGGTTAGAAGAACAGTTTACTTTGCGTTTGAGAGAACAGCTGGTTTAGTCTGTGTGTGTTCGGGAGATTTCAAGGCAGATTAGTCTGTATATGTGAGGCGGAACAGCAGTTTTTAATGTGTTGTGTGTTTGAAGAACAGTGTGGAGAAAGTCTTTGCATTTGGGAGAAATGCTGTGTGTTTGAAGAACGGCAGGTTTGCTTCTATTTATTTGGGTGAACGGCTGTGCTCCATGTGTTGCAAACGTTATTTTAGTCTGTCTGTGTTTGAACAACTCCAGTTTAGTCTCTGTATGTGTGGCAAACAACAGTTCAGTCTTTGCATTCAGGAGAAAAGCTGGTTTCGATCATGTATATTTAGAGAAATGTAGCATAGTCCATACATGCTTACTAATAAATGTTCTTTATATTGGCATTGCATTCATAAAAGAAACATTCTTTAACATCCACGGAACCTTTCAATTCCACAAAACATTCTAAATTCTTTTTAGAATGTTATTCAAACTAACGGGGGAAACGGTTCTGTTAGGAACTTCTATTGCATTGCAGCAAAAATCCCTTTTGGAACCTTTATTTATAAGAGTGTGAATGTGTGGATCACAACAGTTTAGTCCGTGTGTGTGTGTGTGTGTGTGTGTGTGTGTGTGTGTTGGGAGAACAGCCACTGACCGGTTCATCCTCCAGCAGCGCAGGACTTGACTTGAGAAACTGTGCAGACGGGATGTTTGTGAGAGAGATGGATGGATGGATGAAGGGAAGGCTACGCGAGAGCTTCTTCTTAGCATAAACGCGTCTTAAATCTGTTCATGTTTTACATTTTGCCACGTAATAACCCGGAGCATGGGCTGTGTCGCCTCCAGAACGCCAGTAGGTGAGAATCGCACGCTCTGTTTTCCTCCCAGCATGAAAAGCAGGCGTCAGAGCGCGTTCATGAAACCCGAGCTCGACTGCAGCCCACACACACTTCTGATGGAGAGCCAGAGAGATGTGCACAAACTGCAGGCTTTTCCTCCTCTGTAGTGCTTGCGAGTGCATGGACTGCGTGTATGAGCCAGATCACGGAGGGTTTGCACGCGCATGCATCTGCATTAAACCTGCATCAGTGCTCGTCCATCACATGGTGGATCCTCGGCTCAGGTTACATTAGAGAAGCGCGCGCTTCATTGTGCGTGAGGCGGTCATGCTGCATGTACAGTATGCAGTGAACCAGCAGCGTTTTGCCCTTGTCCATGTCTTTGTTTACAGCATGTCGACGACAATTACAGCCGTGTTTCTTCAACTACAGCACTGTTATGTCCTAGAGGTTGATTTGTATTAACAGTTACACTTTATTTTAAGGTGACGTAGTTACATTGTACTTGCTCAAATAAGTACTGAGTAATATGCACGTACTACTATAGAGTTACGGTCAGTGCATAATTAACTGTTATTACTATAGCAAGTACATGTAGTAACGTGTAACTACGTCACCTTAAAATAAAGTGTTACCAAACGTACAGACTTCAGGTTTTTATTTAATTTATGAAGGTCACATTAAAAGTGAATTGGAAACTTTTGACAATCCATTTATTTATTTTTGTTACTTTTCAAATGATTATATGCACCGATCAGGCATAACATTATGACCACCTTCCTAATATTGTGTTGGTCGCACTTTTGCTGCCAAAACAGCCCTGACCTGTCGAGGCATGGACTCCACTAGACCCCTGAAGGTGTGCTGTGGTATCTGGCACCAAGATGTTAGCAGCAGATCCTTTAAGTCCTGTAAGTTAAGAGGTGGGGCCTCCATGGATCGGACTTGTTTGTTCAGCACATCCCACAGATGCTCAATTGGATTGAGATCGACAGGGGTCAGCATGGGCACCCTGACTGGCGATGCACTGTGTATTCTGACACCTTTCTATCAGAACCAGCATTAACTTCTTGAGCAATTTGAGCTACAGTAGCTCGTCTGTTTGATCGGACCACACGGGCCAGCCTTCGCTCCCCACGTGCATCAATGAGCCTTGGCCACCCATGACCCTGTCGCCGGTTCATCACTGTTCCTTCCTTGGAGCACTTTTGATAGATACTGACCACTGCAGACCGGGAACACCCCACAAGAGCTGCAGTTTTGGAGATGCTCTGACCCAGTCGTCTAGCCATCACAATTTGGCCCTTGTCAAACTCGCTCAAATCCTTACGCTTGCCCATTTTTCCTGCTTCTAACACATCAACTTTGAGGACAAAACGTTCACTTGCTGCCTAATATATCCCACCCGCTAACAGGTGCCGTGATGAAGAGATAATCAGTGTTATTCACTTATGTTATGCCTGATCGGTGTATATAGATTTTATCTTTTGACCACAGATTAAAGCATTCAGTTTTCAAATATAAAAAGTCCATCTTAAAAAATGAATGATTAAACTTTTGGAGCTATGATTGTATAAACCATTTCAGAGTCTCATTATTTTTTTTATTCCAAAAATATTTGAGTACAATCAACTTGGATGTTTGTCATTTCAACTTAAATTGCATTAAACTGACTTTTTATTAGTTGAATCTTGTATAACTTATATAAAAAAGTTATAAATTGCACTGTAAACCCTAACGCTCAAAATAATTAACTGGTTTGAGTAGAGCCAACTCAGATTAAACAAATTAGTTCAAACTAATGAACTTTTATGAGTATTTAGAACTTTCTTTTTCTTTTGAGTTCTCAAAACTGACACATTTCCAGTAATCTGAAATGTTTAATTGTTCTGTGCTTTCTTTTAATTTAGACAAACTGAAATTTAACCGAAACTGGGATTTCTATTTCCCAGCATGCTTTGCCATGACACTCGAAAGGGACAGTAAATGCCAAAATTAAGTGTTATATTATGTTTTGTTTTGTTTTTTGTGCAAGATTAACGTTAAGTGGGAGATTTAGTAGTGTTTCATGTTTTGCTATGTTAGTTAGTTTCTGTTATGTTGGTTACATCTGCCAAAGCATTGTGTAACCAATTAGCAAGGTGGCATTTATTGAATTAGCTAGTTAAAGCTAGTCAAGTTTCTACTACTAAACATTTGAGATTACATTATATTTTTAAGTTAAATGTATGAATTAGCTTACTCGTATATTTCAAGTTCAGAGCAATTAAAATGTATACAAAATAAAAATCTGAAAGTTCTGCTTGCTTAAACTTTAAATTGCCTCTTTTTTTTTTTAGTTTTGCCAACTTATTTGGGTTTACAGTGTGCTTAACTTATTTTGATGGGTTAAAGCAATGTAAAAACACATAACTTATTGTTATCATATCATTTGAATACATGCAACTAGTGCTTGACGTCCATCATGATTAATGCCCAGGTGTTTCCCCACATTCCGCACAAGAAACGAGTATACGGAAAAAACTAAATCCAACGCCTTTCCACTCTGAGAGTCCTGAACAAATGACCTCAGATTTATTTTCACCACGCAAATCGTTTTTTAATATCGTGCTGTAATTATTAATGACATATCAGGATACCGGGGCCATACAAAACCTGCACGCGCCATTACCGCTGTAGCGTGAGAGTTGTCCCGTTAATTGCTGATAAACGTGCCGGTTAAGGTTTGGATATATCTGAGATATCTGATCATGTTCCTTTATCTGTGCAGAATTATACTTACAATAAAGGCTCTTCATGGGCATTTGTGGTTCCATGAAGAACCTTTAACATCCATTCCACAAAAGCTTCTTTAGATTATTAAAATGTTCTTCACACTAAGAAAAATGGTTCTTTTAAAGGGATAGTTCACCCAAAAATGTCGTTCCAAACCAGTAAGACTTTAGTTAATCTGCGAAGACACAAATAAAGATATTTTTGGGTCTCATATACACAATGTTATTAATTTGCATAAAACACGCCCACACATGTCCATATAAGGGCTTTCCACAGCCTTTTCTTTCATCACTCTCAGAAGAATAGGACTCCCAGGTCTCATTTTATTCCAAAATATTTGAAATCTCATTGCAATTAAATGCTATGTGAAATTTGATGTGATATTTAGACAGTCAAATTCGCTAGCAAGTTTTAACACGTTGCTAGCATGAAATAGTATGTTGCTAGTATGTTTAACACATTGCTAGCATGATTTAGTATGTTGCTAGCATGTTTTAGCACATTATTGACATGAATTTGCATGTTGCTAGCATAATTTAGCACACATTGCTAGCATGATTAAGCACGCTGCTAGCATGTTTTAACACATTGTTAGCATAAATTAGCATTTTGTTAGCAAGTTAACATGCCGTTAGCAAAAAATAGTATGAATTAGCATGTTGCTAGCATGAATTAACACATTGTTAGCATGATTTAGCATGCTGCTATCATGTTTTAGCACATTATCATGATTTAGTATTTTGTTAGCAAGTTAACACGATGCTAGCATGAAATAGTATGATTTAGCATGTTGCTAGCATGAATTAACACATTGTTAGCATGATTTAGCATGCTGTTGTCATGTTTTAGCACATTTTAGCATAAATCAGCATGCTGCTTGCATGTTTTAGCACGTGTGTTGCTAGTATGTTTAACCCATTGCTAGCATGATTTAGCATTTTGGTAGCTTGTTTTATCATATTGTTACCATGAATTAGCATGTTGTTAGCAAGTTTTAACGCATTTGCTAGCATGAAATATTATGTTGCTAGTAAGTTTAACACATTGCTTGCATGATTTAGCACATTGTTAACATGAATTAACATATTAGCAGGTTTTAGCATATTGTTAACATGAATTAGCATGTTGCTAGCAAGTTTTTTGCTAGCATGTTTTAGCACATTTTTAGCATGTCCTAAGCTAGTTGCTAAACTTATGCTAGTGATAGATACTTGGTGGTAAATACTCTATTAGGGTTATTTGTATTCAAATTTTTGACCCCCTCAATGAAAGTCTATGGGACTTTTCACAGTTTTGATCGTCCGTTAAAGGAAAACTGTAAGTCTGATCAGTTAGAAAATATATAGCAACCCGAGTCAGAACAGGCTGAAGGTCTGACCCGAGTTTGTTGGTTGTAGCTTTAAAGCTCTTGGAGGAGATACCATTCCAGCCTTTCCACTCTGAGAGCCCTGAACAAATGACCTCAGATTTATTTTCACCACGCAAATCGTTTTTTTAATCTTGTGCTGTAATTATTAATGACATATCAGGATACCGGGGCCATACAAAACCTGCACGCGCCATTACCGCTGTAGCGTGAGAGTTGTCCCGTTAATTGCTGATAAACATGCCGGTTAAGGTTTGGCATCCACGCTGCGACAGGAGAGATATCTGATCATGTTCCTTTATCTGTGCAGAATTACACTTACAGTAAAGGCTCTTCATGGGCATTTGTGGTTCCATGAAGAACCTTTAACATCCATTCCACAAAAGCTTCTTTTAGATTATTAAAATGTTCTTCACACTAAGAAAAATGGTTCTTTTAAAGGGATAGTTCACCCAAAAATGTCGTTCCAAACCAGTAAGACTTTAGTTAATCTGCGAAGACACAAATAAAGATATTTTTGGGTCTCATATACACAATGTTAGTAATTTGCATAAAACACACCCACACATGTCCATATAAGGGCTTTCCACAGCCTTTTCTTTCATCACTCTCAGAAGAATAGGACTCCCAGGTCTCATTTTATTCCAAAATATTTGAAATGTCATTGCAATTAAAAGCTATGTGAAATTTGATGTGATATTTAGACAAATTCGCTAGCAAGTTTTTAAACGTTGCTAGCATGAAATAGTATGTTGCTAGTATGTTTAACACATTGTTAGCATTATTTAATATGTTGCTAGCATGTTTTAGCACATTGTTGACATGAATTTGCATGTTGCTAGCATAATTTAGCACACATTGCTAGCATGATTACGCACACTGCTAGCATGTTTTAACACATTGTTAGCATAAATTAGCATTTTGTTAGCAAGTTAACATGCCACTAGCATGAAATAGTATGAATTAGCATGTTTTGCTAGCATGAATTAACACATTGTTAGCATGATTTAGCATGCTGCTATCATGTTTTAGCACATTATCATGATTTAGCATTTTGTTAGCAAGTTAACACGCTGCTAGCTTGAAATAGTATGATTTAGCATGTTGTTGACATGTTTTAGCACATTTTAGCATAAATCAGCATGCTGCTTGCATGTTTTAGCACGTGTGTTGCTAGTATGTTTAACCCATTGCTAGCATGATTTAGCATTTTGGTAGCTTGTTTTATCATATTGTTACCGTGAATTAGCATGTTGTTAGCAAGTTTTAACGCGTTTGCTAGCATGAAATAGTATGTTGCTAGTAAGTTTAACACATTGCTTGCATGATTTAGCACATTGTTAACATGAATTAACGTATTAGCAGGTTTTAGCATATTGTTAACATGAATTAGCATGTTGCTAGCAAGTTTTTTGCTAGCATATTTTAGCATGTCCTAAGCTAGTTGCTAAACTTTTGCTAGTCATAGATACTTGGTGGTAAATACTCTATTAGGGTTATTTGTATTCAAATTTTTGACCCCCTCAATGAAAGTCTATGGGACTTTTCACAGTTTTGATCGTCCGTTAAAGGAAAACTGTCTGATCAGTTAGAAAATATATAGCAACCCGAGTTTGTTGGTTGTAGCTTTAAAGCTCTTGGAGGAGATACCATTTTAGTCATCGAAGAAGAATTTCAGTATGTTGGTTTTGTCAAGTTTGATGAGAACTTCATCAAAAATTCAAATCTCTACATAAGACAATAGTGTCGTTATTCAGCTTGAGTCAGTCAACAGTATCAATGTTACAAAATGAATCAATTATAAAACCAATTCGATTCAAATAGGGTGAATTTTGGTTGATTGGGACACTTTTTGCCATTGAGATGACTGGGAAAAAGTGTTCCAATCAGGCTGAATTCACCCTATAAGCAGCTTTGTCTCAAAAATGAGTTGCAGGAATAATGACTTTTCGAAGTGTCAAAAGTATCAGCATAGTGAGATTGCATCAGCTTGACCTGAGAACAGCCAGACTTTACAAGTCCTGCCGTCATCCTGGAAAGGACAAGGACGGGAGACTCGTCTCGGTACGGTTATCAGGACAAGGACGGAGAGTGTGCTCATGAAAGCGGTGTATATGGAGGCAGAGTGAGGTCATCTCTTTCGCCCCAGATGGCTTGGGCCGCCGGTGGCCTGGAGTCTTTCCGTGGCCTGGTGTGGGCCGATGACCAGATGGGTTTGATACGGTTTGCTAGAGAGGGTCGTGTGTTGGAGGACCAGGGATTTGGAGAATGTTTTCCACTGAAGTGCTGTGCACATTTTCAGCTCTCGGTCTGGCTCTCATCAGGTGGTGCTTCTGTTTGATTTGTTTGTGGGTCAGTCCGCTAGAACTAAGCGTCTGTAAAATCGTGTCGGTGAGTCAGCGAAGCACCCCGTCGATTTCATGCAGAGTTGGAGTTGGATAATATCGCCTCCCTGTTTTCAGCAACAGGTCTGGCAATCAAGCTGACATTTATCCAGTGAGAGTAACAGGGTGAATCTCATGAAAATATGTCTAGGTTATGTACATTTCACCTCAAGATCAAAACAAAATAAGAAATTATATATATTTTGCATAACGAAATGCATACGGATCAGGCCCCACGGTTTGGCATGCATGTGATTCAAGGATTAATTGCTAAGTTTAACCATCATATAGTGAAAGTTTATCATTTGCATGTGTTTTGTCTTGCTAATTTACACATTCAAGCGATTTTAAACCGCTCAAGTGAAAGAGAAATCAATTCGAACACTGCATCTCCTTGCGCTTGAATGAACACACATAACCAAAATTGTTAAAAAACCCGTCTCGGAAAGAATTCTCATAAACCCAGTCGGTTATGACTTAATTGAACGTAAACACATGAGAAAGAAACCGGATATGTATCAGTATATTGGATCCGTGCATTAGTTCTTAAAGTGACAGCAGCCGATTTATTACTGACTGTTCACTTGTCTTTAGTAATGTTTGATTATTAAAGGCTAGGCTAAAAGTCAAAGTACTTTGCAAAGTTGCATCCCCCAAATTTTTCTTGCTGATGCGAAAAATGATCCGATCTGTGACTCAAAAACCGCAACATGATCCGAACCGTGAGTTTTGTGATCTGTTGAACAACTAATATATAAACATAAACAGGGAAGGAGACCAGAGGCCGTTTTTTTTAATGGATGTCAATGGAGGAGAGGCTTCACAGCGCTTAATAAACCACTTATGTGAGGAAATAGCTTATCATTTAATGAATCGACAGCCTATCGGCTAATCTTCAACATGTTTGCTTTTAAACACTCGTTTTGGATTGAGTTTACACTGGGAAAAAATGTTGTTTTATGAGAAGTCACGGACAATTCAGTGACATCAAGGCTGTAATGTGATTGGTTATCAACACACACGTGATCCAAGTTGCCCGTTACACTTTCTCTAATGGTAGACTTTCATATCTCCCAATAATAAATCCATCTCTGTATATATACACACTCACTGGCCACTTTATTAGGTACGCCTGTTCAACTGCTCATTAACGCAAATATCTAATCAGCCAATCACATGGCAGCAACTCAATGCTTTTAGGCATGTAGACATGATCAAGACGATCTGCTGAAGTTCAAACTGAGCATCAGGTGATTTAAGTGACTTTGAACTTGGCATGGTTGTTGGTGCCAGACGGGCTGGTCTGAGTATTCGGAAACTGCTGATCTACTGGGATTTTCACTCACAACTATCTCTAGGGTTTACAGTGAATGGTCTGAAAAAGAGGAAATATCCAGTGAGCGAAAATGCCTTGTTGATGCCAGAGGTCAGAGGAGAATGACCAGACTGGTTCAGCTGATAGAAAGGCAACAGTAACTCAAATAAGCACTCGTCTCAACCAGGGCTTGACGTTAACACCTGCCAAATGCAGGTGGATTTGTAACACAGTCCCTCCTACTAGCCACTTTGGCAGGTTGAATTTTATATATAATATATACATTTTTCAATTGTAGTCTTTTAAAAAGGCATCTGAAATAATAAACTAAGTGCAATGTAGTGTTAAAAGTATTGATTTTTCGATACTGAAATATCTGAAACGCTTCCAGTACTCATAGACACACGATACCAGCTACTCTTTCTCTCTCTCTCATCTCTCATCTCTCCGACAGCGAGTTACACACAAACCCTCCTCCCCTCACTCACTCGTTTCATTTGCTCCAGATGAATATTGTTGCTGTTACAGGGCTTGAATTTCAGCGTGGGATTGCTCATAATTGTGCTCATTCCTGCAGATTTTGTGCTCAAACACCCAAAGTGCGGCACATAAAGCCGTCTCTCTGTACTAAATTGAGTTATTTTTCGCTGTTTATTTGCGCTTAAACTCAAAATGCCGGTCTTGGCGAGTATACACGTAAACACAGTCAGTTCTGTTTTAAGTGAACGTAAACAGTTGAGAAAGAAAGCGCATGTGTAACAGTATAATGGATCCGTGCGTCAGCTCTTAAAGTGACAGCAGCCTAATAACCCTGCTGCCAAATTATGAGATATTTTAAAAATATCTATACGGCAGTTTTTCCCCATGGTATCAATGTCAAAATTGTGGCCAGTGAAAATGCTGAGTGGCTAGTAACTTTAGAAAACCACTAACCACAGTGACTGGTGAGCAAAAAAGTTAATGTCAAGCCCTGGTTACACCCGAGGTCTGCAGAAGAGCATCTCTGAACGATCAACACTTCAAAGCTTGAAGCAGACGAGCTACAGCGGCAGAAGACACACCGGTGCCACTTCTGAACAGCGAACTGAGGCTACAATTCACACGGGCTCATCAAAACTGGACAATAGAGCATTGGGAAAACATTGCCTGAGTCTGAGTCTCAATTTCTGCTGCATCATTCAGATGGGAGGGTCAGATTTTGGCATAAACAACATGAAAGCATGGATCCACCCTGCCTTGTATCAGCGGTTCAGGCTTCTGGTGGTGTAATGGTGTGAGGGATATTTTCTTGGCACACTTTGGACCTCTTAGTACCTCTTAAATGCCTTTACTTCCAGCAGGATAACGTGCCATGTCACAAAGCTCAAATCATCTCAAACTGGTGTCTTGAACATGACGATGAGTTGACTAAACTCAAACGGCCTCCACAGTCACCAGATCTCAAACCTGTAGAGCAGCTTTGGGATGTGCTGGAACGGGAGATTCGCATCATGGCTGTTCAGCCGACAAATCTGCAGCAACTGTGTGATGCTCTCATGACAATATGGACCATTTCCAGCATCCTGTTGAATCTGTGCCATAAAGAATTAAGGCAGTTCTGAGGGTGAAAGTGTATACTAGCAAGGTGTACCTAATAAAGTGGCCAGTGAGTGTATGAGCTGGATGAGTTCTTGGCATGTTTCATGAGATTCACCTATTAAGTTAAATGGTGTTTCTGAGAGAAACTAACACCCCTGCTGGAGTCCAGACTGACTGATGGACCGCCGCAGCCGCTGACATCAGTCACTGTTATTATTGTCTGCATGTATTAGGTTTTATTGACCCTCATTAGGGAAGAGGTTTGAGACCAGGTGAAACCCAACCCGATTTGAGCCTGGGGTGTTAACGGGATGGGACCGTAGGGGACACGGATCAGCAGTGCAGGAGAGCGAGCAAAATCTCAGGGCTTTAACCTCTGATCTCTCGCGTTTACTCACACACACATAAGTACGGCGGTTTATGACGCTCACAGAGATTGTCACATGTATCAAAGGATCACCTGTAGTGCATTTGGCTGGTTCATATTTCGCCCTGAAATCAAATGAAAGAACTCAGAAATTATGTTTTGCAAAAGGGAATTGAAACCTATTTTATGATTGTTTGCATTGTGACATTATTTTCATGACAATTAAGGATATTTAATGTCCAAATGATCATTATTATAATGTTTAAATGTTTAATTAAAATGACAAAATGTACAAGTAAAATATCCGGACATAAATTTTGTCAGTCCAGGCTGATATAAACCGATCAGGCATAACATTATGACCTAATATTGTGTTGGTCCCCCTTTTGCTGCCAAAACAGCCCTGACCCGTCGAGGCACGGACTCCACTAGACCCCTGAAGGTGTGCTGTGGTATCTGGCACCAAGATGTTAGCAGCAGATCCTTTAAGTCCTGTAAGTTGCGAGGTGGGGCCTCCATGGATCGGACTTGTTTGTTCAGCACATCCCACAGATGCTCCATTGGATTGAGATCTGGGGAATTTGGAGGCCAAGTCAACACCTCAAACTCGTTGTTGTGCTCCTCAAACCATTCCTGAACCATTTTTGCTTTGTGGCAGGGCACATTATCCTGCTGAAAGAGCCACAGCCACCAGGGAATACCGTTTCCATGAAAGGGTGTACATGGTCTGCAACAATGCTTAGGTAGGTGGTACGTGTCAAAGTAACATCCACATGGATGGTAGGACCCAAGGTTTCCCAGCAGAACATTGCCCAAAGCATCACACTGCCTCCGCCGGCTTGCCTTCTTCCCATAGTGCATCCTGGGGCCATGTGTTCCCCAGGTAAGCCACACACACGCACCCGGCCATCCACGTGATGTAAAAGAAAACGTGATTCATCAGACCAGGCCACCTTCTTCCATTGCTCCGTGGTCCAGTTCTGATGCTCACGTGCCCACTGTTGGCGCTTTCGGCGGTGGACAGGGGTCAGCATGGGCACCCTGACTGGTCTGCGGCTATGCAGCCCCATACGCAACAAACTGTGATGCACTGTGTATTCTGACACCTTTCTATCAGAACCAGCATTAACTTCTTGAGCAATTTGAGCTACAGTAGCTCGTCTGTTTGATCGGACCACACGGGCCAGCCTTCGCTCCCCACGTGCATCAATGAGCCTTGGCCGCCCATGACCCTGTCGCCGGTTCACCACTGTTCCTTCCTTGGAGCACTTTTAATTGATACTAACAGGTGCCGTGATGAAGAGATAATCAGTGTTATTCACTTCACCCGTCATAATGTTATGCATGATTGGTGTATATAGTGTTTTTATACTCTGCAGAATGTTTACACTCTTTACACTTTACTTTTTTTGCCATTAAAGTAATGAGAATTCTGTTGGTTTTTTGTAGTTGTTTGCATTCAAATTATGTGAATTGGTGAGGGCAATGGTTAATTGTCATGATATTATACAAATCGATAAATATAGATTTTAAATATTGTTAAAGTGCTTAATGGTCCTACATTTAGGCTTAGTTTTCTTTATGTAGAATGTAATTTCTTTTCTTTTTTGTGATGATTTTGTGATGAAATATGACTCGAGGCCTGTTCATACACCAAGGATGAAAACTGTAACAGTAACTAAAACTATAACGATAAGCGTTCACTGCGGTTTTGTCGTCTGTCTCTTTAAATGCTCAAGCTCGTTAAAGCAGGATAGATTCTGATTGGCTGTCAATGTTTTTAGCGTTCATCAGCTGGAAAAACAAAAATCGTTCTAAAAGTTATTCCAACAATATTCATTATAGTTTAGTGTCATTATCATTATAGTTGTGGTATAAATTCTGCTATTTTTTGACATTTAGAACGATTTAAATATTATCATCCTTTGTGTGAGCGGGTTCTCGACATTGTGCAAATAAAATGATCCAGACCTTGTTGTTGAACACTATAGTTGTTCTTTCCCATGGAAATGTTTCTCCTGTAGTCAACATGCACTCTGGCTGGTGTAAGTGTTAATGAACCCGGGCCATGTTAATACACATGCACAAAGGAAATGATGTCATCTGTGGTGTGCGATGACGCCTCGCTCCATTAAGCCTCACCTAAGGGAGTGTGGTGTTTGACATTAGATGTGAGGCAGCCTGCGGTGTTGATCCATTCGGGTCCGTGTGTGTGTGTGACGTGCGAGTCAGTCGATCAGGATCAGAGATGCTCCAGCTGGTGTATGGAATTAAATGATAGAAAATCTATGTCATGTATGAATGGTGTATGATGCCATTAACCTGATACACTTTATTCCTCAAACTCTTGTTGCATCACGTGAATCCAGCCAGTTTGTTTAGAGTTTTCCAGATCAAGAAGGTGCATGTTTGTGTGCATCAGTGGCATATAGATAGTGAATGATCATGCATCTTGACTGCATGTTAATGCATGAGTGCATTAGAGAAACACTTCTGCTGCTCTGCCATGGGAACTAATCAAATGAAGGCCTCTACTGAAACTGAAAATTGATCAGATACATTTGAACTTTGGATATACTACAATGAATCCAACCTGAAATGAACAAAGAGGAAGTTCTGCTCACCTGAAGTCAGGTTAAGATCTGATGACTGTCAGTGGATGTTCATTTTTATAAGCTACAGCCAATAAAACATCAGCATGTTCAATTATGCACATGCACGATAAATGTGTTCAGTTTGCCTCTTCATTAGAGGAAGCAACAGATTTTTATTTTATATTATAGCAAAATGTTCCGTTTTATTTTAATTTAATTTATTTATAAAAAAGGTAAAAGGACGTCTTGTCACCCTAGCTGTCTATATTTAAATTATTTGTAAATAAATATTATAATAATAATGACAACAATATTTTAATCAACATAATTAATATTAATAATATAAATATTATTATAATATTACGTATTATAATATTAAATAATAATTGATGCAAATATAATTAATGATATTTATTTATATAATATCCCAGTAGGAATTTAGGTAGCTATAATTATATATATATATTAAGATTATGAAATATCCATCCGTCTATCTATCTATGTATAATTTATTATATGTAAATACATATAATTGTTGTTGTTGTTGTTGTTATATTTTAATTAATATAAAATAATTACTCTTATATTATTATTTATTTATATAATATTTTAGGTAGCTATCTATAGATATAAAGGTAAATATTCATTTATTTGCTCATTTATGTATCTATCTATCTATCTATCTATCTATCTATCTATCTATCTATATACTGTAGATACAGTAGCTACCTAAAATATCTGATTGCTACTGGGATATTATATGAATAAATATTAATTTTATTATCATCATTAATTGCTATTAATTGTATATAATATTATTTATATGAATTAATATTACTTAAACTATATTAATACTATTATTATTATTATTATTACATTTATTTACATATAATTATATATATATATACACACACATCCACATACATTGTATATAGGTAACTATCTACTTATCTATCCATAATGTTGTTTATGTATTTAATATCCCACTAGCAATCAGATATTTTAGGTAGACTATCTATATCTATAGTTTAATGTATAACTTATACTTATATGTAAATAAATACAATTATAATATATTATTTACATTATTATTTTTATTTAAATATAATGTAATTTACAATATTATAATAATATGTACATAACACCCCAGTCGCAGACAGATATTGATGGTTTGGTTGCCATGGCAGTGTGGTTGGGTCAGTTGTGAGTGCTCAGCATCCTCTCCTGCTTCCCCACAGTGGCGGGCGACAGGTTGCGCGTGGACTGGAGCCCGAGGAGTTCCTACTCCGACCTCGCGCTGCTGGGCAACACACGGACCAGTTTGGCGCGCGGCCTGGGCGAGACATTTGGGTACTCGGACCGTTACTTCAAGGTGCCAAAGTTTCCTCTCAATCTGTTCCATATCCATTTATACTTCACAGCGTCCGGAAACGGCACTCGCCCTTTTCCTTTCCTCTCCTCTCCTGTCATTCGCCCACCGTCGCGCGTCGGCTGGTTAGAAAGCGGAAAGTGGGCCACAGATTCCGCTTCTGCCATCTCGCTCCAAGGCCTGCCGTTCACGAGCTATTTCTGTCATCATTATATGGTTAGCGGTCGCGCTGCACCCTACATTCACACGACGTCTCCCTCACTTGTGGCTGCGCGCGCGTCATTCACGAGAGCAGCGCGCGAGAACGCGACACTCTGTCAGATCTGAGCTGATTAAGACTCGAGCGTTCGGAGCAGAAAATTGTTTTCTCAGCTTTTCTCGGGTGGATAATGGCCTAATTAACCCGGGCCAATTGCGCTGCACTCGGTTCTTCGCTCTGACTTTCATTAAATGTTCACTAGTTAGTCGTCTAATCATTCACGAGTCATTCTGAGTAATTAGCAATTAAATCTTAATGTGGTTTTTCAAACCGAATTCACAGCGTCGCTGCTCTAATGTGTTTTGCCTTTGACTTAATGTAATTTAACAGTCGCGCGACAGTGAAGAAACCCACAGGACGTCTGTAGGGCTTCAGCATTCAGAAACACTGCTTTTTCTGTTTATATCAGTATGTAGAAATCTATTCTTATTTTATATTTAAATTCATACTATAAAATATACATTTCTCTAATTAAAATTTTAATATTGTAAATTAATTAAAAATATTAGGCTTTATACAGTATAATGTAAATATGAAATAAATATTTAATGTGTAAATATCTAATATATATATATATACTGTATATATAATGTATGCTCATATTTTATACGTAATAAAAAATATTATTTTTCAATGTATACTTTATACAGTATAAATTCAAGTGAAAAATAAATATTTAATGTGAAAATAATTAATATTTTTTTTGTATCAGACCTATGACTCATATTAATCAAAGAAATGAATGTCAATTTGTTCAAAACATTTTAAAAAATATATATATATACTAATAAACTAATAAAATATATCATATCATATATCAGATAAATGTGTATTTCATACAGTAGGCCTATAAGTGCAAGTATAAAATGTGTAAATTTCTTTTTACACATTTTTATTAATATACTGAATGTTTTGTTTCTTATCAGACTTATGACCCATTTTTGAGTCATGACCCAGCAATAGAGAACCATAGTAATATAAAAATATAAGCACTGTACATTGAACTGTGGTGTGGTGCTGCAATACAGGAGGATCTGGATCTCATGAGAGAGAGAGAAGAGAGAGACAGGTGTCATGATGGGGAATGCAGTTAATGTGTGTGTGTGTGTGTGTGTTGCATGTGTTACGTGCTGTTTGCATGTGTGTTCATGAGAGAGAGAGAGAGAGAGAGACAGATGATCAAATGTGCTGCATGTGACGTCATCCAGCATCCATTCCGCCGTATCCTTGGAGAAATCGTTCCATGGTGACTGGTTGCTATAGAAATGCTCGTTTCCCTCCAAGTTCCAGCGGAATAGCGTGGTGTGCGCTCGACGTGGCATGTCGGTGAGGACGGACTCCATGGAGAAGCTTTTGTTCCTGTGTGGAGCGAGCGGAGAGCCGGTATCACAGCTCAGTATTCATCATGTCTGTGTGTGTGTGTGTGTGTGTGTTTGTGAGGCAGATGTTTGGGCATGCTCTGAATCAGGTCTGTGGTCGTTTGCTGTGCCTGTGTGTCGCTGAAGCGCGGGACCCGTGGGGTTCGTGCCCCTGTTGATCTCTGTGTGTGTTCCAGCCTCAGACAGAAGGATGAGGCTCCTGATGTCGACCAGTGCTTGTGCTGTAATTACTGTGTGTTTGCTGTTATAAAACCTGTGGATCTCTGTGTGTGTGTGTGTGTGTGTGTATGTCTGTCTGTGTGTGTCTCTCTCTATGCTCAGAGGGTTGGCTTGCATGCAAATAGAGAAGTGGAGATTCAGTCCGACACTTGATTAGAGTAGAATAGTCTATTCTGTTTGGATGTTTTGCAGATGTTTTTCATTTCATTCTATTCTAGTCTACTGTACTCCTATCCATGTAGTCAGTGTAGACAGTTACTTTATATTTTACTGCACTGAAATCCTTCTGTTCTATTCTATTTATTTTCTAAATAATATATACATTTCTATAGAATAGAACAGAATAGAATAGAATGTGTTCTACTGTACTGCACTCCTATCAATCTAGTCTAGACTGTTAAGTCCTCTTTATTCTATTCTAGTCTTGTTCTATTCTATTTTGTGTTATTTCTATTATTTTATATTCTGTTCTATTCTATTCCATTCTATTTTAGTGAAGTCATCTAGTTTATTATTTTCTGTTCTATTTTATTTTATTCCTGTTCTCTCCATCTAGTCAAGACTGTTATTTTCTGTTCTGATGCACTTGATTCTATTCTATTCTATTCTATTCTATTCTACTCTATACTGTACACTCACCTAAAGGATTATTAGGAACACCTGTTCAATTTCTCATTAATGCAATTATCTAATCAACCAATCACATGGCAGTTGCTTCAATGCATTTAGGGGTGTGGTCCTGGTCAAGACAATCTCCTGAACTCCAAACTGAATGTCAGAATGGGAAAGAAAGGTGATTTAAGCAATTTTGAGCGTGGCATGGTTGTTGGTGCCAGACGGGCCGGTCTGAGTATTTCACAATCTGCTCAGTTACTGGGATTTTCACGCACAACCATTTCTAGAGTTTACAAAGAATGGTGTGAAAAGGGAAAAACATCCAGTATGCGGCAGTCCTGTGGGCGAAAATGCCTTGTTGATGCTAGAGGTCAGAGGAGAATGGGCCGACTGATTCAAGCTGATAGAAGAGCAACTTTGACTGAAATAACCACTCGTTAAAACCGAGGTATGCAGCAAAGCATTTGTGAAGCCACAACACGCACAACCTTGAGGCGGATGGGCTACAACAGCAGAAGACCCCACCGGGTACCACTCATCTCCACTACAAATAGGAAAAAGAGGCTACAATTTGCACGAGCTCACCAAAATTGGACAGTTGAAGACTGGAAAAATGTTGCCTGGTCTGATGAGTCTCGATTTCTGTTGAGACATTCAGATGGTAGAGTCAGAATTTGGCGTAAACAGAATGAGAACATGGATCCATCATGCCTTGTTACCACTGTGCAGGCTGGTGGTGGTGGTGTAATGGTGTGGGGGATGTTTTCTTGGCACACTTTAGGCCCCTTAGTGCCAATTGGGCATCGTTTAAATGCCACGGCCTACCTGAGCATTGTTTCTGACCATGTCCATCCCTTTATGACCACCATGTACCCATCCTCTGATGGCTACTTCCAGCAGGATAATGCACCATGTCACAAAGCTCGAATCATTTCAAATTGGTTTCTTGAACATGACAATGAGTTCACTGTACTAAAATGGCCCCCACAGTCACCAGATCTCAACCCAATAGAGCATCTTTGGGATGTGGTGGAACGGGAGCTTCGTGCCCTGGATGTGCATCCCACAAATCTCCATCAACTGCAAGATGCTATCCTATCAATATGGGCCAACATTTCTAAAGAATGCTTTCAGCACCTTGTTGAATCAATGCCACGTAGAATTAAGGCAGTTCTGAAGGCGAAAGGGGGTCAAACACAGTATTAGTATGGTGTTCCTAATAATCCTTTAGGTGAGTGTATTATTTCTATTATTTTGTATTCTGCTCTTTTCTATTCAGCTGTACACATTCTCTTCATCTGTTCTATTCTATTCCATTCTATTCTAGACAAATCTTCTAGTTCATTATTTTCTGTTCTATTTTATTCTATTCATATTGCCTCCATATAGTCGAGACTGTTCTTTTCTGTGCTATTCTATTCTATCTTTGTCTGTTATATTCTCATCTATTCTATCTTCCTCTATTCTATTCTGTCTTTGTCTATTCTATCTTCGTCGATTCTGTTCTATCTTTGTCTATTCTATTCTGTCTTCATCTATTCTGTTCTATCTTCGTCGATTCTGTTCTATCTTTGTCTATTATATTCTATCTTCATCTATTCTATTCTATTCTATCGTCTATTCTATTCTATCTTTGTTGATTCTATTCTATCTTTGTCTATTTTATTCTAGCTTCATCTATTCTATTCTGTCTTTGTTGATTCTATTCTATTTTTGTCTATTCTATTCTATCTTCGTCTATTCTATTCTGTCTTTGTTGATTCTATTCTATCTTTGTCTATTCTGTTCTATCTTCGTCTATTCTATCTTCGTCGATTCTGTTCTATCTTTGTCTATTATATTCTATCTTCATCTATTCTGTTCTTCATCTATTCTATTCTATCGTCTATTCTATTCTATCTTTGTTGATTCTATTCTATCTTTGTCTATTCTATTCTGTCTTCGTCTATTCTATTCTATCGTCGTCTATTCTATTCTGTCTTTGTTGATTCTATTCTATCTTTGTCTATTCTATTCTATCTTCATTCATTCTATTCTATCTTCATCTATTCTATCTTCGTCTATTCTATCTATGCTGATTCTATTCTATTTTTGTCTATTCTATTCTATCTTCATTCATTCTATTCTATCTTCATCTATTCTATCTATGCTGATTCTATTCTATCTTTGTCTATTCTGTTCTATCTTCATCTGTTCTATTCTATTCTATTCTATCTTTGTCTATTCTATTCTATCTTTATCTTTTCTGTCTTCGTATATTCTATTCTATTCTATTCTATTCTATTCTATTCTATTCTATTCTATTCTATTCTCCAGTGTGTGTTTGGGCTGCAGTTGATGTCCTTGTTTACTGACTGTAAAATGGCAAAAGATCTTTTCAAAGGCTGCTGCTGTACGGAGTTCATTGACTCTGCGCTGTTTTCTTGGGCTTGAGCTCTTCAGGGACTGAATCTCAGCTCGGCGTTCAGTAGGGCAGTAGGCGACGGTCTGTACGTCTGCAGGAGTGTGTGTGTGTGTGTGTGTGTGAACGGTAGCAGACTGTAATGGTGTTATTACCTCCAGCTCATGTAGGGAATTATCTGCGCGTATCTCAAGAGGGACGGCGCTCGCGTGCTTTTTATTTCAATATGTATCCGTTGTTATTTTGCCACCTGCTCCATTAACTTTGCCATGACGTTTTTCGCTAATGCGTTTAACCTCATACCTGCTCAGGAGGGCTTAAACACAGCAGGTGCACGTGCCGACTGCGAGTCCCTGCGGATGCTAAAGACACGAACGACTCAACACAGAAACACATGTGACCTTACACACGCACCGTAACCTGTACAGTCTCATGGGAGGTGAAGAAAGGCAGCTTCGCTCTTGAGGGATTCTCACTTCGAGATAGAATTTTGCAATATTTGGCTGCAAAAATCCCAAAGACACACGTTGAAGGCACATCTACAGACCAGATCACACAGACTTGAGCATTGCAGTAGCAACCACCAACAACACCACCTTAGCAAAACCTTTATTAGACAACATGAGAAATGCAGAGAAGAAATTTGTTTTGTTGTGCTAAAAATGAAACTGTTCTTTGAAGCTTTTTTAACTCAGTGTTTTGTCGTCTTCTCTCAGGTAAATGTTGAGGACAGCAACGACATGTTACCTAAATCCAGACGAGCTCTCACCATTCACGAGATCGCAGCGCTGGCTAGATCTTCACTTCACGGTAAACACACACAGATCACGGCTCTCTCTCTCAAGGACTTTAATCCATTTCAATGGCAATAATTGTGATCCTACAAACCATATTTAAAGCATATTTAAATACATATGTAGTGAATTAATTTGTGATTAAAAAATGCTTGTCTTCATAATCTGTCAATGAAATGTGATTAATTTGCCCTGTCTCTAAAAACAACTTTCTTTTTTCTAAAGTCCTTATGACCTTATGAAAACCTTGTCAATAGTTAACTTAACCAGAGGTCCCCGGCTCAAATTTTTGATTTTGTTCATATTTTTTCTGCAGAAAGACAAACATAAATAGTGATGAAAGCCAAAATATTAAATGTCACAGATGTATATTGACTAAGTAATCCACTGTTTTGTAGAGGGGGATCAAAATGACAATTTTCAGATTTGGAGCCAAATTACATGGGGGTAAAAATGACTTTAGAAAGATGGCAGCATCATTATTTTAGTTTTACACAGAGATTGGTAGGTCTATTAGTAAAATCTGTTGACTTTATCAATATTTGTTGCATTATAATCCAACGGTGACCGTTCAAAAATGGGAAAAAAGCACTTCTTGTGTTTTGTGTCTCAAGTTTGCATGCCTGTAACTCAAGAAGTATTAAAGATCTCTTAATATCCTTTTAGATTCTGGTTCTTAACAAACTTTTATTTTGGTGTTTTCATTTTAAAGGCCCTCGATGGTTCAGTCCCAGAGATATGGAGATCTTAATGCGGCCCCATGAGTAAATTGGTCAATTGTACACATTTTCAGTGATCGAAAACCAAATGTGGTTAACTTTGCACACAGTTGATACTTATTGCATTTAAAGAGGAATGTCTGAAGATTTACATTTAAATTAGAAATGTATCAAAAGAATTGCATAAAACATAACTCTCTGAGTACCAAAAATCCACTGAAAATGAAGTTGAGGCACATTAACTTGCTCTCAAAGATGTATCTATAAGAATATATTTTAATCAGTTTTAGGGATATTTGGAAGATGGGATTTTGTTCATTTTAACAGCTTCTGAAGCCACCAAGAGTTCAAATAAGCAGTATCGTAACTACGTTACCGCATTGACATCCCTATATCTCTGAGACTGAACCATGTAGGGTCTTAAAAACTAAGATTCCAAAAGAAAAGTTTCATAAGAACAAGAATCTAAAATGACATTAAGATATCTTTAACACTTCTTGAATTAAAGACATGTAAACTTTAGAAAAATGATTGTTTTTGGCACTCAGAGAGGTGTGTTGTGTTCAATTCTTTTGATAGAGGGAAACAAGATACATTTCTAGTTTCAGTGTTATTTGTTCTTCAGATATTCTTCTTTAAACACAATAACTGTCAGCTTTTTAAAAAGTTACCTACATTTGGTTCTTGACCATTGAAAATGTGTAAAATTCAACAATTTGAACATGGAGCTACTTTGAGATCCCCATATCTATAGGACCGAATATATAGGGCCTTAAGATTTAAGTTTCCAAAAGAAAAGTTTATTAAGAATAAGAATCTAGAATGATATTAAGATGTCTTTAATACTTTTAGAGTTAGAGGCATGACAACTTTAGAAAAGGAATATTTATGACAGGGATGTTCTATGCAATTGAGCTGATAGGAAAAAACAAGATACATTTCTAGTTTCAACATTATTTGTTCTTCAGATATTCCTCTTTAAATATAAAAAGTATCAGCTGTGTGCAGAGTGACCCACATTTGGTTTTCGACCACTGAACTTTACCAGTTTACTCATGGAGCCGCATTAAGATCTCCATATCTCTGGGACTGAACCATCGAGGGCCATTAAAATGGAGATGCCAAAAGAAAAGTTTGTTAAGAACCAGAATCTAAAAGGATATTAATATATCTTTAATACTTCTTGAGTTACAGGCATTCAAACTTGAGACAAAAAACACAGGAAGTGCTTTTTTCCCATTTTTGAACGGTCACCGTTGGCATATAACTCAACAAAGATTGATAAAGTCAACAGATTTCACTAAAAGATTTACCAATCTCTGTGTAAAAATAAAATAATGATGCTGCCATCTTTCTAAAGTCATTTTTACACCCCTCTAATTTGGCTCCAAATCTCAGGTGAAAATTGACATTTTGATCCCCCTCTACAAAACAGTGGATTACTCACTAATCTGTGACATTTAATATTTTGGCTTTCATAACTATTTATGTTTGTCTTTCTACAGAAAAAAACATTTACAAAAATCAAAGATTTGAGCCGGGGAAGTTCCCGAAATTTGGTTGATTTGACACGGAATGACCCTATTGGTTAACATTAACCAGCATTAAATTTCTAAGTTAACTATTGACAAGATTTTAGCAAGATGCATCACCTACAACATCAGCTTAAAATAAACTAAACGGGTATTTGAATATTGGTTAACATTACTGTTTAGTTAATTTTAAGCTGCTGTTGTAGGCGTTGCACATTGTCAATAGTTAACAGTAATTTAATGCTGATTAATGGTAGTGTAACAAAAGTTACAGCAATAATAGAAAATAACAATAGATTTGATAATGAAGCGTCTCCATTGGGACACATTGAGATGCTGTATTGTTCTCATAATGTAGGTCATTTGGTCTCCACAAAGATCACAAAACCTGACTCTCACACACACACACACACACACTTTAGATACAACATCTTCACGGTAAACACACACGTGCGTTTTTCATTGCACGTGACGAGTCCTTTGTGTGGTACTGACTGACACCATGACAGTCACCTGGATTAGTCCTCATGTATTATGCAGCATTGGGGTTGCTGACCCCTGCGTCTGTGTGCAGGTATCTCGCAGGTGGTCAAAGATCATGTGACGAAGCCCACGGCGATGGCGCAGGGGCGCGTGGCCCACCTGATCGAGTGGAAGGGCTGGTGTAAACCCACCGACACGCCCAGCGCCTTGGAGTCCCACCTCACATCGTACTCTCATCTGTCCGAGGGAGAGCAGGAGGCGCGCTTCGCTGCCGGTCAGTGACCTCCACACAACCAGTCCTTATTTAATCAGATCCAGTGTTTTAGGCATGTCACGGTGTAAAAGTTTCACATCACGATAATTGCTAAAGCTTTTATCATGGTGTACAGTATTGAAATAATCTACAGAAATAATACAAGCTAGAACAGGGAGGGATATAGGAATAGTGAAAGCATAAAAATTAAGTATTTGGTGTTATAGCAAATACAAAAATCTGAACTGCTGTGTGAAAACATATAAATACTGTTTGATTTCCGTTCTTCTCCATTACAACATACACAGATGAGCCAAAACATTACGACCAGTCACAGGTGAAGCAAATATCGTTGATCATCTCCTAACAAGGCCACATTTTAACTCTTTCCCCACCATTGATGGAAATTTCCAGCTTTCCATGTTTTCACTGTTATACGGTAGGGGGCGCTATTACACATCTTCTGAACGAGTACAGAATCTCCTGATCAAAACACAGGCGAAGAAGAAGCAGAAACAAGCAATATCATATGTAAGCAGATGCATATGTAAAATAACACGATCATCAACATTAAACAGCATATAAATCAAAACTGCGTAATGTTACTGAATGAAATATCGACCCAGGACGAGCTCTAGGACTGTGAAGCTTTGGGGTGTTGATGGACTCGAACTCCATCCGTGTTTGATCATCGTTCTGAAGTCTTTGACAAAAATGTGATTTTCTCAGCTTTTTACTCAAAATGTAGCTTTTTTACAAAATTACCCACGTTCAATCATATAGTTTATTATTTCAGATGCCTTTTTAAATGTCTACAATTGAAAAATGTATATATTATATATACAATTTGCAACCATATTCTTAACTGCGACTATTTTCTCAGAATCGCGACTTTTTCTCAAAATTGCATCTATATTTTCTCAAAATTGCCAGTACTTTCTCAGAATTGCTTTTTTTTAATGGGTTTGATTTCCCAGGGAATGCATGAACTGATCAAATGCAAATGCATAGCATTTAATAAAAACATCTGCCAAATGCATGCATGAACATGATGAGAGGAGACTGAACAGTGTGATTAATGGAGAAATCACTCTTGATCTCTTCGGTCTCTTTTTAAAGAAAGCACAGAGGGGAAAAAAACAATAAATAAAGTGAGCCAAGTGTCCTGCTACTGGGATAGTGACCGTTAACGGCTAATGAAGTCATCACACGAGCAAATCGAGTTATCAGTTTATGTGTGCTTAATTCTGCTTCCTTAACAATTCATTATTTCCTCACAATTCCCATCCGAACTTTCCCAGGATGAGGAAGAGATTAGACAGGAGCCCGTCTGTCATTCGGTCTTTCCTCAGCTCGTCTCTCTGAAGGTTACTTTGTTGCTCTCTGGTGTGACAAAGCTTTTTTCTCAGCAACAGCAGGACGATTTATGAGCTGAACCTGAGAGGAATTCATTCACAGCTCTCTCTCTCTCTCTGTGTGTGTTTGTGTGTGTGTCAGTCAATGTCGTAGGATTTCCCTTTTCATAAAGTGACTAAGTATTCATGTCATTTTGTTTTGTGAGTGTGTATATGTCCTTGTCAGCGTGTGTGTTTGTGCATTTACTGTCCGTCCACTGCAGAAACACACACACACACACACACACACACACAGTGACGTGGTGGGTGAAATTGAACTCTAGGAAAATTGCCAAACCTCAACAAAACTTGCTCTGTGTGTGTGTGTGTGTGTGTTTGCTGACGAAGCCTCCGCAAAGGGTGAAAGATGAATGGAAGGATGAATCTCTGAATTAACACAAGCAAAGATATGAGAGAGAGAGAGAGAGAGAGAGAGAGAGAGAGAGAGAGAGAGAGACAGAGAGAGAGAGAGAGGAGAGAGAGAGAGAGACAGAGAGAGAGAGAGAGAGACTCAAACTATATTCAGAACATTGATCTGTTTGTTTCAGAAGCCTGACATTTCAACTTCTGACCCAACCGATGACATTAGGGGCGGGGCCATCTGTTTGACTGACCAATGACAGACAGGGGAAGGGTTTCAATACTCTGATTATTTTTGCAGTGGCGTAGAAATTGAGTTTATTTCTTTTTTTGTTAAATCATTAATTGTTAATTTCCATACTGTTTTTTTTTATTTATTTTTTTGCTTTTGCGTTTTTGCTGTTTTATTTTATTTTACTGTGCACCATTGAGATTGTAATTATTTTGCTTAATTTTATTTCACTTTTATTGAACTTTATTTTATTTTATTTTATTTTATTAAGATTTTAATTATTTTGCACCTAATAAAATAAATTATTTTGTTTTATTTTATTTCACTTTTATTGAACTGTATTTAGTTTATTTTGCGCCTATTAAAATAAATTATTTTGTTTTATTTTATTTCACTTTTATTGTACTGTATTTAGTTTATTTTGCGCCTATTAAAATTTTTATTATTTTGCTTTTATTTTGTGCCTATTGAAATTTTAATTGTTATTTTGCTTTATTTTATTTTACTTTTATTGAACTGTATTTATTTTATTTTGCACATATTGAGATTTTAATTATTTTGTGCCTATTGAGATTTTTATTATTTTGCTTTTTAATTGATTTTGTCATTGCGTATATCTCTGCTTGCACTATTGTTATTTTACTTTATTATCCTTATTTTGCAGTTTCTCATTGTACACAGATATACTGCAAGAGCTTCTGTGGTACAAATATAGTCCTGTCAATTAAACCAGAGACACAGTGAGAGCTTTAATTAGCTAATTGCCTCTATAATCCAATCACCACACATATGTAAGCATGTCTGGACAGAGCTGTGTGTGATATGAGCTGCTCAGCAGTGGTGAGGTCACTTCCTGTCTCACTGAGGACACTACTATGATGTCATATTAACAATTTCAAATCTAGGCAGTGTTCCATTTCAAATGACCCGTCAATCAAATGTGGGTTCTATGTGGCAGCCAATAAGAAGAATCTCTCATCCTGTCTCCACGGCGACACATCACTCCCTCTGCTATATTTGTTAAAATGACTGCATACTGCATAGCCAAGCAACCGATATGTGTGATCTACCTTAAATATGATGTATGTAATTTCATTAATTGTATGTGTTTTTATCAGGGGTGGCAGAGCAGTTTGCCATCGCGGAGGCAAAGCTTCGTGCATGGTCTTCAGTGGATGGTGACGAGTCTAATGATGATTCTTACGATGAAGATTTTCTACCTGCAAATGAGCCCGTTACACAGAGCACAGGTACACAAACACATTCATAAAACACACTCTAAAATCTGATTGGCTGATCAAAGTCAGTGTTCACACATACATGTGCACCTCTTCGTCTATATTGATGCACCAAGTTGCTATTTATTTCAATATTGTTAATGGATGTGCTGATTTATTGATTTGTTATAGCATCTAATTAATATTCATGAGTTTTGTTTTTTGAATTAAGGCTAATGGTGATGACCAATTTCTCTATTTTTCTTTTTCTATCCCCCTCAAACTAAACGCATACACGCAGCACAGACATTATTGTCCCAGTGCCCTACTTTCATTCAGAAAACATCTCTTTCCCCCCTCCTCCCCCCTCTCTTTAGTTTTTCTCTCTGGCGCTATTTGATATCCCAGCATTCATTTCTCCTGCAAGTTTAATGTGTTCTTCTGTGGCAGACCATAGAGAGAGAGAGAGAGACAGTGAAGGGAATAAAGTTGTACCACATCCAGCTTGTCACTTTGTACAGCTACAGTTTGCAGGTTTACACCATGTTCGCGGTACGACACGTTTCCTGTACCAATTAAAGGGTTACTTCACCCAAAAATTGTCATCATTTACTCCCCTCATGTCGTTCCAAACGTTTCGTTCATCTTTGAAACACAAATGAAGATATTTTAAATGAAATCTGAGAGATTTCTGTCCATCCATTGACAGTCCATGCAACTACTACTTTGACTCTTCAAAATCATAAAACTAATCCATATACGAGCGGTTTAGTCCAAATTTTCTGAAGCGAAAATAATGAACAGATTGAATTTAGGCTTTTATTCACATATAAACATTGATCAGTGAACATAAACAGAAGCTCAACTGTACTTGCTTGATGCATGAGAATAAACCTCATTGGTTCTTGAAGCTCAAACGTGCTGCGTAACATGAGAATGAACCTCATTGGTTCTTGCAGAAGCTCAAACGTGCTGCGTAACACGAGAATGAACCTCATTGGTTCTTGCAGAAGCTCAAACGTGCTGCGTAACACGAGAATGAACCTCATTGGTTCTCGCAGAAGCTCAAACGTGGTGCGTAACATGAGAATGAACCTCATTGGTTCTTGCAGAAGCTCAAACGTGCTGCGTAACACGAGAATGAACCTCATTGGTTCTTGCAGAAGCTCAAACGTGCTGCGTAACACGAGAATGAACCTCATTGGTTCTCGCAGAAGCTCAAACGTGGTGCGTAACATGAGAATGAACCTCATTGGTTCTTGCAGAAGCTCAAACGTGCTGCGTAACACGAGAATGAACCTCATTGGTTCTCGCAGAAGCTCAAACGTGGTGCGTAACATGAGAATGAACCTCATTGGTTCTTGCAGAAGCTCAAACGTGCTGCGTAACACGAGAATGAACCTCATTGGTTCTTGCAGAAGCTCAAACGTGCTGCGTAACATGAGAATGAACCTCATTGGTTCTTGCAGAAGCTCAAACGTGCTGCGTAACACGAGAATGAACCTCATTGGTTCTTGCAGAAGCTCAAACGTGCTGCGTAACACGAGAATGAACCTCATTGGTTCTCGCAGAAGCTCAAACGTGGTGCGTAACACAAGAATGAACCTCATTGGTTCCTGCTGAAGCTCAAACGTGCTGCGTAACACGAGAATGAACCTCATTGGTTCTTGAAGCTCAAACGTGCTGCGTAACATGAGAATGAACCTCATTGGTTCTTGCTGAAGCTCAAACGTGCAGTGTAACACGAGAATGAACCTCATTGGTTCTTGAAGCTCAGATGTGCTGTGTAACAAGAATGAACCTCATTGGTTCTTGCTGAAGCTCAAACGTGCTGTGTAACAAGAATGAACCTCATTGGTTCTTGAAGCTCAAACGTGCTGTGTAACAAGAATGAACCTCATTGGTTCTTGAAGCTCAAACGTGCTGCGTAACACAAGAATGAACCTCATTGGTTCTTGAAGCTCAAACGTGCTGCGTAACACGAGAATGAACCTCATTGGTTCTTGCAGAAGCTCAAACGTGCTGCGTAACACCAGAATGAACCTCATTGGTTCTTGCAGAAGCTCAAACGTGCTGCGTAACACGAGAATGAACCTCATTGGTTCTCGCAGAAGCTCAAACGTGGTGCGTAACACAAGAATGAACCTCATTGGTTCCTGCTGAAGCTCAAACGTGCTGCGTAACACGAGAATGAACCTCATTGGTTCTTGAAGCTCAAACGTGCTGCGTAACATGAGAATGAACCTCATTGGTTCTTGCTGAAGCTCAAACGTGCAGTGTAACACGAGAATGAACCTCATTGGTTCTTGAAGCTCAGATGTGCTGTGTAACAAGAATGAACCTCATTGGTTCTTGCTGAAGCTCAAACGTGCTGTGTAACAAGAATGAACCTCATTGGTTCTTGAAGCTCAAACGTGCTGTGTAACAAGAATGAACCTCATTGGTTCTTGAAGCTCAAACGTGCTGCGTAACACGAGAATGAACCTCATTGGTTCTTGAAGCTCAAACGTGCTGCGTAACATGAGAATGAACCTCATTGGTTCTTGCTGAAGCTCAAACGTGCTGCGTAACATGAGAATGAACCTCATTGGTTCTTGCTGAAGCTCAAACGTGCTGCGTAACATGAGAATGAACCTCATTGGTTCTTGAAGCTCAAACGTGCTGTGTAACACGAGAATGAACCTCATTGGTTCTTGAAGCTCAAACGTGCTGTGTAACAAGAATGAACCTCATTGGTTCTTGCTGAAGCTCAAACGTGCTGCGTAACATGAGAATGAACCTCATTGGTTCTTGAAGCTCAAACGTGCTGTGTAACACGAGAATGAACCTCATTGGTTCTTGAAGCTCAAACGTGCTGTGTAACACGAGAATGAACCTCATTGGTTCTTGAAGCTCAAACGTGCTGTGTAACAAGAATGAACCTCATTGGTTCTTGCTGAAGCTCAAACGTGCTGTGTAACACGAGAATGAACCTCATTGGTTCTTGAAGCTCAAACGTGCTGTGTAACAAGAATGAAGCTCATTGGTTCTTGAAGCTCAAACGTGCTGTGTAACACGAGAATGAACCTCATTGGTTCTTGAAGCTCAAACGTGCTGCGTAACACGAGAATGAACCTCATTGGTTCTTGAAGCTCAGATGTGCTGCGTAACACGAGAATGAACCTCATTGGTTCTTGAAGCTCAGATGTGCTGTGTAACAAGAATGAACCTCATTGGTTCTTGCTGAAGCTCAAACGTGCTGTGTAACAAGAATGAACCTCATTGGTTCTTGAAGCTCAAACGTGCTGTGTAACAAGAATGAACCTCATTGGTTCTTGAAGCTCAAACGTGCTGCGTAACACAAGAATGAACCTCATTGGTTCTTGAAGCTCAAACGTGCTGCGTAACATGAGAATGAACCTCATTGGTTCTTGCTGAAGCTCAAACGTGCTGCGTAACATGAGAATGAACCTCATTGGTTCTTGAAGCTCAAACGTGCTGTGTAACACGAGAATGAACCTCATTGGTTCTTGAAGCTCAAACGTGCTGTGTAACAAGAATGAACCTCATTGGTTCTTGCTGAAGCTCAAACGTGCTGCGTAACACGAGAATGAACCTCATTGGTTCTTGAAGCTCAAACGTGCTGCGTAACACGAGAATGAACCTCATTGGTTCTTGAAGCTCAGATGTGCTGTGTAACAAGAATGAACCTCATTGGTTCTTGCTGAAGCTCAAACGTGCTGTGTAACAAGAATGAACCTCATTGGTTCTTGCTGAAGCTCAAACGTGCTGTGTAACAAGAATGAACCTCATTGGTTCTTGAAGCTCAAACGTGCTGTGTAACAAGAATGAACCTCATTGGTTCTTGAAGCTCAAACGTGCTGCGTAACACAAGAATGAACCTCATTGGTTCTTGAAGCTCAAACGTGCTGCGTAACATGAGAATGAACCTCATTGGTTCTTGCTGAAGCTCAAACGTGCTGCGTAACATGAGAATGAACCTCATTGGTTCTTGAAGCTCAAACGTGCTGTGTAACACGAGAATGAACCTCATTGGTTCTTGAAGCTCAAACGTGCTGTGTAACAAGAATGAACCTCATTGGTTCTTGCTGAAGCTCAAACGTGCTGCGTAACATGAGAATGAACCTCATTGGTTCTTGAAGCTCAAACGTGCTGTGTAACACGAGAATGAACCTCATTGGTTCTTGAAGCTCAAACGTGCTGTGTAACACGAGAATGAACCTCATTGGTTCTTGAAGCTCAAACGTGCTGTGTAACAAGAATGAAGCTCATTGGTTCTTGAAGCTCAAACGTGCTGTGTAACAAGAATGAACCTCATTGGTTCTTGCTGAAGCTCAAACGTGCTGTGTAACACGAGAATGAACCTCATTGGTTCTTGAAGCTCAAACGTGCTGTGTAACAAGAATGAAGCTCATTGGTTCTTAAAGCTCAAACGTGCTGTGTAACACGAGAATGAAGCTCATTGGTTCTTGAAGCTCAAACGTGCTGCGTAACATGAGAATGAACCTCATTGGTTCTTGAAGCTCAAACGTGCTGTGTAACACGAGAATGAACCTCATTGGTTCTTGAAGCTCAAACGTGCTGTGTAACAAGAATGAAGCTCATTGGTTCTTGCAGAAGCTCAAACGTGTTGCGTAACACGAGAATGAACCTCATTGGGTCACGCTGAAGCTCAAACGTGCTGTGTAACACGAGAATGAACCTCATTGGTTCTTGAAGCTCAAACGTGCTGTGTAACAAGAATGAAGCTCATTGGTTCTTGCAGAAGCTCAAACGTGTTGCGTAACACAAGAATGAACCTCATTGGTTCACGCTGAAGCTCAAACGTGCTGCGTAACACGAGAATGAACCTCATTGGTTGACGCTGAAGCTCAAACGTGCTGCGTAACACGAGAATGAACCTCATTGGTTCACGCTGAAACTCAAACGTGCTGCGTAACATGAGAATGGAGGGACAGAAATCTCTCAGATTTCATTAAAATATCTTCATTTGTGTTTTCAAAGATAAATGAAAGTCTTACAGGTTTGGAATGACATGATGGTGAGTAAATGCTGACAGAATTTTCATTTTTGAGTGAATTTAAAACAATGATAAACTATATGCCAGTGGGGTGAAGGGAAATAAACTAGATTTTTACTAGAGTAAAATAGCCAGATTTGTTTTCAGAGAATTTATTTTGATGTAAATGTTGATCAAAATATTTACAGTGCTTTGATTCTAACACACCTGTTGTCTCCTCAGATCTGTCCTTGTACCCTCATTACCTGCGGGATCTCTTGCACACTCAGGTGTGTCAGGCTCACCTGCGGGGTCGAGGTCTGTGTGAGGCCGAGAGTGGGGTGGGAGCTGACCTTTCACCTCCTGTGGGGTCACCGGGGTCACCGTCAGACACGCTCTGCTCCAGCACGTACAGCTTGGATGAGAGACACCCGTTGCTGCGGGACCTCGGGCGGCAAGTGGACTCGCCCGCCGCAGACCTCACCGCCAAGATTCTCAGCGCTCTTCAGGGAGGGGAGGAGCTACTGTTGGCCCGCCTACACCGGGTGGGGCATAGACGAGGCCACTCCCCCTGTTGCTTGGAAACCTATTCTGAGACATTCGAAGACGAGGACACGCCTTGTAAGGACTGTGGAGTCTGTCTTCCACCAGAATATTCCGCACGTAGAAAGGCGTCGGACGTGGCCTCGTCTGGAATCGTCTCGCTCGATGAGGAAGACGTTGACGCGGAGGAAGAAGAGAGAGAGGAACAGTGACGTCTCTCAGACTGACGTGACGTGCATGTTTATTTTGGACTCCGCCCACTAATTTGCATTTTGCTCCGGGCGTCACTTGCTCACGTGGTTTGAACTTTAACTGTTTTTTTCGTTATCGACTTTTGAACGCGAGACTGAATATTTGGTTCTCAGGCTCACGAAAAAAATGCATCTTGACGAACTAAAAACAAAATCTTATGAGGTTTCGAAAAAAAGGAGGATCATAAGACTGACGTCAACCTAATTATCGCTGCATGTATTGCAAGTGCCGAACTGAACTTATGAAAATCATAACTGTTTGGATCTGGACGTCCAGTTGTTTAGCACGGTTTGTGGATTTGGCTGTTGTGTAACCTGCTCCTTATGTGACGTCAGGCCCCATTGCATTCTGGGTCTTGATCACATGACGCCTGTTCCCTGGTCCCCAGTTGCATCTTTTGGGCATGGCTTGCTGATTACGTCAAACTCTCTATCTGATCTATCACTGTCGCTTATGAAGCGACGCACGAATGCAGAATGTTTATACCGTGACAGAACGATGTATTTCAAAACATAGAATGCGTAAGAATACTGACGATGAAGTTAAGCTGTTTTATATTGTTGTTATTATTATTATTATTAGCTAACACTTTATTTTACAGTATCCTTGTTACACGTTACATGTACTTATTGTACAGTAAATTATGCATGATTACATGCTAAACCAAACCCTAAACTTACAATAAGTACATGGTGTTCATTAATATCAATCAGTACTTCATTTTATTATTAAACTGTAAGAAGGACACCTTAAAATAAAGGGCAGCCTATTATTATTATTATTATTATATTAAATTTGATTCATATTCTTGAATGGAATGTTTTCTTTTTCACCGTTTGGTTTTATTTTAAAAAGCATTTTAAAGCATTATTGTCTTAAGACGAACACAATGAATGTGTAGGAGTTGATCCAGTGTTGTTGAATCGATGTTTCGCCGTCTGAAGGACTTTCGGAGAGTTGCTCTATTTTTGTACTGTGTGGTTTTTGCGGTGAATTGCCTCTTTGGACTAAGTGAGTAACGCTGTGGTTTGTTCACAAGATGCTTGTTGATTGCTTTCTTTCTTTATTTCTCTTTCTCTCTTTCCGTCTCTGAATTATCACTGTGTGATATTGTCTACATCAGGAAAAAAATAATACTAATGTGAAAAAGAAACAAATGGCCCTTTTTCTTTATTTGTCTCTGGAGAGGGAGCTTGTGTGCTTTATAAGTTTGTTACTGTCGTACGTCCTCGTTTTGTTCTTTGCGTTCGGTAAATGTCAAGCACTCTCTCTTCTATAAGGGCCACTTTTATTCTCAGACGTTCCCTTGTTACCATAGAGATTCATGATTCACAAAAGAATTATGGCTATAGTCAATCAGACAATTCTGACAATCTAATTAGCCCACTCATACACACACTCTCTCTCACACTCACACTCACTCACTCACTCACTCACTCACACACACACCCTCACACAGACACACTCACACACTCTCACTCAGAAACACACACACACACACTTAAACACACACAGACAGGCACACTCACACACTCTCGCTCAGAAACACACACTCACTCGGACACACACACACACTCACTCGGACACACACACACACTCACTCAGACACGCGCACACACTCACACGCGCACACACACACACTCGCTCAGAAACACACACTCTCACACACACACACTTAAACACACACAGACAGGCACACTCACACACACTCGCTCAGAAAAACACAGTCACTCAGACACACTCACTGAGACACAGACACACACACTCTCTCACACACAGACACACACAATCTCTCTCACACACTCACTCAGACACACAGGAGCACACACACACACTCACGCACACTCACACACACTCTCTCACACACACACAGACACACACACTCTCTCACACACTCACTCAGACACACAGGCGCACACACACACTCACTCACTCACTCACTCACACTCTTTCACACACTCTCACACTCTCACACACTCAGACACACACACACTCAGACACACAGAGTATCACAGTAAAGACGCATGTTTATTGCACTCCTGCCCTCAGTTTTGTGTGTGTGTGTGTCTTCCACTGAAGAAAGAAAATCATACGAGTTTGCAACAACATAAGTGTAAGAAAATGTTAATTTTTTGGGGGAATTTTTTTTTTATTCCTTTGACTTAAACCCATTCCTGAAAAGATGGGCAAGTGATAATCAAAGATCTGGTCTCAATCCTCTCACACTGAATGGATCTTTTGCAGTTGCTGTAAATGATGTTCAAATGCACCATCTAAAACTCATTACATCACTTCCCCCCCATGGCCCAGCCACTTCCTGTCTTATGCCACATAGAGTGTTTCCATAGCAACAGCTGAGGACACAGCTGCTCATTCTGCAGACAAGAATAGTACCGGGCAAGAATGACGTGCACGTTTGTTTTAATGCTGATATTTACCACGTTTTAGTGACCTGGAATTATTGGAGCTGATAGTTCAGAGTCTTAAATAGAGACATGCAGACATGAATGATTCCTCAGATCATTAAGATGAACTAACAATGAACAGCTGTATTTTTATCAACTAACATTAACAAAGATTAATAATTATGTTAATGTTAAAGGCACAATATGTTTGTCTGGCTATCACCAGACCAAGCTCAATTTAAGATTGAACATTGGTCTGGGGAGTCTGCTCTGTATTTTCTACTGCACAAGAGGCTGATAAACGAGCATTATTCAAATGACTCTGTACGCAATTGGATAGTCCTTCAACCAATCAGACCACAAGAGGCGTGATCAACGGGCAACGACCCATCGCTTCTCTATCCGTCATCATGTTAAACCCGCCAATAGCGCGCCAGGTGGATAAGCCAGTCTGTGATTGGTTCCCGCAAAAGTGTAACAGAAGCAGTAGAAATGAATGTACAGGTTTCCAGACTGAGTTGCAGGGCGAAATCGAATCAAGTCTAACAATATGTAAGAATAAAAGCTCTGCCAAATCATCAAGACACGCCTTTGTTTTGAATAAGCGACCTCTAGCGGCGAAAAATTACATATTGTGCCTTTAGTGCATTAACTAACTAATGGGAACTTGCTGTAAAGTGTTTCTATTATAGTTTAAATTAATATTTTGAATGAATTTTTATATTATTTTTCATTTTAATTTAGCAAGAAAACAAATAAGGTGTTTGAAATGTTGTTTATCACGTTGCTATGCAGTTGCTAAGGGTTGTTAGTACACCATAGAGTGCAACGGTCGGGTTTCGGAAGTAAAAACTCTCCATAGGGAAATAGATTTTTAACAATAACTTATAAATCTTTACAGATCTACTGTGAGCTACGAGGTTGTTAATCAGTAGTATTCGCTTCTGTTGAAGGCGTTAGCCTGCATTATTTCAACCTGCTTTTAAAATAATCGTATTTAACTGTGGAATTAGTGGTGAAAACTACATTACCCATGATGCTGTACAGGAAATTCCACCAATCAGAGAGAAATAGCTTTTTAGCCCCGCCCATGAAGCGAATGACATAAGCAAGTCGGTATATGTATAGAATAAGCTTAAAAATATATTGTTTATATATACAATCAATATTTTTAAATGCATAGTTTTATATTTCTCCGTCGTTTTCAACTCAATTATGTTGTTGGAAATGCTTCATGGGATTGTAGTTCTTTCCCTCACTAAAGGGTCTTGTACCTTTGTGTTTTTGTCAGATTTTCAAATACGTTTAAGTTACAATCAAAGTTTGCAGTGTTATGATTCACCTTGTAGCTGATGGCCTAGTTCATGAAAAAGTGGGTGGGCAATACACTCCAAACTATTTTGAACAGCATTATGTGTTTGTAGTGGCGAACTTTGCTCTTGTCTTTTATGGGATTTTGTTTCAAACTGATGGGATGATCAATAGCATTACAGGACTCGGTTATGTAACGCACTGGATGCTCCATTTGTCAACAGGCTCTTACAGTCTGATTATGAATCATCCCTCGGACTCCATTTCAAACACTACAAGTGTCTATATGTTTTTCTGTTTCATCCTTCATTCGGTCTTTTTTCCCTCAGCGTTTCACCTTCAAACTCTATCATCTCAGTTTCTCCTTGTGTACGTCCTTTACCCCAATGCCTCTCTCTCTCTCTCTGTCTCTCTGTCTCTCTCTCTCTCTCTGCAAAGATTAGCTCTTTTTTAAGGTTAAATGTTATAAAAAGAATCTTAAAGGGATAGTTCACCCAAAAAATTAAATTCTGTCATAATTTAGTTAAGCTCAACTTGTTCCAAACCTGTATTTTTTTGTTCTGTTGAACACAAAGGAAGATATTTGCAAGAATGTTTGTAACCAAGCAGATCTCGGCAGCCATTGACTACCATAGTGGGGGAAAAAATACAATGGTAGTCAACGGCTGCCGAGATCTGCTTGGTTACAAACATTCTTCCAAATATCTTCCTTTGTGTTCAGAAGAACAAAGAAATTCATATGGGTTTGGAACAACTTGAGCGTGACTAAATAATGACAGAATTAAAAATTTGGGGTGAACTGTCCCTTTAAGTTTCGGTCACACCACGCTCTGATTGGCCGGATGCTTCCCCTTGTGATTTGCGTTTGACCATCCAATCACGTGGCTTCTCTGCGATCACTTTCCCGGGGCACGAGGCGACATTGAAATGAGAGCAACAATTGAGTCGTGTGTGTGTGCGTTTAAGCGTATATAAATAGACATTGACTTCCTGTCCAAAACCAGCAGTCAGGACGTCATTATGCACAAGCGAGCCATCCTGTGTGTGTGTGTTCATTTTGGGGTCAGAGTGTGTTAAACATGCATTTGTCTCTGTGCTGTTACACACTTAATTAGAGCGGTTCATGGGCATCCGAAGGTTTCGGTTCTGGAAATGACACTCGCTGGCGACGCGAAGTGTCAGTCAGTGTTTAATTAGACGGTTCATTCCCTTGATAATGAAATGTAGGTGTGTGTGTGTGTGGGCGCACAGACACATTACAGGTCGAACCTTACGCTTTCATTTTCTTTTGTATACCTTTCTTTATGAATATCGAACTGCTGCTTATTTTAATATCAAAGTGTTTGTTTTTGCATCTTGCTTAGGTTCTAAATAAAATCGATTAAAGTTGCTGTGGATATTAACTGCTTAAAAATAATGTATAAAACATCACCACTACTGAAACTGATATATTAATTGCTTTATTGTATTGTCTTTTTTGCATGCGATTCCTATGTGCAAACACAATAATGCACAGGAATCATATGATTTTGAAGAGCCAGTGCAAAAGCAAAAATATCATGCAAACGTAGGTTTAAAGGCCCATTCACGCGATGAATAATAGCGTCCACACTACCAACATCACAAATGTTCTAAGCAGGTACTACATTTGAATTGGAATTGACTTTGCAACTGTTAAAAGTACATTCTATATAGTATGAATATGGTAGTATGAATGAAATCCGGACGCACTACATCCGCCATGTTGTTACTGTCACGTGGCCTTATGGGATAGTAAACTGTCCATCGCATGTGCATTTCAGAATATTGTGGGAAGTAGTAAGTCATCCAGGGACTTTTCGCCTACTGTTTTTTCTTTAATACTATGTATTCGGACATACTACTCTTTTGGTACTGTTTTTCGCATGATAGTCTGTTTATTATGAGTGCGTGCTGCAGTTTTATCTTCTGCCGCTTCAAATACTCAAGCTCTTTAAAGCAGGATAGATTCTGATTGGCTGTCAATGTTTTTATCGTTCATCCGTTGGAAAAAAAGTGATTCCAACGATATTGTGCCTCTGTGCCGTTATCGTTATAGTTGTGTGGATTGATCTTTTATATTCAGATCGATTTTTCTCATTTCTTCCTTGGTGTGTATTAAGAGATAATCAGATATTAGTTTTAATGACATGCTCAAAGAATGATAAAACAATTTAGGCATTATCAATTTTCCTACAGTTTTATTTATTTATTTAGCTCTAACTTGACACTGACTCAGTGTAATTGTAGTTGATAAATAATAACAAAAAATAATAATATGTAGCCTAACCCTTTCATGCATATCTATTCAAAAAGCCATTTCTCGCATACGCATGGGTTTTGATTGCACAGTTGAACATCAACCACTACAGTGGACACTAGTGCATCATCATTGCCACCAAGTGTCAAGCCGTTGTATGTGGATTTTTTTTTTCTCCAAACCAAGATGGCCAACAGCCAGTCAGAAATGCCAAGTTCCTCCGGAATATCCATCCATTCCTTCTATCCTAGGAGACTCTTGCAGGTAAAAAAAAAAGTTGTGATATCAAGTAACATCTAAGGAGTCATATCATTGTTAAATTTTCATCTGTCCACTAAATTGGACATTGTGCATCTCTAGCTACTTCAGCTACAATTAATAATATTACTGTGACTTTTTTGGTTCTGATCATGTAATGCATGTTTCTTTTTATGTGTTGCTTTACTCGCTACATCAAAAAGTAATCTGGTTACGTACATGTTACTTGTAATACATTACTCGTTACTTCAAAAAAGTAATCTATGTAATGCATGTTACTTGTAATGTTACTTTACTCATTACATAAAAAAGTAATCTGATTACGTAATGCATATTACTTGTAATTCATTACTCATTACATCAAAAAAGTAATCTATGTAATGCAAGTTATTTGTAATGTGTTACTTTAATCGTTACATCAAAAGGTAATCTGGTTACGTAATGCATATTACTTGTAATTCATTACTTTACTCATTACATCAAAAAAGTAATCTATGTAATGCAAGTTACTTGTAATGTTACTTTACTCATTACATAAAAAAGTAATCTGATTACGTAATGCATATTACTTGTAATTCATTACTCATTACATCAAAAAAGTAATCTATGTAATGCAAGTTATTTGTAATGTGTTACTTTAATCGTTACATCAAAAGGTAATCTGGTTACGTAATGCATATTACTTGTAATTCATTACTTTACTCATTACATCAAAAAAGTAATCTATGTAATGCAAGTTATTTGTAATGTGTTACTTTACTCGTTACATCAAAAGGTAATCTGGTTACGTAATACATGTCACTTGTAATGCATTACTTTACTCGTTACTTCAAAAAAGTAATCTATGTAATGCAAGTTATTTGTAATGTGTTACTTTACTCGTTACATCAAAAAGTAATCTGGTTCCGTAATGCATATTACTTGTAATTCATTACTTTACTCATTACATCAAAAAAGTAATCTATGTAATGCAAGTTATTTGTAATGTGTTACTTTACTCGTTACATCAAAAGGTAATCTGGCTACGTAATACATGTTACTTGTAATGTGTTACTTTACTCGTTACTTCAAAAAAGTAATCTATGTAATGCAAGTTACTTGTAATGCATTACTTTACACGTTACTTCAAAAAAGTAATCTATGTAATGCATGTTACTTGTAATGTTGCTTTACTCATTACATCAAAAAGTAATCTGATTGCGTAATGGATATTATTTGTTATGTGTTACTTTACTTGTTACATCAAAAAGTAACCTGATTATGTAATGTATGTTACTTGTAATGCATTACTTTACACGTTACTTCAAAAAAGTAATCTGATTACGTAATGCATGTTACTTGTAATGTGTTACTTTACTCATAACATCAAAAAAAGTATTCTGATCATGTAATGCATGTTTCTTTTTATGTGTTGCTTTACTCGTTACATCAAAAAGTAATCTGGTTACGTAATACATGTCACTTGTAATGCATTACTTTACTCGTTACTTCAAAAAAGTAATCTATGTAATGCATGTTATTTGTAATGCGTTACTTTACTCGTTACATCAAAAAGTAATCTGGTTACGTAATACATGTTACTTGTAATGCATTACTTTACTCGTTACTTCAAAAAAGTAATCTATGTAATGCAAGTTACTTGTAATTCGTTACTTTACTCATAACAAAAAAGTAATCTGATTATGTAATGCATGTTACTTGTAATGTTACTTTACTCATTACATCAAAAAAGTAATCTATGTAATGCATATTATTTGTAATGCGTTACTTTACTCGTTATATCAAAAGGTAATCTGGCTACGTAATACGTTACTTGTAATGTGTTACTTTACTCGTTACTTCAAAAAAGTAATCTATGTAATGCAAGTTACTTGTAATGTTGCTTTACTCATTGCATCAAAAAGTAATCTGATTGCGTAATGCGTTTCTTTTTATGTGTGGCTTTACTCGTTACGTCAAAAAGTAATCCAGATACCTAATACATGTTACTTGTAATGTGTTACTTGTTACTTAAAAAAAGTAATATATGTAATACATGTTACAAAAAAGTAATCTGATTATGTAATGCATGTTTTCACATGATTCACATGAATCATTTTATTCATTGTTTTGTTAAATACACACAGTATTACTGTGTTATGGCTGTATTATGTTTAGTACAGTATCTCTTCAGTTAAAAGCAAAAACACATACTGTCCACTCAAGTGGACATTTGAATATCTCTTTGTAAAATATGTGTTAAAAAAGTTCAGATCTTGTTTTTCATGCCCCAAGACCAATAAAAACACATAGGGAAAAAAATCCTGACTGAGGTTGTCATAATTCATGCATGAAAGGGTTAAACACAAGCATCTATTTATTCATTTATTGGTCTTGACACTGATTAGGTTTACTTGTACTTGATAAGCAGACACTGTGTTTAAGTTACAAATTTATACATTTTATTTATTTATTGTTCTTACTTGAGCCTGATTGGGTTTACTTGTAATTGATAAATACACTTTTAGTGTTTAAAAGTTACAAATTATTTTTTAAAATGTATTATTTTATTTATTTATTGCAATTTTTCGATCAGTGGGAATCTGCTGGTCTTTCTGCCAACACTGTCTCCCGCTCATTTGGAGAAGTTTTCCATGTCTTATCTCGTTGACCGTTATTCCAGGAGTGGATTCCAGAGCCAAGGCCTTTTATGGAATGGTTAGGGTGTCCAGCTGACCCATAATGCACTGCGTCTGCTCTCCATATGAGACCCGCTCACTGCAGAGACGGCGCTACTGTCCTCCATCCGTGAGCCCATGGCTTCTTCAGCCTCGTCGTTCCAGCGCTCGTCACGTTACAGCACGAGCACCGTCAGGTCCTTCAACACCGACTCCCTGCACCCGAGACTTCACAGTCAGTTTGGAGAAGAAACATCCATCAACTCCGTCACAAACGGGTTCGAACCCGAGTCCTTCAGTAGCTGTCATGGTGATGTACAGGATGAGTCATCGTGGGGTGAATCCTTTGGAGGTTATCAAGGTAATTAACTGTTTAACAGGTTACTACAGTGATCAAGAGTCTTTTATGGGTTACCAAGGTAAACAAGTGTTTTATAGGTTACCAAAGTGACCGAGAGTCTATTGAAGGATACCCTGGTGACCAACAGTACCAGACACCCCAAAGAGGAAACCAGGGCGACTGGATCCTTGGAGATGACATACAAGGTAAGTGAGGAGAACACAGTTTTAATGCATAATGTGAAGTTCACCAGGCAATAGGTCCAAGATTTATTCAGCTTTATTTATGGATTTTTTTGTGAAGGAAAAAAGCTATTTAATATCACAAAAAGTAATTTAATGTTCTTTCCAATGGGGTTGGAGTGGAGTGAGTAACAGAACACACTAGAGAGCATTAATCAGCGCTCAGAGCCCGAACTAACCAGAAAAACAGTGTGAAACACTGATGTACAGCTGCTGTGAGACCTCAGCCCTCTGCAGAGAGAGACATCAGAAATGAGAAATCAGAATTATATTGTGCAATCTAAGAAAAAAACCTGTAGAAAAATGGAAAAGGTACTGGTAATTTTCTGCCAGGACATTGACATTTACAGACATTTCCTTTAACCGTAAATCATAATACAGTGCAATGCATAGTAAACTTTTGCAAACTTTTGTGTGATTTCAGTCTAACTTCTTATGTACTTTCAAAGTATAATTAAAAAAAAAAACGTACTTGCAAATAATATAGTATTAAGTAAAAAGCTACTTAAGTGCACTTAAAGTGAGTGCACTTTCATGACTGTTTCTTAGCACACTTAAGTGCACTTAAAGCGAGTGCACTTTCTTACGACACTTAAGTGCACTTAAAGCGAGTACACTTTCATAATTATTTTTATCACACTTGAGTGCACTTTTTTCTTAACACACTTAAGTACACATAAAGCGAGTGCACTTTCATGACAGTTTCTTAGCACATTTAAGTACACTTAAAGTGAGTGCAATTTCATGACAGTTTCTTAGCACACTTAAGTACACATAAAGCGAGTGCACTTTCATGACAGTTTCTTAGCACACTTAGGTGCACTAAAAGCAAGTACACTTTCACGACAGTTTCTTAGCACATTTAAGTACACTTAAAGTGAGTGCACTTTCATGACAGTTTCTTAGCACACTTAAGTGCACTAAAAGCGAATGCACTTTCACAACTGTTTCTTAGTACACTTAAAGCAAATGCTGTTTCACGACTGTTTTTTCTTAGCACATTTAAGTGCACTAAAAGCGAGTGCACCTTCAGGACTGTTTCTTAGCACATTTAAGTGCACTAAAAGCGAATGCACCTTCAGGACTGTTTCTTAGCACACTTAAGTGCACTTAAAGCGAGTACACTTTCACAACTGTTTCTTATCACACTTAAGTGCGCTTAAAGCGAATGCACTTTCAGGACTGTTTCTTACCACACTTAAGTGCACTAAAAGCGAGTGCATTTTCAGGACTGTTTCTTAGCACACTTACAGTAAGTGCCCTTAAAGCGAGTACATTTTCACGACTGTTTCTTAGCACACTTAAGTACACTTAAAGCGAGTGCACTTTCATGACTGTTTCTTAGCACACTTAAAGCGAGTACACTTTCACAACTGTTTCTTAGTACACTTAAAGCAAATGCTGTTTCACGACAGTTTTTTTTAGCACACTTAAGTGCACTAAAAGCGAGTGCACTTTCAGGACTGTTTCTTAGCACACTTAAGTGCACTAAAAGCGAGTGCATTTTCAGGACTGTTTCTTAGCACACTTACAGTAAGTGCCCTTAAAGCGAGTACATTTTCACGACTGTTTCTTAGCACACTTAAGTACACTTAAAGCAAGTGCACTTTCATGACTGTTTCTTAGCACACTTAAAGCTAGTACACATTCATGACTGTTTCTTAGCACACTGTCGAGTAAAGCTGCACGTGGATCATTTCCATGTGAGACTTCATTTAATGAGCCTCAGCATATAGGCTGCTGCTCATATTTATTTCTCATCAGTGTCTCTATTTCAGCTTGCGGCTCCGGTGTGGGCGTGGTCAGGGCGATGGGGAACAGCTATTTCTTGTCTGCAGATGTCAGCGGGTTCGAGCCTCATGAAGTGGTTGTGGTGGCGTATAATCAGCACGTGGTTATTCATGCGGAGAAGGTGTGTGATCTCATGGGATATAGTGGCTATTTTAGGAATACTGAAGTACACAGTATATTCACTGTGTGCAGTGTACATTATACAGGTCTATGTAAATGTGTGAGAAACAGCCCTTGTGATAAAGTGCACTTAATGTGCACATGTAGTGTACTTCAAATCTTAAAAGTGTATTTTGAAAAAACTCTAATTGCAGATTAATTGAATGTTTATGAAATAAAAGACCACTTAAGTGCACTTAAAGAGAGTACACTTTCATGACTGTTTCACTTAAGTAGACTTTTAAAAACATAACTTTGTTATAATGTCAAATTAAAACTCTTTTAAAGTACATTTTAAATCATTAAGTTTTAATGCTTTAAAGTACACTTATTTTGGTGTGTTAACTAACATACTAAAGCACATTTAAAGTACTCGATTATAATTGCAACTGTAGTTCTGTATTACATTTAAAGTTAATATATTTTACATGTACTAAATTACAACTTCATTACTTCAGTATAATTTTGTGATTACAAATATATTTTTAAAATGTCATACAAGTTTCAATAGAAATGACATAAAAGCATATTTTAGTTTATCGTTGCATACTACATATAGTTATAATACTTTTATTTAACAAGGCTGCATTAAATTGATCAAAAGTGACAGTAAAGTTTATAATGTTACAAAAGATTCTATTTCAAATAAATGCTGTTCTTTTGAACATTCTATTCATCAGAGAATCATGAAAAATCAAAAGTATCACAGTTTCCACAAAAGTCTATAAATTGATAATAATCATAAATGTTTGTTGAGCATCAAATCCTCATATTAGAATGATTTCTGAAGGATCATGTGACACTGAAGACTGGAGTAATGATGATAAATTCAGCTTTGATCACAGGAATAAATTACACTTTACTATATATTCACATAGAAAACACTTATTTTAAAAATGTAATATTTCAAAATATTACTGTATTTTTGATAAAAAAAAATGCAGCCTTGGTGAGACTTCCAAAACATTTAAAAATCTTACTGATCGCAGACATGTCTTTTCTGTCCCTGGTTTCAGATCGGAGCAGATGGGAGCGTCGCAGGCAAGTTTACCCATAAGTCTGTGCTGCCAGCAGACATGGACCCTTTGTCTGTGAGCAGTAAGCTGACTGCCGAGAGGATGTTGCTCATCAGCATCGGACGGATCCATGATCCCGGTCTTCCATCCTGAAACTCACCTTTGAGCTTTGACCTTCTGTGATCTCAACACTTCAGAGTCAAACCAAGCCTGTTCTACAGTACAGACTCAAACTCGCCCAAAGTCAAAACACAAGGTCAGGGAGGATGTGTATTAAACCTCAGTTATGATGTATTAAGTTAATCACACTTAGAAGAAAAGGTTCTATATGGAATCTTAAAGGGTTCCATCAGGTGCTTCATATTTAGAACCTTTAGGGGTTCCATCATGGGATCATTTTAAGGATTTAGTTTTAATTCTTTTATTTTGATTAAATTGTATGCATTAAACTGCTTGTAAAAAATACTTTATCACTAGGAAACATTGAAATAACCTATTAAACATGAAAGTGTTATGTGATCATGTTAGGCATTTCTCCTTATATGGAACCTTTTTGTCAAAGAGTTCTTTAAAATTGAGTCAGGAACCTTAGAGTTCTATATAGAACCTTTTGTCTAGAGTGACACTCTTTGATTACACAAGGAGTGTTAGAGCTGTGTTTGTTCTAAGAGTGTTTCAGTAATTACAGCAGATGGTTAGTAAGAAGTAAAGGCTTGAACACTCATCTATATCATCAGTCAAATGACTTCACTGTAGGGGAGAGTGGGGTAAGATGAGCCTTTTTTTATTTGTGTGGTACTCAAGATAAGAGAAAATAAGGCAGATGTACAATGAAAGTATCTAAAGTAATTATAAATGATCAGAATACATCTGTGACAAAGGGTTCTAAAAATATGGCTTCTTACAAAAAAAGTGTTCCTGTGGCTTAATTTACCCCATATTAGGGGTAAATTGATCCGAGTCAGTGGGCAAGTTGCACCATCTGGGTGTAAACGGACCATCTAATTGAATCTGAATCGAACCCATGTGAGATTGTGAAGATAACTTACCTCTTTTAAAGACACCTTCAATAATCAAATTTCCTTTTACAAATAGTCATATTTCTTTTCTTGAAGCTAACAACATAAAACCAACCAAATGAAGTTGAAATTTCAATATCTTTAATTGTTTTCATTTCTGAATCAATATGTTGAGCACCAAAGTTGTAACCTTCCCAAAAACAGACTAAACAGAGTTTGTTGAGTAAAATTAAATAAAATAAAAACTGAATTAGAATGAATGAATGAATGTCACTGAAACTAATAAACATTTTGTAAGGTTCTTGGCATGGTAGTTTTTCTGCAATGTTGAACATTTTAGGCCATTAGGGACTACAGCTGGAAATAAATATATGATTAATCATCTTCTGGGTCTTATCAGATAATGATTTGGTGTGCTTGTACATTGTTCCTATCAAATAAACTCATAAGAAAATGATAAACTAAACCAGTTGTGTAGCATTACATTGAAATTATACGGGTCATTCTATAATTAGGGGTGCATTTGGAAGTTGACAATGTGAAGAAATCAAGTTTTCTTTTTTCTCAAAACACAAACAGGACCTTACATAAAACCCTTAAAATCAAGTAATTATTCTATTAGCCAAACTCAGGGTTTCCTGGTTTTGGATCCCCCCCCCAAAAAGCGGATGTTAGATATATTCCGGTCAACTATGTTACCGACAAAATAAGTATTTGTTCATAGCTTGCCTACAATTTAAATAGTCACCTGACTGACAGATTATGTATCCACTTACCAAAATATATATAATCATTAACTTTTTATGGAAAAAATATTTAGAGGTATAATACCTCTCTATTTTCACAAAAGTAGTTAAATGGTCCTAACATTTTCAAATTTGTATATGCTGTTTTGGAAGAAAAAAACCTTGATGGACAAAGGACACCTCTGGTAATCTCATAACAATAAACATGTTGTACAGTAGGCAACTGGGTATTTTTGAAAATTAAAAACTCAGCAGTAACACAGTTGACCACACGGAAACATAGTTGACAAAGGTAACACAGTTGACTGGACATGAGAAAAGTTTACTTCCTTTGTTTAGTTCCTGTCCTTGGCTTTGTCCGAAATCGCCCCCTATACCCTTCAATAGGGCACTATTTGAGGGGACAGCCATTTGTAGTGGTGTCCGAAATTATTGTGGACGTTATTGAGTGCACTTATTCAATCCCACAATGCACCGCAATAACGAGTGTACTGATGTACGCTTAAAGGCTAGAGAATACCCATAATGCACTGTGATAGCCGCGCACTGAATGAATTCCCGCCTCTCACCAGAAAATGGCGACCGCAGCTGAATCATCCATTCATCCATTTTCCAAACCACACTGGTCCAGCATAATATCATACAGGTATAAATTCCTTTTTAATCCATTATTAAATTGTTTAATTACGGTTTACACATGCTAGTTTCCATGGCAGAGTTCAAGATAAATCTTTAGCCTACTATTGGAGCTGCCAGTTTTCAAATAATTATTAAACAGCAAGCAGAAACTATGTTTCATTTTCATTCACTCCTTCAAGTGGACTATATTAATGGAGTAATGTAGGGAATAGTGAATGAGGGTATAGGGGGCGAATTCGAACACAGCACCTGTTTGCCTTGCTGCCTTGTTTGTCTCCATGGCAACCACCTTTTAGTTACCATGCGAACAAGGTCAAGGTGTAAAGCCGCACAGTCGAGCAAAGTATACTTCTTTTGACTCGTATGCGTACACAGGCGTTTGACGCATGCGCAGTTTTGAGCAATCTTTCGCCTCGAGTTACAACCCATGTAAATACTGCTAAAAAATTCAATTGCATGTGTGACCTGTACGTGCAAAGTACGCACGGTTACAAAAATCCAGCGGTGCGCGTTCAGTACGCACATACTCTTCTGATGACGAAATTCGCATCACGCGCACTGTCCGCTGACCCTCGCGTACACGTAAAAAGTGAAGTATACTTTGGCCTTAAGGGAAAACAAATCACCTACACCCTCGTCACCCCCGGTTAACTTGTGTATAAATACCCCAGTGTTTGCTCATGTTCTAGGTCTAGTCTTGTCTTGTCTTTTGATGGCTGTTATGTTTGGTTCTCTCCTGTTCATGGTTTCTGTTGTTTTGGTTCCTGTTAATTCTATTATTAAAACTCCTCTGCATTTGGATCCTCTCGCCTTGGTCCCTGAGTTTCACCACGCATAAAAGTTTGCTACTGTCCACTGTTACCTTTACTGGGTAACACAGTTGACGGTAACTTAATTGACATTTTTTAGCATTTTGGGCCTATACTCAACATGGAAGCCAAAAACCACTGAGCACATGGTATGTTTAGAAATATATTTTCATAAACATAAGTTTTTATAAAATTTTGTTATTAGAATTTGCAGCAATAATACTTATGTAACACTGTGGACAGTCAATTAGTCCACTCTTGACACAGGTTTGCTTTTTTAACTAATATTATGGAAAAGAGACTTTTAGTCTTTCATCCCTGTGCTTCAAGATGAAATGACATCACACCATGCAAATTATGTGAGATTGGGACAATCCATTTCTTTTTGAAGGGGGTTTTCCTAGTGGGTAACTTAGTTGACAATGTTTTTTCGGATACATAAAATAAGGTATATCACAATAAACACTTATTATTTTTGAAGAGCACAACCTAATGTCTAGATTATCTAATGTAACTGAAGGTAAAACTATGAAATTAATTTATGTTTGAGATCATTTTCATGCTTAAATGCAGATTAGAATGAGCAACTTTACAAAATCGGACAGTTGAATACCAGGGTTCTATGAGATATGAACCTAATTTTTGAACAAAATATATGGGTTTTTCCACATGTAGTAGTGTGACTGGGGAAAATATAATTTTGTACTATGAAAATAAGCACTGGGGCTTTATATTTATGGAAGTATATTAAAAATATACATCACAGACTTGAGATGTACCAGCAATTATAGAATGACCCATATCAGTTTATACTTCAGAGATTTAACTTAAACAGTGCCTTATGGTGGGGTAAGTTAAAACGCTAGCTCAATTTACCCCACAGCATTTGGCTCACTTTGCCCCATAGCTGCCATTTTGGACAAAACTAGCTAGCTTACCAATTCAGGCTGCTATTTAGCTAAATGATTAGCATGTTTTTATACATGGCTAAATCACCAATATGGATCATACATATTTTTAGACCTGGACAAATTTGCTTTGATGTAACATCCATTAAATATGTTATACTAAAAATGTAAGTTTAAAAAAAAAAAACAAAAAAAAAAAACTCCTCCATTTTCACAGGCTGGCAGCAATGATGGGTGGTTCCAAAATATTTGGGCACATGACAATAAAAGTGTACAGTTGCCAAGATAAAGGGGTTGGGTCAACTTACCCCACTCTCCTCCTATATACACCTGTCACAAACATAATCTCAAATAGCCTTTATGTGGCACCAAAAACATTTGGTTTGCACCAGAGGTCACGCTAACCGAAAATTTTCCGTCATTGACGAAATTTCTTTTAGCAGAGACGGAGAAATCTGAAAGTGTCCGCCATTTTAGGGTGATCTAATGTAACTGTAATTCTCACCCCTATCCACTTGGTGGCGAGTGCGCTCTTGCTGACTATCAAGTTAATGGTCAACAAATGGCTTTTCTGAGGTGACATTTGTTTACAAGCTGTTTTATTGACCTCTTTCTGCGGTTGAGACACTGATTGAGCGATTACATGAGACAAGATACAGATTTTGGTAAGTTGGATTGTATATTTCAACATTTTCTGAAGTTCATTCATGTTTATTTCGTGAAGTAGTAAAGAGGAAAGGATGATGGCGTTCACGGTGATCTCGCGCCACATTAAAGCGCGCCAAAGCGGAAGGACTATTTACTGTTTGAATTTTGTGATAAAATCAGAATTTGAAAGCTGAGACTGTGTTTCATATAAAAAGTAACGAAGCTTATTGCAATTTATTGGTCAAATATTCATGATGAAACCTGAAAAGTGACCCACAGTCTCTGTTCAACTTCTCTTCATAAATAAATAATAATAACTTGAATTTACAAACACTTCCATGTGTGGATGGAATCAATAGTTTGATGCTTGTTAATATGATCTTTTTTTTGAGAGTTTCTTCCTTAATGTTTTCAGAGTAGCCTAACAGTTGTAAAATACACCATCTAAACCTTGAGATTCGTGCACTGGGAAATTTTCCCCCCCCAAACTTCTACTTCAAAATGTAATGTTTTATTCCATGTGTTACTTGCTGTTTATTTGTAATTATTTTGTGAAATTTGCTAACAATTTCCGAATAAAGATGATTTCTACACATTTTATTCCAGTGCGAGTCACATATACAGTATGTTTGTGAATTGAAAATCAATATTTAGGCCTTTCAAAAATCATACACGGTTTCTAACATAAGCGATGCCAGCGAAATCGAGGTTTTATGTTAATCAGCCACATCATATATAATTATTTTGTATATCTTGATTTATTTATTCCTTTGTTTTGTTTTTATTCTGTCCCTTTTTCTTCCATTTCCAATATTTTTATTTATTTATCTATTTTTTGTATTATATATTTCAATACTATAAACGCTTTAAATGCTCAGAGTTAATGCCAGTAAAGTTGACTGAGTCTGAAGTCTCTCCATGTAGAAGATTATGATAAAGATGAATATAGACGGAAAAGATGTGATTTCAGGATTGGGAAATAACTCGGTCTGGTCTCTCATATTAATTAATATAAAATAAACCCTTTGGGTGGTTTTAATGATAATTTTCTTACTATTTAGTATTTACTGTACTTTACACAATGGCTCTTATAAAAAATAAAAAAAAGTAAATAATAGTTATATTCAGTTCAAGACATTCAAGTACTTTCATTCACAACCTTGAGAAGTGATTGAGTTCATACCTGAAAAGAGCTTAATAATAACACTGCAAAAAATGATTTTCCTAGTATTTTTGTGTCATTTTCCATAACAAAATATCTAAACATTCTTAAATCAAGAGACATTTACTGGAGAAGCAAAATGACTCAAGATATTAAGTTTTGTTTTCTGAAACATTCTTAAAATGAGAAAAAAATATTTGCCAAAGGGGTCTGAAAGTTAGTCTTAATTCAAAGGGAAAAGGCTGTTGTCTTCCCAAATAGCAAGGAAAACTACAACACCTATAATGCACTGGGCTTGTTGGCATCCTAAGCCACGCCCACCAGTCTACTATGGATACGCTTGACCAGAGTCGCCTTGCTATAGTAGGAAATACTTCTTGGCAAACTTTTAGCCATAATGGTGTCGACTTGTGTTGTTCCTGGCTGCAAGTATTCAAAGAGTGAACGTTTAGCGTTAGGAGTGTGAAGGATCCAGCGCGTTGTAGGCAGTGGATAAAGGTTGTAAAGAATCATAAATAAGGAGAGATGCCGCGACGGACAATCTGAAAAACCTCTGTGTTTGTAGTCAAGATTTCAAACTGGATGACCATGGTGTTTTAGGCCAAACTCAGGGGAAAAAACAAAGAAATAAGGTATTTTATCTAGGCCTATGAATAAATTTCAGAAACTGTAGGCTATTTTAAATGAATAAAGATCAATAAATAAATACTGATATGAAACAATAAGAAATGACATTTGATTATTATGACTGATTTTATTTGACATGAGCGTAAGTGCAATTTAGATTGGGTTTGTGTTGAAGAGCCGCTAACAAAGTACAAACCCGATTCCAAAAAAGTTGGGACACTGTACAAATTGTGAATAAAAAAGGAATGCAATAATTTACAAATCTCATAAACTTATATTTTATTCACAATAGAATATAGATAACATATCAAATGTTGAGACATTTTAAAATGTCATGCCAAATATTGGCTCATTTTGGATTTCATGAGAGCTACACATTCCAAAAAAGTTGGGACAGGTAGCAATAAGAGGCCGGAAAAGTTAAATGTACATATAAGGAACAGCTGGAGGACCAATTTGCAACTTATTAGGTCAATTGGCAACATGATTGGGTATAAAAAGAGCCTCTCAGAGTGGCAGTGTCTCTCAGAAGTCAAGATGGGCAGAGGATCACCAATTCCCCCAATGCTGCGGCGAAAAATAGTGGAGCAATATCAGAAAGGAGTTTCTCAGAGAAAAATTGCAAAGAGTTTGAAGTTATCATCATCTACAGTGCATAATATCATCCAAAGATTCAGAGAATCTGGAACAATCTCTGTGCGTAAGGGTCAAGGCCGGAAAACCATACTGGATGCCCGTGATCTTCGGGCCCTTAGACGGCACTGCATCACATACAGGAATGCTACTGTAATGGAAATCACAACATGGGCTCAGGAATACTTCCAGAAAACATTGTCGGTGAACACAATCCACCGTGCCATTCGCCGTTGCCGGCTAAAACTCTATAGGTCAAAAAAGAAGCCATATCTAAACATGATCCAGAAGCGCAGGCGTTTTCTCTGGGCCAAGGCTCATTTAAAATGGACTGTGGCAAAGTGGAAAACTGTTCTGTGGTCAGACGAATCAAAATTTGAAGTTCTTTTTGGAAAACTGGGACGCCATGTCATCCGGACTAAAGAGGACAAGGACAACCCAAGTTGTCATCAGCGCTCAGTTCAGAAGCCTGCATCTCTGATGGTATGGGGTTGCATGAGTGTGTGTGGCATGGGCAGCTTACACATCTGGAAAGGCACCATCAATGCTGAAAGGTATATCCAAGTTCTAGAACAACATATGCTCCCATCCAGACGTCGTCTCTTTCAGGGAAGACCTTGCATTTTCCAACATGACAATGCCAGACCACATACTGCATCAATTATAACATCATGGCTGCGTAGAAGAAGGATCCGGGTACTGAAATGGCCAGCCTGCAGTCCAGATCTTTCACCCATAGAAAACATTTGGCGCATCATAAAGAGGAAGATGCGACAAAGAAGACCTAAGACAGTTGAGCAACTAGAAGCCTGTATTAGACAAGAATGGGACAACATTCCTATTCCTAAACTTGAGCAACTTGTCTCCTCAGTCCCCAGACGTTTGCACACTGTTATAAAAAGAAGAGGGGATGCCACACAGTGGTAAACATGGCCTTGTCCCAACTTTTTTGAGATGTGTTGATGCCATGAAATTTAAAATCAACTTATTTTTCCCTTAAAATGATACATTTTCTCAGTTTAAACATTTGATATGTCATCTATGTTGTATTCTGAATAAAATATTGAAATTTGAAACTTCCACATCATTGCATTCTGTTTTTATTCACAATTTGTACAGTGTCCCAACTTTTTTGGAATCGGGTTTGTAATTTTTTCACATAATGTTCTCTCTTTTAAAATGTAAGCGAGTGTAAATATCAGCATTATTATAATTTTCGAAAGTATTGAAATCTGTTGGGTAAAACAAGAGCTTATTGATGCAATTCACTGTACTTCTGTTTTATTCCAATTATTATTCCTGATCAGAGGCTTCCCTACAGAGTTGCGTTTCAATTAAGTTCAGTGTAAAATCCAACAGTTAACTTTACTTAATGTCTTAACTGGGGTTTTCTGAGTAAATAAGGCATAGTATCTAGATTTTTACAATTAAGTTAAGATTGATTGGTTTGAGTGCCAGTTTTTGAGGCGAGGCAATCCTTAATAGACTTTTCCCTCATTTCCTCCACTTCTGCAGTTATCTTTCTCTAGTTGCATTCACTCATTTCCCAAAGTCATCTTGAATGTTGAATTGTCAATACAACTTAAAACTTTGAGAGAACATCACATAAGCTGACTTCATAAATTGATGTCGATTTTCCTAAAATGTTCTGCTCACCATTATGGTGATCAGTGTTCTCTTTGGTTGGGCACTTGGAACTTCATTTATATTATTGTAATTCTCATCCTACTAGAGCCCGACCGTTTTATCGGTCTGCCGATATGAGCCTGTCGCAGATATATCGGCATCGGCATATATGCCACCAATATGCCACCGATATGAACGCGCGCGCCCACGCGTCTCACAGCACGTGAATATTCACACAAAATTGTCAAAATGCCTGTCTTGTCGAGTATCATCGTAAACATAGTGAACGTAAACATGAAATTTACCAGTCACCGCCAGCGTTTTTGGTCATTTTCACAAGTTTCATGGCCCACAGAATATCTTGTATGAATATCTGAACATGTAATATATCAAAAGAAAGAACAGACCCTCTGTTTTATTCTAGCTTCATGCATTCTTTTTTTATCAACACTTGAATTTAAGTTTCATGAAAAAAGAAACATTTTGAGAAAAAAGCTGAGAAAATCGCGACTAACTTACATACAGATGGGATTCAGAACGATGATCAAAACACAGATGGAGTCCATCAACACCCCAAAGCTTCACAGTCCTAGAGCTCGTCCTGGGTCGACATTTCATTCAGTAACATTAGATAGTTTTGATTTATAAGCTGTTTAATGTTGATGATCGCGTTATTTTACATATGCATCTGCTTATAAGAGATCCCTCGTTTCTGCTGCTTCTTCGCCTGTGTTTTGATCAGATTCTGTACTCGTTCAGGAGATGTGTAATAGCGCCCCCTACCGTGTAATAGCGCCCCCTACCGTATAACAGTGAAAACACGGAAAAATCTCGTCAATGGCAGGGAAGCGTTTTCTCATGGAAGACGAGATAACAAAAGACAAAAAAACCCCCCCAAAAAAAATCACTCACGGCTCTTGACTGAATAACTTTAATAAGGGTTAATCTATATTTATACACTGAAGATTATGAAGTGATATTTTACATTTGATTACTATTTCTGTACCTGAAAATCTAGTTTAGATTTTCATTTGTATGTTTGTTCTGTTGTATTTATGTATAATGTATGTATATACTGCATTCTATATACAGTACCAGTCAAAAGTTTGGACATCAATGGGAACGTGTGTCCAGACTTTTAACTGGTACTGTACTATAATATACACATAAAGAATATCGGCCAATATATCGATATCGGAATTTTTTTACTCCCTAATATCGGTATCGCCCCCCAAAAACCCATACCCAAAAAGCTGTACTTCCTACTGATGCAACTAGAAATCACAGTTATTTGGTTTCAAAGGAAGGGAAGTAATAAATAGAAGTTAGGTCACCTTGTAAAAGCAACCTAACTAAATCATTAACTAGTCTATTTTTCATGTCAAATAATGATCTTTTAAAATTTTGTTGTTAACACTTGTCATAAACACCTTGTGAAACTTTTAATTGGGTTGATATAAACCCTCTATATTTGTGACCATATCTTGCATTTGATCATGCTTGAGTCACACACAGACTTCAACATTCAGCATGCAAAACACAACAATGGTAGCTTTACTAAGTCAAGTGTAAATCTAAAGCAAGTTATCAAGTACTCGCTACAGTTCATTTTTAGCGACTAGAACTCTCGTGTAAGTGAACTAAACTAAGCATTTTTCAGTACAACATACTAATAACCTAATTTACTTTACTTAGACTTACTTAAAAAAAAAAAGCATGCAAACCGATTTCCTTAAATTAGATTTTACAGTGTTTAATGGTGCAACGCAAAATGCGTAAGTTATAACTTAGTGTCTCTTTATGTCAAGTTTCATGGTCTTAGTGTGGAAAAAATCTGATACACAGAATTTTAAATAATTCTGGAATAATGCATCATATGGACAGAAAGGAAAACAGACAGATCTTGTGAATTAGTTTAAAAGAAAGTTTAAAGAAATGTTCAAGTTAAGTTAGTCTAATATGCTGTGTTACCACAGACGGCAATTTACAAGCAAAATAATGCAAAACATAAATGATAAAAACAGTTTCAAACATGTGCATTTTATTTACACTATGTAATCAAATTAATTTTCCACTTGAATTAAGTTTATTTACAGATGATTTACAGACATTTTGTCTAAGCTACACTGTAAAAAGTGATCAGTTGACTTAACTTAAAGTGAGGAAACCTGCTGCCTTAAAATTAAGTAAATAATGCGTAATTGAAAAAATTAAGTTATGTGCAATTGTCAAGTTCACATAACTTAATTTTTTCAATTACGCATGGTTCATTTACTTAATTTTAAGGCAATAATCACTTTTTACAGTGCTATCAATGAAACTGAAATATTTAAGTCATGTTGCTTCAAGAAAATGCATCTTGACTGAAGAATGTTAAGATATTTGTACTGGAAAATGAAAAAAATACACATTTTCTTTGCAGTGTATGGATTAATGACAGTCTCTCACTTAAGCAGACGTTTCTAATGATTCTGAGATTTTTTGCTCATTTATGACAGATGGGATATTCCTCTGTGTGAATGTGTCTCTCACATGAAACTCACTCAGGGACTTTATAACCTACTTAGAGCGACAGCCAATCAAACGACCGAAGAACACAACCAATCAGAACTCAGAAATACAAAACTACAAGAGAAAACAAGAGCACATGTTGTTTATCTGGAAACACACAAGACAGAGAGAGTGGGAAACGTGTCAAATTCACACCAGTCTGAATGTTTTCATGTTAAAATCTCTTTATTTATCCCTGATGTACAAAAACTTTTTGTTCTATTGCAGAGCTTGATTTGTTTTCTCTGAAAAGCAGCAGAAGTTTTGCTGTTGTTCTGGTTTCAACGCTCGCTAAAGATTGATGAAGCTCTGAGACTCTGAGAACGGGCCGGATCTGAAGATTCACACTGTAAACTGAATGTGAGTTGAGATTTCTTACAAGAGGTTTTGAACTAACACTGTTTTTTGTGGCAATGGAGCGTTTTTGACCCTCGCAGAGTTTCTAGAGCTCGACACTGCGAAAAATGATTGGCTTAGTTTGTGTTTTTGTCACGTTTTCCATTCATAAATCAAGATACTTTTACAGGAGAAGCAAAATGATGTAAGATATTAAGGCTTGTTTACTAAAAAAAAAATGGATCAAAATGAAGTGAGTTTGTGCTTAAAACAAGAACAAAATCAGAAAAATGGGTTTTTCTTTTGAAGTTGATTTCAGTAAACAAGACTTAATATTTGAAGTCATTTTGCTTCTCCAGTAAAAATATCTTGATTTATGAATGTTTGTGCTGGAAAACAAGACAAAAACACTGAGCAAGAAATCATTTTTCACAGTGTTAAAACATTTGGAAGCACTTATCAATATCATTCGGACATACAGCTCAGCTCTTTTTCTTTAGAAAAATATGGTTATCTCCCCACAAAGTCATTAATTCTGGTTACTAATGAACAACAAAAACACAAATGTTATTGCACAAAAACATTATCTTCCAATTACTGAAAATAACGACAATAATATCAAAAATAAAATCACTGTTGATCTACTTTGTTGATCACATGTAAGATTGTTAATAAATATGATTCTCAGGACAACATATTCTAATACATGAAATGAAATGGACCACCACAACATGAGATGAAAAGGCATAAAATAAAAACAGAAGCGAGGATGATTTGCTGTTTTGGTCCATTCAGGAGGGAAAAAAGGAGTGTATCGGACAGTACTAGGTAAAAGTCATTTCAGAGATGATACTGGCACCAGTTTTTACACACACAACAATCTCATGTTTCCACAAAGTTCAGTCGAACCATTACATGTTCTTGAAAAGAGTCTGAATTTTGCAGCTTTATGTCACACAACAGGAGCAAAAATGACAAAATAACAGAAATAAATGGCAAAAGGAAGAAAATACTTAAGTTAACATGATATTTGAAATATATTAAAATCTGTAAATCTACATGAATCAACATAAAAATAAGCCTCTCCTCCACCGGCGAACAGATTAAAGCTTATTGGTCAAATTTGTCAGTTAAATATTAAATTCGCTTCGAATTAAAACGATCAGCTAATGAAATGCAAAGTCTTGAGACGCACAAACATTTACAACAGTGAATAAAATACGCGCAGATTTCACTTTTTGTTCCATTCGGCTATTGTTCGTGGAAATGCGTGAATAGGTTTGCAGGTGAATCTCACAAAAACGGTCAAGAACACGTCTCTGTCACATTAAGAGAGAAGTATGAAATTATGCTATCTTTATGCATTATAAAGGCATTCATAATGTATGTCACAATCTTTACATTATTAATTGTAACCAAAGCTCAAATGCATAATATTTTCAGATTCCTGAAATCGGTTGTTTGTCGTGTGTTATACTTTCTAAAGGTGTGTTTAATGAATAAATAAGCATAACTGTGGGTACAATTATTAATGAGATCATACAATACATTATAAGGCATAATTAATGCATTAAAAATACTTTTAGAATGCATTGTATATGAAGGCTTTAAGCATAAATAAAAAAAATCTTATTTTTAGGACCATTAAGATTTTTTGCATTAAAAATAATATTGATATACTAATAATTTACGTATTTATATAACATAGTAGTATTTGTTACTTTTGATGCACTTTTTGATTTTCATTTAAATTCTCATTGCAGAAAAATGTACTTTTTTGTATATTTCATTATTTGCAATGATAAAATGATTCTCATTACAAAAGCGTGTAATTATTATTTATAGTCTGAATTTTGAGATATAAACTCGTAATTGCAAGAAAAAGGTCAGAGTTATTATTATTATATTGATGTATTTTGTTGTTTGTGTATGTTTTATTACCATCAGTGATGATTTTCATTTGAATTCTCATTACAAAAAACAAAAACAACAAAAAAGAAAGTACATTAAAAAACTAATTACAAATGCAACTATAGTGTATAAATACGTATTTGTTGGTAATGAGAATATAAATGAAAATCATCATTGAGAATTACAAAAACATCCAAAATGCACAATTCCACAAAATCTTAATGGTCAATTATTTTGTTGTAAATATGAGCTGATCTTGACAGGTTTTGTGAAATTCATCATCAGTCGTCAGACATTTTTTAAAACTTAAACTTCCAACAACAGAGAGAAAGAAAGAGAGAGAGATTTTACAGTCCGGCGTGTGGAAGATGTGAGACGTGATTTTTCATATACAGACAAACAGAGATCTCATCTATCGCAACACAAATCACGGATTTAAGTGCTAAACCGATCAGAAAGAACATTACGCTCTCCTGGATCAATGGACAAAATATCAAAAATTAGTGGTTATTGCAAAGCAAATATTTAAGTTCTCACACAACAAACCTGGAAACTGTTAGTTTGTATGAAAAACAATATTGTCAGTTCAACTGTTATTGTTGTGTTTTGACCGTCATTTAACCGTCCTCTTAGTGCAAACATGCAAAAGATAAAGGGTGCCAAATCTTTCAAAAAGGCACAGTAGTGTGTCTTTTTCCGTACAGAAACCGATAAAAGTGCGCATTCTTACATAATAGCATCAGATTGTGTTGCGTTGGTGAGTTTTTCTGTTCGTCTGACACGGACCAGATAACATACAAACGCTTTGGCTTGAAACAGCAACTAAATCTATAAAAAGGAATAAAGGCCGACAGCAAAAAAGTGAAAAGAAATCACTCCCACTCCGTCTCATTCTCTCCATCACTCTTTTCTCTCTGCGCCCCGCCTACACCGCTCACATCCGCTCTTTATATAGAGACCAATTCAATGCCCACAGACTCGAAAGACCAGAGCGGCGTCAGATGAAGCGTCCAAACAGATCTTGTGCGTCACATTTTTTCGGTAACACTTTACAATAGGGTTTCATTTGCTAACATTAGTCAATGAGCATTTTTATTAACTCACATTAACAAAGGTTAAAGAACATACATCGCTCGTTGTTAGTTAATGCGTTAACTAATGTTAACAAATGAAACCGTATTGTAAAGTGTCATCACATTCTTTAAAAAGTGAAAAAAGTGACTGAAAGGTAACATATCGATCTGCCTCACACATAAACACACACACTGTACAAGCACACGCACAAGTCCAGATGGTCCCTGATTCTCCGGCATAAGTGTAGGAAGACAGGAAGACCTGAAAGCGAGCGGAGGATCTTTTTTGGAAGCGTCTCTGTAAATGGTTAGCGTGCCGTCACTGGGACTTGTCGTCGGAGTCGGAGGTGTTTGGATGTTGTTCTCTGGGCAGTGTGATACTGGTGTGACGGTCCCACAGTTTGTGCAGTTCAGTGGCTTCGCTCTCACTGCTCGTGCCGCTCGTCCCGCTGTCTCTGAAACTGGCCAGCGGGGGGCGCACTTTCACGCCCTTCACCGTCATGGAGCCCTCGATGGCTTTACGCAGCTACGACACAAACGAGAGATACTTAAAACTGTTCAAAAGTCTTATACATTTATTCAGCAAGAAGTGTTATTGCGTATATCGTGGCAACAAATTAACAATTCGTTCCCATGACTTACCAATACGTCAGCACAGTTTACGAATTCGTTCTCTCGTTTTAAGTAAATCGTGCGCATGATATAATAATCCGTTCCCTCGTTTTACTAAATCATGAGCATGAAATAATAACTCCTTCCCTCGTTTTACTAAATCGTGAGCATGATATAATAATTTGTTCCCTTGTTTTACTAAATCGTGCGTGCGATATAATAATTCCTTCCCTTGTTTTACTAAATCGTGCGCATGATATAATAACTCGTTCCCTCGTTTTACTAAATTGTGCGCGCGTTATAATAATTCCTTCCCTTGTTTTACTAAATCGTGCGCATGATATAATAACTCGTTCCCTCGTTTTACTAAATCGTGCGCGCGATATAATAACTTGTTCCCTCGTTTTACTAAATTGTGCGCATGAAATAATAATTCCTTCCCTTGTTTTACTAAATCGTGTGTATGATATAATTCGTTCCCTCGTTTTACTAAATTGTGCGCATGATATAATAATTCCTTCCCTTGTTTTACTAAATCGTGCGCATGATATAATAATTCGTTCTCTCGTTTTACTAAATCGTGTATGATATAATTCGTTCCCTCGTTTTACTAAATTGTGCGCGTTATAATAATTCGTTCTCTCGTTTTACTAAATCGTGCGCATGATATAATAATTCGTTCTCTCGTTTTACTAAATCGTGTGTATGATATAATTCGTTCCCTCGTTTTACTAAATTGTGCGCGTTATAATAATTCGTTCTCTCGTTTTACTAAATCGTGCGCATGATATAATAATTCGTTCTCTCGTTTTACTAAATCGTGTGTATGATATAATTCGTTCCCTCGTTTTACTAAATTGTGCGCGTTATAATAATTCGTTCTCTCGTTTTACTAAATCGTGCGCATGATATAATAATTCGTTCTCTCGTTTTACTAAATCTTGTGTATGATATAATTCGTTCCCTCGTTTTACTAAATTGTGCGCGTTATAATAATTCGTTCTCTCGTTTTACTAAATCGTGCGCATGATATAATAATTCGTTCTCTCGTTTTACTAAATCTTGTGTATGATATAATTCGTTCCCTCGTTTTACTAAATTGTGCGCATGATATAATAATTCCTTCCCTTGTTTTACTAAATCGTGCGCATGATATAATAATTCGTTCTCTCGTTTTACTAAATCGTGTGTATGATATAATTCGTTCCCTCGTTTTACTAAATCGTGCGCATGATATAATAATTCGTTCTCTCGTTTTACTAAATTGTGCGCATGATATAATTCGTTCCCTCGTCCTGGGAAGGACACATTAAACTGATCAAAAGTGACAGTAAAGACATTTATAATGTAACAAAATATTCTGCTTTAAAATAAATGCTGTTCTTTTGAACTTTCTATTCATCAAAGAATCCTGAAAAATAAAATGCATCACGGTTTTCACAAAAATCTGAAGCAGCACAACGGTTTTCAACACTGATAATAATCATAAATGTTTATTGAGCATCAAATCCTCATATGAGAATGATTTCTGAAGGATCATGTGACACTGAAGACTGGAGTAATGATGATAAATTCAGCTTTGATCACAGGAATAAATTACATTTTAACACACACACACACACACACACACACACATATATATACACACACACACACACATACATATATATATATATACACACACATATATACACATATATACACATATATACACACACACACACACACACACACATATATATATATTTTCACATAGAAAACAGCTATTTTAAATTGCAATAATATTTCACAATATTACCATATATTTTTTATCAAATAAATAAATGAGCAGAAGAGTTTATAAAAGATATAAAATATTTTGAGCTCAAACTCTCATATGTGACCCTGGACCACAAAATCAGTCATAAGAAAGGTATACATCATATGAAAGCTGAATAAATAAGCTTTCCAATGATGTACGGTTTGTTATGATAGGACAATATTTGGCCGAGATACAACTATTTGAAAATCTGGAATCTGAGGGTGCAAAAAAAATCTAAATATTGAGAAAATCTCCTTTAAAGTTGTCCAAATTAAATCCTTAGCAATACATATTACTAATAATAATACATTTTTTTATATATTTACGATAGGAAATGTACAAAATATCTTCATGGAACATGATCTTAATATCCTAATGATTTTTGGCATAAAAGAAAAATGGATAATTTTGACCCATACAATGTATTGTTGGCTATTGCCACAAATATCCCCGTGAGACTTATGACTGGTTTTGTGCTCCAGGGTCACATATGGTGTTTTTGTGTGACTGCTGAACTCTCACCTCTCTCAGCGAAACAACTCCAATAAGTCGTCCGATACTGGTGACATAAGCGTGATCCAGACCCAGCAGAGAGAAGATGGTGTGAGTCTGTCAGAGAGACAAAGAGGTTCATCAGGGAAACAGGATTTTTTCATTTTGGTCTTTTAAAATAAATGAGTTTAATATCCTCTAAACCACAAACACCTTTAGCTCTTAGAATTAAAGGCACATTTTTTGTATAGAAATCATTCACTATAGCACCAGTTATTTTTAAAATAAATGTGTCTTTTTGTTGCCACAATAAGAATTTATGATTACTACTTGGCTTGGTTCATGAATAAAGAATTAAAAAAAATTATAATTTTCTTTTCTGCATTTCGCCTCTGCTCTGGCTTGTTTCCTAATCTAGCTTTCTAATAAAGCTGCCATTATATACTGTGAATATCGCTGGCACTGTAATAAACAGCTTCAGATAAAAGCTTAAATAAAAGTGAATAAATGTAAATGAATATAAATTAGGTTATGTGACTGGACAGTCTAGGAAGTATGTTACCTGGCAACATCAGCACAATGAATTAATTTTAAATAAAAAGGTTTGCTACAGATTTTTTCTACAGATTTTTGCAATGCATAGCTAATTTGCATGTGAAATTAAGAACAAAAACTTCTGTCAACACTGCAGCAAATTTGCCACAAGGAAGAAAACGTGAATAGAAAAATAAATATACAAGTAAAATACTATTTAAATACATTATGCTAGTGTTTTTATGAAAAACTACATTGTGACTGTTTTTGGTGCATGACACTTTGGGAAACATTGCAAGTGGAAAACATTACATTTACTGTAAAACTTACGGTAAAACTTAGCCTACTACATTGAAAACTAAATTCTGACCATAAATTTAATACGTTTTCCATGAATTTACATGTTGTGCATGGTGCATGACAAATTGGGTAACATTTCAAGTGGAAAACATACTAAATTTGTGGTCAGAATTTAGTTTTAAATTTAGTACGTTTTCCAGTAAATTTTTGTAGGTTTTCCATTTGAAATGTCATGTACCATGTACAAAAAACATGTAAATTCACTGGAAAATGCTCAAAAATTTACTGGAAAACTTACTAAATTTAAAGCTAAATTCTGGCCACAAATTTATTAAGTTTTCCACTTGAAATGTTACCCAATGTGTCATGCACCACGCACACAAAACATGTAAATTCAAATATCAAGCAACAAAATGCACACAAAAACTTAGTAAATTTACTGGAAAACTTACTAAATTTAAAACTAAATTCTGGCCACAAATTTAGTAAGGTAAGTTTTCCACTTGAAATGTTACCCTATTTGTCATGCACCATGCACACAAAACATGTAAATTCACTGGAAAACTTAGTAAATTCACTGGAAAGCTTAGTAAATTTAAAACTAAATTCTGACCACAGAATTGTTTTAAATTTAGTAAATTTTCCACTTGAAATGTTACCCTATTTGTCATGCACACAAAACATGTAAATGCACTGTAAAACTAAGTAAATTCACTGGAAAACTTAGTAAATTCACTGGAAAACTTAGTAAATTCACTGGAAAACTTAGTAAATTCACTGGAAAACTTAGTAAATTTAAAACTAAATTCTGACCACAAATTTAGTAAGGTAAGTTTTCCACTTGAAATGTTACCCAATGTGTCATGCACCACGCACACAAAACGTAAATTCAAATATGAAGCAACAAAATGCACACAAAAACTTAGTAAATTTACAGGAAAACTTACTAAATTTAAAACTAAATTCTGACCACAAATTTATTAAGTTTTCCACTTGAAATGTTACCGAATTTGTCATGCACCATGTACAAAAAACATGTAAATTCACTGGAAAATGCTCAAAAATTTACTGGAAAACTTACTAAATTTAAAGCTAAATTCTGGCCACAAATTTATTAAGTTTTCCACTTGAAATGTTACCCTATTTGTCATGCACCATGCACACAAAACATGTAAATTAACTGGAAAACTTAGTAAATTTACTGGAAAACTTACTAAATTTAAAACTAAATTCTGACCACAAATTTAGCAAGTTTTCCCCTTGAAATGTTACCCAATGTGTCATGCACCACGCACACAAAACATGTAAATTCAAATATGAAGCAACAAAATGCACACAAAACATGTAAATTCACTGGAAAACTTGGTAAATTTACAGGAAAACTTACTAAATTTAAAACTAAATTCTGACCACAGAATTGTTTTAAATTTAGTAAGTTTTCCACTTGAAATGTTACCCTATTTGTCATGCACCATGCACACAAAACATGTAAATTAACTGGAAAACTTAGTAAATTTACTGGAAAACTTAGTAAATTTAAAACTAAATTCTGACCACAAATTTAGTAAGGTAAGTTTTCCACTTGAAATGTTACCCAATGTGTCATGCACCACGCACACAAAACGTAAATTCAAATATGAAGCAACAAAATGCACACAAAAACTTAGTAAATTTACAGGAAAACTTACTAAATTTAAAGCTAAATTCTGGCCACAAATTTATTAAGTTTTCCACTTGAAATGTTACCCTATTTGTCATGCACCATGCACACAAAACATGTAAATTAACTGGAAAACTTAGTAAATTTACTGGAAAACTTACTAAATTTAAAACTAAATTCTGACCACAAATTTAGCAAGTTTTCCCCTTGAAATGTTACCCAATGTGTCATGCACCACGCACACAAAACATGTAAATTCAAATATGAAGCAACAAAATGCACACAAAACATGTAAATTCACTGGAAAACTTGGTAAATTTACAGGAAAACTTACTAAATTTAAAACTACATTCTAACCACAGCATTTAGTTTTAAATGTAGCATGTTTTCCACTTGAAATGTTACTCAAAATGTCATGCACGCAAAGCATGTAAACTCAAATATGAAGCAACATAATGCACACAGAACATATAAATAAATCTGTAAGTGTGTGTAAATGGAGAGAGATAAAGAAGAGGGTGCATGCAAGCATGGAAATGTGTAGGTGTGTATGAGAATGAATGGACGACATTAAGTACATTCACTGCCGCTGGCAGGAGAGAACGATGCGTGTGTGTGTGTGTGTGTGTGTGTGTGTGTGTGTGTGGACCACTGCAGAGCGAGTCTTAATAAACACTTCTCTGCTCTTGCCACAAGTGAGTTTGCAAAAGCAGACAATAAATCTAGTGTCAGCATGTGTGTGTGCGAGCAAATTCCCTTATTTAAAACATCACCTTATATTCATATAGATCCTGAACGTGTACACACACACACACACACACACACACACACACACACACACACACACACACACACACACACACACACACACACACACACACTAGAGAGTGCAGTGTCTCGCTCTCACGCAGTCTGACCTTGTGCAGTGAAGTGCGTTCCACCAGCTGGAAGGGGGCGGGGTCAATCTTGCAGTTGTTGAAGTTCACCTGCTCGTCAAGCTGTTGCTCCTCCCACTCCTCAATCTGCATTCAGAAACAGAGAGATTTTATTTACTTGTACCTTCTTTTATTTTTTGTATTCTTTAAGGTCATCCATTTTATATTTCTGGTAGCACTTTACAATAATAAAATATTTCAGATCCCCTCCAATTAGGGGTGTGCGATATTGACAAAAAAGGATATCAATATTTTCTGGGATTTTCTCGATAACGATAATTAGACGATATTTTGCGGAGTGTGTTATTGTGCTGCACTTTGGCAGGTTTAGGACTGCCGTGGTCAGCTGACTCCTTTAAACCTAATTATATGCATGCATCAGCTCAGAGGTGACAAATTAATAACCTGCAGTTATGCATAAATAATGTTTTGATGTTTCAGCAAGTCACTGTTAATGAGTGAGTCATTGAGATTCAACCGATTCATTCAAACGGCTGATTCATTCAGGAACGAATCATTTGACTGTCTAAATCCATTTTAGTCACTGAATCATTGATTCAACTGATTCGTTCAAAATGCTGATTCATTCAGTAAGAGACGCAATTACAGTCCTGTGGCTTTGTTTTGAACTATTTTCGGTGGCGAAACAGAGCAAAAACAGGCAATATGGTGTCTAAAATGTAAGTCACTTAATATTAACTTCTTGTTTAGTAAACTTGCATAAAATCAATATCACATTTGTTATCATGCTGATACCTGGAGAAACACTGCACTCTTTGTGTGATATTTATTAACTATATTAAAATTATATAAAAACAGACTACATCACGTAGTGTAAGCATGCGCTCTCTGGGTGTGTGTGAGGGATATACTCGATAATGTCAGATCGCACATCGTTAAAACAACAATTGCGATATTAATCGCAGACGATATATATCGCACACCCCTACTTCCAATCCGATTGAAATTTCATTCAGATTGAGCTGAATCAGATCGACATTACATGAAGGCTTTTCAATCAGATTGAGCCATCAAACCATATCTATAGGTTTTCACTAATACAGCCGCAAGTGTTGAAATGTCCTCACCTCTCCAAGAGTCATGTCATCTTCTGCGTCTGGATCCTCCTGAAGAGAAAGACACACACACACGTTTGTTTCACTATATTACTGAGGACATTGCATAGACTTCCATTGATTTTATATCAGGTTAATGATATTTTCTATGGCCTAAACCCAAGCCCAAGCCCTAGACCAACCCATCACAGAAATATGTGCTAAACACTAGATTTAAATACAAACACGTTTGACTGATTTATAAGCATTTATAACTACTGAGGACCAGTAAAATGTCCTCACTAGTCGGTTGTCATAATATTTCACTAAGTGAGGGCATTTGGCCCTCACAAGTATAGTGTATATATAGTTTTGGACCTGTACACACACACACATACAGACAGACACACACAGACAGACACACAAACACACACATACAGACACTCACTCACACACACACACACACACACACAGACAGACACAAATACAAACACATACGCACAGACAGACAGACACATACACACATACAGACACTCTCTCACACACACACACACAGACAGACAGACACACACTCTCACACACATATACAGACACAGACAGACAAACACACACACAGACAGACAGACAGACACACACACACACACACAGACAGACAGACAGACAGAAATACAAACACACAGACAGACAGGCGCACACACACACACATACAGACACACACAGACACATACAGACACACACATACAGACACACACACACATAGACACACATAGACACACACACAGACACACACAGACACACATACAGACACACACACAGACACACACACAGACACAGACACACACACAGACACACACACAGACACACACACAGACACACACACAGACACACACACAGACACACACACAGACACACACACAGACACACAGACACACACACACATACACACGCGCATACAGACACATACACACGCGCATACAGACAGACACACACACAGACAAACACACACACACTCACTCAAACACAGACAGACACACATACACAGACACACACATACACACACTCACACAGACACTCACACTCTCACACAAACACAGACAGACACACACATACAGACACACACACACACATACACACACTCACACAAACACAGACAGACACACACATACATACACACACATACATACACACACATAGACACACACACACATAGACACACACACACATAGACACACACACACTCCAGTAACTGCTGTCACTCAGATAAACTGGTTTGCAATGACATTATGTAAAACACACAACATGCCTGAATCCAAAAACCCTCTCAATCCAGAAACTTACAGGCTTAAAAAAACGTCTGTGAAGCTGATTTGAAACAATCTGTGTCCTATAAAGCACTGTAGAAATAAAGGTGACGTGACTATTAAATTTACTAGCACATTTTTGAGTAAAACTTTTTTCAGTGCATTAGGAGTTTATTATATGGTTGTGTTTTGACGATATGTAATGCTAATATATGATGCGTCACACAAGCATCTGATCAATAGCTCTAAGCGTCGACAGATCAGACTTCCTCCATCTCATGGAGACTAAATTTAATCGATGAGATCACCCTGCAGTCGCACTTTTTCACAGAAAAGAAGCACATTACACACACGCATATTGGCGAATAAATCTTTGCAGCACACTCTGCGCATTAATAAAACATCCATCCATTAGCGCTGGTTTTTGTAGAAATGTGAGCGTAATCGAATGAGCAGAGCGAAGGCCTGCGGGTCGGGATCATTCTCTCGCTCACATACATTTACTGCACGAGTACCTGAGAAACAGAGCGCGATTGTGTGTGTCTGAGAGATGTGTGAGTCTATCGTGAGGGTTTGTGGCCATTAGATGCATTTGAAATCGTGCCTGTAGAAACGATCAGCGCAAAACAGTCAAAAATCAGCAAGAACCATATAATACAGATTTCCATTGCCGTCACAGAAGCTTCAGGTTTATCATTATGTAGCCGTTATGATATGTTCATCATGCTGCAAAGTACGCAAGAGTATTTCCATAGCAACATGTCTGACATCACCACTGACATACTAGTTGAGCTTTCATGTGTTTGGCCAAACATTGTGGTTTGGTTTACAGAAGATGTGGGTCATCTGCAGTGACAGACGCTATAAATGAACATCATTCCACAGAAATTTCACAGTTTCTATTAATCTTTGTTAATGTTAGTTGCAAACTAACTGTCCACTGTTAGTTCATAGTAGTTCAGGTCCATTAAATAATATTAACAGATTATAACCGGGTCATTCTGTGTCAAATCAACCAAATTTCAGAAAGGTCCCCGGCTAAAGTTTTTGAATTTTCAGAAGACAGACAAACATAAATACTGATGAAAGCTAAAATATTAAATGTCATGAATGCATAATGACTGAGTAATCCACTGTTTTGTAGAGGGGAGTCAAAGATTGGTAGATCTATTATTGAAATCTGTTGACTTTAGCCATCTTTGTTGCATTACAGCCAACGGTGACAGAGTGCCAAAAAACGTTTACATATCTGTAACTCAAGATTTTTCATTTCAAGTTTCAACATTATTTGTTCTTCAGACATTCCTCTTTAAAAGAAAAAAAGTATCAGCTGTGTGCAAAGTGACCCACATCTGGTTTTTGACCACTGAAAATGTATACAATTGACCAATTTACTCATGGGGCCGCATTAAAGGGTTAGTTCACTCAAAAATGAAAATTCGCCCATGATTTACTCACCCTCAAGTCATCCTAGGTGTATATGACATTCTTCTTTCAGACGAATACAATCGGAGTTATATTAAAAAAGTCCTTTATAATGGCAGTGAATGTTGCTCTGTTTTTGAAGTCCATAAAAGTGCATCTATCCGTCATATAACTGCTCCACACGGCTCCGGGGGGTTAATAAAGGCCTTCTGAAGCGAAGCGATGCGTTTGTGCGTTCAACTTACGGAAAAAGTGTAGCCTCTCGCCGTTCAAAATGCTTACGCTACGTCTGACGACATTGCACACCAGTTACGCTCGTCAGACGTAGCATAAGCATTTTGAATGGCGAGAGGCGCTACACTTTTTCCGTAAGTTGAATGCGGAAGGCGATCGGTCGGAAGCTAGATAATTTACTTCATAAAGTTTTAAATATGGATATTTTTCTTACGCAAACGCACCACTTTGCTTCAGAAGGCCTTTATTAACCCCCCGGAGCCGTGTGGAGCAGTTATATGATGGATAGATGCAGTTTTATGGACTTCAAAAACAGAGCAACATTCACTGCCATTATAAAGGACTTTTTTAATATAACTCAAATTGTATTCGTCTGAAAGAAGAACGTCATATACACCTAGGATGACTTGAGGGTGAGTAAATCATGGGCGAATTTTCATTTTTGGGTGAACTAACCCTTTAAGATCTCCATATCTCTGGGAATGAACCATCGAGGGCCTTTAACGCTTCCCAGCCAAACACAGAATTTTCCGGGTTTCCGTGTTTTCACTGTTATACGCTAGGGGGCGCTATTACGCATCTTCTGAACGAGTACAGAATCTCCTGATCAAAACACAGGCGAAGAAGACGCAAAAAAACAAGCGATCGTATGTAAGCAGATGCATATGTAAAATAACGCGATCATCAACATTAAACAGCTTATAAATCAAAACTATCTAATGTTACTGAATGAAATGTCGACCCAGGACGAGCTCTAGGACTGTGAAGCTTTGGGGTGTTGATGGACTCCATCTGTGTTTGATCATCGCTCTGAATCTGATCTGGATGTAGTCTTTGACAAAAACTTGATTTTCTCAGCTTTTTGTTCAAAATGTTGTTTTTTATGAAACTTACCCATATTTAAGTGTTGATAAAAAAGGAATGCATGAAGCTAGAAGCTAGCTTTTTGTTTATAAGCAGAGGGTCTGCTCTTTCTTGTGATATATTGCATGCTCAGACATTCATACAACAAAATATTCTATGGGCCATTACATTTTTGTGAAAATGATCAAAAACCCTGGCGTGGTTAAAATGAAGAAACCAAAAGAAAAGTTTGTTAAGAACCAGAATCTAAGAGGATATTAATATATCTTTAATACTTCTTGAGTCACAGGCATGCAAACTTTTTGAACGGTCACCGTTGACATATAATGCAATAAAGATTGCTAAAGTCAACAGATTTCACTAACTGATCTACCAATCTCTGTGTAAAAATAAAATAATGATGCTGCCATCTAAACAAGCTGTGTTCCAAATTTGAGCTTTATATCTTAAAAAATGAGCTTTCAGTAAGAATTTGTTTGTGCGCAGTACCAAACGCTTCCACTAGAGGACATTTGTGATTTCATCATTTTTGACGTGAACAATACAAGTGACTAATTTTTTCACTAATCATGTCCATGATTTTTGTGTGTGTTCACACAGCAAGTGCCAAAACCGTTACGTTTCGTACCATTCCAATGAAGTAAAAAAAAATTCTAAAAAACAAAACGTACAATTTTTCTGTCAAAAATGACCGAAGAGCACCAGAGGGTTAAACGTCAGGATTTAAAAACTTTATAATAAGGTTCAATTTTGTTAACATTACTGGTAGCTAGGGCTGCAACTAACAATTATTTTGATAATCAGTTAGTTGGACGATTATTTTTCCGATTAATCGGATAAAAAGCCCAATTTTTATTTTATTGACAAAACACACTATTCCACATAGTGAATATATCCACCCCTGCAAAAATAAACCATGGTTTTACAACAAACAAAACAAACAAAAAATAATAATAATAAATAAATAAAACAGTTATTCTATGGTAACCACAAATTAACCATAGTTTTGCTTCAAATCCAGTTTAACTATGGTATTTGTGTAGTTATACAAATGGTAATCAATACGCCAAAAAACATGGTTTTACTATAATAAAACCATGGTTAATTTCCATAATGGTATATCTGTGCTATACATTATGTGCAAAAAAGTTACTAAGCAAAAGGACAGTTTAAATCCCTACATTAAAATATTAAAGAAAAACAAACAAAAAAAATCACAAACTCAGTGTTAACAGATAAGAGGAATGTTCTGCAGGAACACACACACACACACACACACACACACACACACACACACACGCTCTGGACACAGTAACGGTCATATCTTTATCCTGTAGAAACGTCTTACATTTATATTCAATTACAGCTGTTATCCCTGTACAGTTACTACTCTCATAAAACACTTGAATGACATGTTGACTTTTAAACCTAAATTTAGCGTCCAACAGCAGATATTTCAGCTAAATTAATGTTTTTGCACTGAATATTAATTGTCTCCCTCTCGACTGCGTTCTGTCTGTGTGACGAGCATGTGCGTGCCGGCGCTCGTTCAGTAAAGTTTGAAGCTTAAAGGATTAGTTCACTTCAAAATGAAAATTTCCTGATATTTTACTCGCCCCCATCTCATCCAAGATGTTCATGTCTGTCTTTCTTCAGTGGAAAAGAAATGAAGTTTTTTGAGGAAACATTCCAGGATTTTTCTCCACATAATGGACTTCAATGGCAACCAATGGGTTAAAGGTCCAAATCAATGCAGTTTCAGAGGAAGGGCTTCAGAGGCTCTGCACGATCCCAGAGGAATAGGGTCTTATCTAGACAAACGGTGGGTCATTTAAAAAAACTAAATAAAAATGAATATACTTTTTAACCTAAATTGCTCATCTTGCGCTGCTCTGCGATGGCCACAGATTGCGTAATCACATCGGAAAGGTCACGCTAGAAGTAGGCAGAAGTACTGCCCCCGTGTTTACAAAGCGCACGTGTGAAGACTAATACAAACGTCCTTTAGCAAAAAAAGGTAAAACAACGATGTCAGACGATTTTGAAGTTGGAGATGGAGTTTTTTTGGTAAAGGGCGTTTGTATTAGTCCTCGCACGTTCGCTTGGGGCGGTACTTCCGCTTACGTCACGCGTGACCTTTCTGACGTGATTACGTAATCCGTGGCACATCGCAGAGCAGCGCAAGATGAGCAATTTAGGTTAAAAAGTATATAAATGTTTATTTTTTCTTGAAAATGTCCGATGGTTTGTCTAGATAAGACTCTATTCCTCGTCTGGGATCGTGCAGAGCCTCTGAAGCCCTTCCTTTGAAACTGCATTGATTTGGACCTTCAACCGTTGGTTGCCATTGAAGTCCATTATGTGGAGAAAAACCTGGAATGTTTTCCTCAAAAAACTTAATTTCTTTTCCACTGAAGAAAGAAAGACATGAACATCTTGGATGAGATGGGGGCGAGTAAATTATCAGAAAATTTTAATTTTGAAGTGAACTAATCCTTTAATGTCAAGACGTGCTTTCATGCAAAATGGAAATACTCGCGTGAATTAGTAGCATTTACAGATGAGGATATAACCACTGTTCTTTCTCTATATAGATCAGTGGATATAACCTGTAAAATGAACGTTTTGCGCTGAGGACGCACACGCACCAAAGCGCATGACCGGGTATGATAAACGCTAATACATTATCTTGAAGCTTAAAATACAGATTTCTCATGTTTTGGGCGCTTGGATCATGTCCCTTTCCCACAGCAGCTCGCTCTGTTTACACTCCACTATTTCTAGATGCATTTTGTCCAGAAATGCGTTATTTAGTGCTGTAATTTAGCGCGACTGGTAGAAGTTTTGCATGCACAGAGGGCAGACCCGACTAATCGATCATGAGAATCGTTGTCGATAATTTTCATTATCGATTAGTTGTTGCAGCCCTACTGGTAGCACTTCCCCATGTACATACTAATTAGGTACTAACCCTGAACCTAACCTTAACATCTTATATTACCAGTACTTTCTAAGTATAACCACATTACTTTTTTTTTTTTTTTTATAAATATAATATTTAGCTATTCAATTCAGAAGGACTTTGACTCAACAAAAACTCAAGGAAAATCAACAAAAATCAACATACAGCTTTGGAACGACATGAGGGGGAGTAAATGATGACAGAATGACCGTTTTTAGGTGAAAACACTACGATCTAAACTCTACAAGCGTACTGGCTCCACCCACTTTTTATGCAACTCACACTGATTGGGCAGTTCTGATGTCATGCTGATGATTGACAGATACGCATGCTTGGTCGTCTCCCTTGTCTCTGCTCATGTTCTCCAGATTACACTGACCTTTGAACCCTGCTCCAGTGCAGACCGATCAAAACAACGAAACTGTGCTGTGTAATGTTTATAGCACAATAAAAAATAATACCGTCTTGGAATCTCGGGCAAGTAAATGTGTTACTGTAAACTCCAGTGAATATTTATTTGTGTATCAGGTCAAAGGTCAGGAGCTGGTACGAGGGAGACGTTTATGACAACAACATGATGACAGATGAGGACGCAATGATTTGACGAGCCAGTGTTTTATCGTGGCTCTTACCAAGACCGAAATCCTCACACGTTTGGGCGGCCGGAAGTCAGGAGCCACTGTGTGCTCCATGTTATTATTCTTCCATGAGGAAAAGAAATAACAGACACACAAACGATTACCCTCATATTACATACACTGATGAGTAAAACATCACTACAACAGCAGCAGATGAAAGGGACGGTGCGCAACTACAGTGATGAGATTAACCTATAGCAGGATGTGTGTGAGAGAGTGTGAGCGTGTGAGTAAGTGTGTGTGTGTGTTTGAGAGCGTGTGTGAGTGTGCGCTAGTGTGTGTTTGTGAGTGTTTGAGTGTGTCCATGAGATTGTGTGTGAGTGAGTGAGTGACTGAGTGCGATTGTGTATGAGTGTGTGTGAGTGAGTGTGTCCATGAGATTGTGTGAGTGTATGTGTGTGAGTGAGTGTGTCCATGAGATTGTGTGTGTGTGTGTGTGAGTGAGTGTGAGTGTGTGTGCATGAGTGCGTGTGTCTGTTTGAGTGTGTATGCGTCAGTGTGTCTGTGACTGGGTGTGTGAGTGAGTGTGTGAGTGAGTGTCTGTTTGAGTGTGTATGCATGAGTGTGTGTTTGAGTGTCCATAAGTGTGTGTGTGTATGAGTGAGTGTATCAGTGAGAGTGTGTGTGTGTATATGAGTGAGTGTGTGTGTGGCTGTGTTTGTGTGTGTGTGCGTGAGTGTGTGTGTGCGTGCGTGAGTGTGTGTGTGTGATTGTGTTTGTGTGTGTGTGTGTCCGTGAGAGTGTGTGTGCGCGTCCGTGAGAGTGTGTGTGCTCATCGGTGTGTGTGTGTGTATGAGTGTGTGTGTGCGTGAGTGTGTGAGTGAGTCCATGAGATTGTGTGTGAGTGTATGTGTATGAGTGAGTGTGTGTGTGTGTGTGAGAGTGAGTGTGTGTGCATGAGTGCGTGTGTGTCTGTTTGAGTGTGTATGCGTGAGTGTGTGTGTGAGTGTGTCCGTGAGTGTGTCCGTAAGTGCGTGTATGCATGAGTGTGTGTGTGAGTGTGTCCGTAAGTGTGTGTGTGTATGAGTGAGTGTGTCAGTGAGAGTGTGTGTGTATATGAGTGAGTGTGTGTGTGGCTGTGTTTGTGTGTGTGTGGCTGTGTTTGTGTGTGTGTGCGCGTGAGTGTGTGTGTGTGTGTGTCCCTGAGAGTGTGTGCGTGTCCGTGAGAGTGTGAGTGAGTTTGTGTGTGAGAGCATGTGCGTGAGTGAGTGTGTGTGTGTTTGTGTTGTGAGTCTCACCTCCATTGCATCAGTCTGAGGTCGAGCACATAGCAGGTTCTTAAAGCCAATGCCAGAATCATGAGGACCTGACAAACACAGAGAAAACATTCCCAGTTTACATACTTCTGATATATAATATAATAAATAAATGCGGAGTTATTTTAAGTTCCACTCAATTCTAAAGTTCACTTCATGTCTTCAAGAACAACAGAAGTGACCACAGTAGTGTCCGAAAGTGACATCCGGAGGGGATGTTTGTTTTTAGTGACCCTACAAGTTCCATTAAACCATTAAAATATGAGGGAAACAATATGTAGTGTGAAAAGCAGTATACAAATCAACTTGAGAGATTGTGTGTGTGATATTACTTGTAGGGATCTCGATGTTCTTCTCGGCCACAGACGTCCTCTTCAGCGCAGGTTTAAGAGGTTTAGGAGAGATGGGACGGATGGGCGTGAACGACGACTCTTCTGTGGAGATCTACAATTTACACACACAAACATTCAAGATCATGCCTCAAACAAAGTTGAAAAAAAAGTTGTTCTCATGTGCGAGTCAAGTAAACGTTGGCACTCTGACCTGGAAGCGAACCTCGTGGTTGACCTTCTGACCCCCCTCCTCGCTGCTGGGCGTGCTGACAACAGACACACGCTTCCTCTCCGCGTCCACACGCTCGCGTATGAACTCCAGCCGCCGCGGACGGCCGAGATGCTGCGTCAGGAGCGCCTGTAACTGAGCGCGCTCAATAGAGCCCAGCAGGATCATAGACTCTGAGAGAGAGTGAGACAAAAATTATTCATTCGATTCGTTCAAACGGTGGATTCATTCAGGAATGACGTAAATGGCTCTCTTTATGAATGAGTCATTGAATCATTCATTCGATTTGTTCAAACGGCGGATTCATTCAGGAATGAAGTAAATGGCTCTCTTTATGAATGAGTCATTGAATCATTGAATCATTCATTCGATTCGTTCAAACGGTGGATTCATTCAGGAATGAAGTAAATGGCTCTCTTTATGAATGAGTCATTGAATCATTCATTCGATTCGTTCAAATGGCAGATTTATTCAGGAATGACGTAAATGGCTCTCTTTATGAATGAGTCATTGAATCATTCATTCGATTTGTTCAAATGGCAGATTCATTCAGGAATGACGTAAATGGCTCTCTTTATGAATGAGTCATTGAATCATTCATTCGATTCGTTCAAACGGCGAATTCATTCGGGAATGAAGTAAATGGCTATCTATATGAAGGAGTCATTGAATCATTCATTCGATTCGTTCAAACGGCTGATTCATTCAGGAATGAAGTAAATGGCTCTCTTTATTAATGAGTCATTGAATCATTCATTCGATTTGTTCAAACGGCGGATTCATTCAGGAATGACGTAAATGGCTCTCTTTATGAATGAGTCATTGAATCATTCATTCGATTCGTTCAAACGGCTGATTCATTCAGGAATGAAGTAAATGGCTCTCTTTATTAATGAGTCATTGAATCATTCATTCGATTTATTCAAACGGCAGATTCATTCAGGAATGACGTAAATGGCTCTCTTTATGAATGAGTCATTGAATCATTCATTCGATTCATTCAAATGGCGAATTCATTCAGGAATGAAGTAAATGGCTCTCTATATGAAGGAGTCATTGAATCATTCATTCGATTCGTTCAAATGGCGGATTCATTCAGGAATGAAGTAAATGGCTCTCTTTATGAATGATTCATTGAATCATTCATTCGATTCATTCAAATGGCGGATTCATTCAGGAATGAAGTAAATGCTCTCTTTATTAATGAGTCATTGAATCATTCATTCGATTTGTTCAAACGGCGGATTCATTCAGGAATGACGTAAATGGCTCTCTTTATGAATGAGTCATTGAATCATTCATTCGATTCGTTCAAACGGCGAATTCATTCAGGAATGAAGTAAATGGCTCTCTATATGAAGGAGTCATTGAATCATTCATTCGATTCGTTCAAATGGCGAATTCATTCGGGAATTAAGTAAATGGCTATCTATATGAAGGAGTCATTGAATCATTCATTCGATTTGTTCAAACGGTGGATTCATTCAGGAATGACGTAAATGGCTCTCTTTATGAATGAGTCATTGAATCATTCATTCGATTTGTTCAAACGGCGGATTCATTCAGGAATGACGTAAATGGCTCTCTTTATGAATGAGTCATTGAATCATTCATTCAGGAATGAAGTAAATGGCTCTCTATATGAAGGAGTCATTGAATCATTCATTCGATTCGTTCAAATGGCGGATTCATTCAGGAATGAAGTAAATGGCTCTCTTTATAAATGAGTCATTGAATCATTCATTCGATTCGTTCAAATGGCGGATTCATTCAGGAATGAAGTAAATGGCTCTCTATATGAAGGAGTCATTGAATCATTCATTTGATTCGTTCAAACAGCGAATTCATTCAGGAATGAAGTAAATGGCTCTCTTTATGAATGAGTCATTGAATCATTGGTTCACACAATTGATTCACTCAACACTGATTCATTCAGGAATGAAGTAAATGGCTCTCTTTATGAACGAGTCATTGAATCATTGGTTCACACAATTGATTCGCTCAACATTGATTCATTCAGGAATGAAGTAAATGGCTCTCTTTATGAACAAGTCATTGAATCATTGGTTCACACAATTGATTCGCTCAACATTGATTCATTCAGGAATGAAGTAAATGGCTCTCTTTATGAACGAGTCATTGAATCATTGGTTCACACAATTGATTCGCTCAACATTGATTCATTCAGGAATTAAGTAAATAGGCTTGTTCGAGATGCATCGCCACTGCGCAGACCGATCGGTGTATGACATCAAAGTACAGCGAGAGACTCCTTATGCTTTTGAATCACTCTCGCGGTACTTATACACAGATCGGTCTGCGCAGCGCCAATGCATCTCAAACAAGTCTAAAGGCTCTCTTTATGAATGAGTCATTGAATCATTAGTTCGCTCAATTGATTCACTCAAAACTCAGATTCATTCAGAAACGAAACATCGCTGTGTGTTGCTCAGAGATGCACAACAGTTCTGCTCTGGCTTTTTTTCGTTGGCAAAATTGAGCAAAAACAGACAATATTGTATCTAAAATATAACACAATATTAACTTCTTATTTATTGAACTGTTGTATAAAATCAGGATCACTTTTGCGCTCGTGTGATATTGATTAACTATATCATATGATATAAATATGAGACAAAAACTCATGCAGGGGCATTTTTGCCCTGATATCTTGAATTGTAGGGTCATAACTTCTGTAGGCTTCATCACACAGTGAGCTGTTGCTCTGCTTCATGTTCATCATCCATCAACTCTATGAGATGAACACAGGTCTGGGACGGGTGCGTCAAATCACTCTAATGTGTTATTTTTCAATAACTAATTAATTCAATTAACGCGTTAATTCAACAGCCCTAATATAGTCCGTATTCTGATCATATTTTTTTTTTCCAAGCACCAATTCCAAACCACATCAATCTTGATAACTACTAATTATTTTGTATATAATCATTTATAAGTAATATATAATTGTTAACAAGGGCTAGAAGTGAAAAAAAGCCTTATTCAAGTGTGCATAGTTATTAAGGTTTTCTTTTACAGGTAAAATGGGCCAAAATAGAGATTTTTCACTGCAAAGTCAAAAACTATTAAATGCCCATGAGAAGGATGCAGTTCTAAAAAATGCAAAATTAAAGTGTGACCTTTGGACAGTGAAATGCTCATTGGTGCACAAGGATCACAAAAAAACAGGTTGAGAAGAAAAGATGCATGTTAAAGGTGGGGTAAGTGCTTTCTGGTAACCGATGTTGCTATTTCAAATCACCAAAACAAACACGCCCCTATTTTGATAGCTCCACCCCACACATACGTAACCCAGGCAACGACTATGGCGGAATCTGTGTGTTACTATGGTAATCCAGGTCGAATGTTCAATGAAAAAGTCATCCCTTCCATCCCAAAAACACAAACACAGTTCTCATGAACAACTCGATAGCACGAGCACGACAGTCCAACTAACGAACATATTACAATTATGACAAGATTAGAGGGTTATATCGATCACGAAAAGAGGAACCAAACATATATTAGGAGTTTATTATCTTACTTTTCGGACACACTTCGAGCTGACGCTTGAAACAGACAGTGGTTTATAGGATGTGAACTGTGTCGTGTCTTTTGAATAATGACGTGCACTGAGCGCTCTCTTCTCCCCGTCATTAGTAGACACGCCCCTTACTGCTGATTGGCTACAAGTTTGTTATCGTACTCGGCCCGAGTCACATTTCTAAAGCAGTTTTGAAATTACACTTACCCCACCTTTAAAGGATTAGTTCACTTCAAAAAGAAAATGTGTCTTTCTTTCTTCAGTCGAAAAGAAATTAAGTTTTTTGAGGAAACATTCCAGGATTTTTCTCCACATAATGGACTTCAATGGCAACCAACGGTTGAAGGTCCAAATCAATGCAGTTTCAGAGGAAGGGCTTCAGAGGCTCTGCACGATCCCAGACGAGGAATAGGGTCTTATCTAGACAAACCATCGGACATTTTCAAAAAAAAAAAAATTTAAAATGTATATACTTTTTAACCTAAACTGCTCATCTTGCGCTGCTCTGCGATGTGCCATGGATTACGTAATCACGTCGGAAAGGTCACGCGTGACGTAGGCGGAAGTACCGCCCCAAGCGAACGTGCGAGGACTAATACAAACGCCCTTTACCAAAAACACTCCATCTTCAACTTCAAAATCGTCCAACATCGTTGTTTTACCTTTTTTTGCTAAAGGGCGTTTGTATTAGTCTTCACACGTGCGCTTTGTAAACACGGGGGCGGTACTTCTGCCTACTTCTAGCGTGACCTTTCCGATGTGATTATGCAATCTGTGGCCATCGCAGAGCAGCGCAAGATGAGCAATTTAGGTTAAAAAGTATATAAATGTTTATTTTTTCTAGATAAGACCCTATTCCTCTGGGATCGTGCAGAGCCTCTGAAGCCCTTCCTCTGAAACTGCATTGATTTGGACCTTCAACCGTTGGTTGCCATTGAAGTCCATTATGTGGAGAAAAATCCTGGAATGTTTCCTCAAAAAAACTTAATTTCTTTTCGACTGAAGAAAGAAAGACACGAACATCTTGGATGAGATGGGGGTGAGTAAAATATCAGGAAATTTTCATTTGGAAGTGAACTAATCCTTTAACTGTAAAAGACTAAGAATTAAGGTGAAGAATTAGATGTGTAACCATCAGGAACCCTTTAGTCTTCAGTGCAACCATTTCCAGAAGAACTGCAAACTACCTGCAAAACTACTATATATATATATATATATGTATATATATACATATATATATAATTTACACCACATGCGTCTGAGCTGGTACCTGCAGACTCCACCAGCGCCAGTGTTTTGAGGTGTCCTGTCATGAGGATGTCGTGAAGGTCTCTGTAGGTGGAGTTCAGTGTGATATAGTGAACATTTCTGACCATGATGTCCTCCACACGGATATTATACTTCCTGCAGACAGAGTTTCCCACAGTTACACAATCACTGCAATTCATATTATTTTAAATTAACCACATTTATAGTATTTTTGTTGGCATACAAGACATATTTTGTTCCTGTATTGATTGAATTTTTGGCAGCACTGTGTGTAAAACAGACGAGCCAATGAAACACTCTGAAATGAAAATGAATTGACAGAGAGAGAGGAAGAGATACAGAGCAGTGAATGTCAGTGTGTGTGTGTGTGTGTCCGTCCTGCTGAGAAGTGAGTTTTCTGCAGATTGTAACTCAGCAAAAATCGAACTTCCGTCACACACACACACAGTTATGTAATTGTTCTCTTGACAGGTATAAACGCGCCTGTGAGATGCTGCAGATGAGTTTGACACCAGGGCAGAAACACAATCATTCAGAGCAAAATACCTATGTGTGTGTGGGTGTTCTGCATCATTGCTCCCATTTCAAACTTTGAAATCCTGAACATCTGAAAACTCTCAGAAACTAAGATTTATGTGTTACACAGGACAGCGTGTGTGTGTGTATGTTGTGTAACTTAAGACCCTGTTTGCAAACAGATTGTCCATTTACAATAATTCAGAGAAAACGCCATCTCTGTCTGGAGAACTATGAGTGCCACTCAATTAAACCAAGGAAAAATGTATTAATGCCAAAGAAAAAAATTAACAACAAAAAGTTTACAAGTAAATTTGTTAATCTAGTTAAATGTAACAATAAAATAATAATTGTATCTTTTAATTGCATTAAAAAAAAATGTTCTTTAGTCATTACAACAGTTCAGTTATTAGTTCTGAAACCCAGAAGTGAATTAACATTTAAGCCACAAGTTTCTTCAGGAACTTCTTGAGTTTTTAAGAAACACAGATTTGGATTTATGATTACGCTGAAAAAATTATTTTCTTACTTTTGTTATTTTTGTCTTGTTTTCCAGTACAATTATCTAAACATTCTTAAATCAAGATACATTTACTTGAAAAGCAAAATGACTTAAGATTTTCTGAAAAAAAATGATCAAAGTCAATGAGATTTTGCTTAAAATGGGGTCAGAAAATTCTACTTGTTTTTTATTTGAATTATGTGTATTTTTCTGACCCCTTTGGTAGATGTTTTTTCTTGTTTTAAACACAAACCCACTTAATTAGGATGAGAAAACAAGACTTGCTACCTTAAGTCATTTCGTTTCTCAAGTAAATTTAAGAAGTTTTAGATATTTATACTGGAAAACAAGACAAAAATACTGAGTAAGAAAATAATTCTTTGCACTGATAAAAATAAGAACTGTATTTAAAGATACTTTTCTTACAATATAATTACACACAGCCCGTTAATTAATTTGTTTTGTATTTTCCGTTTTAATTTTAATTACTTTTAATCAAAGTTTGAATTATTTTGTTGTATGCTTTTGTTATACTTATGTGTTTTTTATGTTTATATAATTTTTATTAATTTGTATTTCAGATTTAGTAATAGTTATTTTAGCACATCAAGTTAAAACTAAATGAAAATGAGAAATATTGCTTTGACAACTAGCTAAAATAAAATAAGTTTAAGTTTTATATTTTATTTTGTTTTGTTTCAAGAAATGAAAATGTTTTGTTATGGTTTTAGTTTTACTTACTGTAAACGTAACTAGTTGCAAATCAAGGAAATGACTTAATTTTGACTGAGATAAAAGAGTGTTTCTACTTCTGTATTCTGCAGTAGTTACTGAATCCTTCAAAACACTCTGTTGAGGGAGAAGATATGGTAGCAGAAGCCGGACGGACAGACAGAGAAACTCACTCGTGGTGACCCCAGCCGAGCTCGGGCAGGTAAGGCAGCTTCTTAATGCGTATTATGGAGTCGTAGATGGATGGCTGAAGACTCTGTGCGACGGCGTTGGCGAGAATCACAGCGATCATGATGGGCAGAATGTGACTTATCTGACCCGTCAACTCAAACACGATCACGGCCGTGGAAACGGTGTGTGTGACCGCTCCGGATAACGCCGCCGCTCCTAAACAGAGAGAGAGTTATTTTGCAAAAAGCACAACATTTGGTTTTTCATTGTGAGTATACACAAATAAAAGTAGATACTTAACAGATTATAATGATGTACAACACTTGCCTGAATAATACAAATCAACAGAGTTATTTGAGTCTCTTTGGCACTGATAAGAAAAAAAATCGAGGCGGTCGCGCCGGCGCGATCATCGACCTCTAGGGGTTAAGGCAAGCCACTATAGACAAAAACAATGTTTTCTCACACACTGGTCAGTTATGGCTTATTTTGCTTCCATAACATGTCTTTTAGGCTAGTGTAAAAGAAAACATCCCAAAATACACTTTTTAGTGTTTATTTTATTACATTTTATCTATTTGCGTCTGTAGATTTCAATTACAATACATATCTTCAAAAAGTTTTTTCTCCACTTCAGCTGCACTTACATACACCAAAACTTACAGTTTTATTCCTATCTATATTCTGAAGGTTTTTACTGAGGGGTTTGTTCATATAACATTCATTTGATTTTTTACAACATTTTGTTCCTAAAATCACAGTGAAAATGTTTTCTGTCGACAGTATTTTTCTGATTTCTGAGTGATTAAAAGATATCTCCAAAATCCCCATGGTAAAAACTCTACTATGTCAGCAAGACAGAGAGTTTTAACAAAACAAATGAAAAACATTGGTGGTTCACTTTAAATTAATAAAGCAAAAAGAAAACCAACAATACCAAATGAACACAAACTGTTGGACCAATTCAACTCATGCTCAGCTTATTCAAAGTCATGAATTGAATAAACTGAACTGAAATTCAAAGAAATGCAATAGTCAAACATGCACAATACTGATGTAAACTTATAAACAGTCAGTAAATATAAATGGAAAAATATCTACACTTCTAGTTATACCTTATTTAAAAAAAAAAAAAAAAAAAAAAAAAAGTATATACCATTTTATTAAACTCTTTTTTTGTATTGTTATTTTTCAAGATTTTTATTTGTCACATACAGTTATATACATGATACAACTTGTAGTGAAATGTAAACTTGACAAGCTACTTAGATTGTGCATGAAATATAAATAAATAATAGATCAAAAATATAACAATTTTATAAATGTATTGTTTACATTTTACAATAAGGTCTCATTTGTTAACATTAGTTAAAACATTCGCTAACGTGAACTAACAATGAGCAATATATTTTTTACAGCATTTAGTCATCTTTGTTAATGTTAATTAGTAAAAATATAATTGTTAATTGTTTGCTCATGTTAACAAACACAACCTTTAATTTTAATAATGTATTAGTAAATGTTGAGATTAACATTGACTAAGATTAATAAATGCTGTAGAAGTATTGGTCATTGTTAATTCATATTAACAAATGAAACCTTATTGTAAAGTGTAACCAATAAATTTATAAAATTTTGATATTTTTTATCTGTTATTCATTTATAGTTAATGCACAATCTAAGTAGAAATATTAAAATATTCTATTAAAGAGCAATTTTTTGTCAAAATCCTACACTTCTCTAAACCCCTCTCTATATTGTCTATTAAACGATAAGTAAAATAATAAGTATTCAAGAGGGGTTATTGTTATTTCATAATTAAATCTAGTGGCTACTAATCAAAGACTTCCTCTTACTAACAATCAAAACAAACAATCCACTACCCAACACAACAAAACTAAATCAATGCCTCTCAAAATCACTATGGCAACACTGAGGCAATTTCCATAAAAGGTAATTAGCTGTGATGAATGTGTGTGTGAACATGTCTGTTAAAGCACACCACGTTTGATTCTCACCCACAACAGCGTATCCTCCAGGAACTATGGGATAGATGGTTCCGTCTGTATTAATGCCCTCTGGAAACCATGCGGCCATACTTTCACCCACCAAACGGCCAAATGCAGCACCTGAAACACACATTTCCAGGTCACATTTTAAAGTCTCCATCATTTTTGTTTAAATATATCACATAAAATATTTTGAAAATGTAATATTTTAAAGCAAGATACTACAGGTACGTATTTTTTATGCACTTGTCAATTTTGAGACATTGCTGTTTTGTCTTCTTTCAGACAAAATACACATTTAAGTGTTCATTTTATTGCACTTTATCTATTTGCGTCTGTAGATTTGAGTTACAATCAATATATTTAAAGTCTGTGAGTTTTTCCTCCACTTCAGCTGCATTTATATACACCAAAACTTACAGTTTTATTCCCATCTATATTCTGAAGGTTTTTACTGAGGGGTTTGTTCATATATCATTCGCCTGATATATATTTTATATGCTAAAAACATGGTGAAAATTTGTTTTTTCTATTCATTCACAGTATTTTCTGACTTATAGGGTGAAAACCTTTAATAGGTCATCAAAATAATAAAAAATTATTTGAATTGGATAAGCTTTATCCAACGTTAAGATTTATGTTCTATTTATTATATAAATTCAATTCGATAATGCCTCGTTTGCAAATTTAAACATAACATTTCAGACAACTTGTAAGTTAACACAATTGTCTTAATCTACTGTGATTAATCAACTATGCTGAGATTTATTAGTTAGTTTATAAGGTTTTTTTTTCCCTATTCACCTGGGGTGTCTTGCCTTAAAAAAAGCAATATTTTAAGACAAAACCATATGCATACTTACCAATGACAAAAACAGGCATGAAGGCTCCACATGGTACAGGAAGAGTTGTGGCTAAAGCAGACATCCAGAACTGTATGAGAGAATACAGTAACACTCATTTAAACACAAACACTTTCGTAATATTTCACCAAAATCCAATACCTCTGCAACAACTTTTGTGCTGATGTAACCAAGGTGAGAGGAGAATATTAGCCAATAATATCATCAGTGTTGAGGGATTAACTAACTAAAAGTGCTAAAGCTATTATCTTGGTAGAATTCATTTTTCAGTAGCATGACAGTAATTCAGTTTTTTTCATTAACAAGCAACTTTTCCCAACATGTAGTGTAGTGGGACAAAATTACACAGCTGTTATTACAGCAGCGACACACCTGTATGAGATTAAAACAGATTAAAACAAAAAAAGTGAGAATTCTGATTCAGAACTTTCCAACAGTTTGTTTGGATCGGTGAGTATGTAGCTCACGTGTCAGGCCTGTCTGCGTGTCTGCAGCCGCCTGTCTCTACACACACAATAGCCTGCCATATGACAAACCAGAGGGGTGTGATATTCACACATGCGCCTGTGTGCGTCACAACACATCAAAATCCACAAATATCCTTACAGATCAACGGTTTGTTATACATCTGACGTCTGTCATCTGCATGACAGTTTATGCCTAGACTGTATGATTTCCTCATCAGACTAAAACAGAAAATTAAATGTCAGATGTAAATGTTGCCCTGCCAAAATTTTCACTGGCCCCACCCAAAAAATATAAATAAACAAATACAATTTTTGTTGTTGTTTTGACCCATGTAACATTGTATTCTAATAATTAAGACACTTAATTAATTAAGACAGCAAAAACTACTAGCCTAACTGTAAAACAACCCTGCATAGTATTCTGTGTGAATGAAATGTAGATTAATCCTTGTTAAAGCTACAAAACTTTAAGAGTGAGTGATTTTCTCTTTGTCTTTTGTTGTTTTATTAACAGTAATGACTGGGGTGTGACGAGACACTTATCTCACGAGACGAGACACGAGATTGGGTTCACGAGAACGAGACGAGATTTTTACATAGTATTTTTAAGAAACCCTCAATGATGAAATACATGACTAGAAAAATTGTTTGCAGGTGCATTTGAAATATTTGAACTCGTCATCTTGTAATGAATGTCATTTCAGTTCTACTTTCTGAGTATGAATTTGCCGTCATATGCAGTAAAAGACAACAATACTCAAGCACTGTAAAAGGTTTTGCACAAACTCAACTGACTGGCTTCTGTCCTGTATGATGGTCTCTTCAGACCTTACTGTACATGATTTATGAGCTTCTACAACTTTTGACCTCCTAACTGAACTCCTTCCCACAAATCGATCATTGATTATGGTTGCACTTATCGTTTGCACTTGATTTACGCCCTGACGAAACTTACCAATTCACAAGATTAATGGAATGCATAGCTGACATAAAAAAATTGGATGACTAGTAATTTCCTGCAACTTAATTCAGAAAAAACTGAATTTTTAATCATTGGACAAAAAAACTCCACAAGTAGTAACCTAGAATACTGTCTAACACTCGATGGCTGCTCTGTCAAGTCCTCGTCGTCAGTTAGGAACCTGGGTGTGCTCTTTGATACCAATCTCTCATTTGAAAGCCACGTTTCTAGCATCTGTAAAACTGCATTCTACCATCTTAAAAATATATCTAAATTACGGCACATGCTTTCAATGCAAAATGCTGAACAGTTAGTTCATGCGTTCATGACCTCAAGGCTAGATTATTGTAATGCTCTACTGGGTGGTTGCCCTGCTCGCTTAATAAATAAGCTGCAGCTGGTCCAAAACGCAGTAGCTAGAGTTCTTACTAGAACCAGGAAGTATGACCATATTAGCCTGGTTCTGGCAACACTGCATTGGCTCCCTATTAAACATCGTATACATTTTAAAATCTTGCTGATTACTTACAAAGCACTAAATGGTTTAGCTCCCCAGTACTTGAGCGAGCTCTTAACGCATTATACTCCATCACGTCTATTGCGGTCTCAAAATTCTGGCCAGTTGATAATACCTAGAATATCAAAATCAACTGCAGGCGGTCGATCCTTTTCCTATTTAGCACCTAAACTCTGGAACAGTCTTCCTAGCATTGTTCGGGAAGCAGACACACTCTGTCAGTTTAAATCTAGACTAAAAACACATCTCTTTACTATGGCATACACATAAAACATTTTTAATTTCTATTATTCAAATCAGTTAAATGATTGTTTTAGGCTGCATTAACTAGGTCAGCCGGAACCGGGAACACTTCCCATAACACCTGATGTACTCGTTACATCATAAGAAGAATGGCATCTACGCTAATGTTAGTCTCTCTGTTTATCCCGAGGTTTACTGCAGTCGGCCGGATCCGGGCCGTAATTAGATCAGATGGTGGCCCTTAGCCTGGACATGACGACCATATCCCTGAAGTGTCTGTAGAGACCGTGTCAATTAAACTCCCCCCTGTAAATGCTGCATTGACACGACATCCTCATTAAACCCGTCCCCGGCGTGACGACTCCAATCTTTCGAATAATCCTACGAATATCTATTGATCTAATATGACTTCTGACCTGTAATGTTGCCAGAATCATAATCATACACTATTTGTTCGTCGGCCAGAGGAGAACTGGCACCCCGACTGAGCCTGGTTTCTCCCAAGGTTTTTTTCTCCATTCCGGCCCTGAAGGAGTTTTGGTTCCTTGCCACCGTCGCCTTTGGCTTTTGGCTTGCTCAGTTGGGGACACTAAAATTTCAACTATATTACTGATCTGCCCGCATTGACACTATATGATAAGTGAAATGAGCTGGATGACATCACTGTTTTCACCAGAGCGGCTGTACAGCCGAATCAAATTCTGTTGTATTATTTTCCTGTTACCACTGTTAAGCTGCTTTGAAACAATTGCCATTGTAAAAAGCGCTATATAAATAAAGGTGATTTGATTTTTGATTTGATTTAATGTACTCAATATTCTCAATATTCAAAGTGCAAATAAAGACCACATTTTTCTTCAAGCATGATACAGAGCTAAGAGATGGTTACAACTACACAGATAGTTTTCATATTGGGAGATATTTGCATGCCTCAGAGAGTCGCTTTCAAACAGCGGTAACTTAATCAGGGTTTTTCCTGGGTCAAAAATACCATACCATCTACCATATACAGTTTAATAAAATTATCAGCTAGCTAACAACAACTTTGTTCTGGTTTCACCTCACTCCAGTCTAAACTACATGATAATATATTTTACTACACATTGTCATTATAAATAACCTGAAAATACTGTGAAAATTAATTAAGGCTAATTCTTACTAACCATTCTTGCTAAATGGGGTGAGCACACTTGCGTTCTCATTTCAGAGGTGTTCTGAGTAAATGATTAAACACCGATTCGTGAGTTCGATCAGTTGTTTTAACCAGTCGTTAAAATGATTCGGTTCAAATGAGTCATTATATGAGTCGTGAATCGGACATTAGCAGACGCGTTGTGTGCGAATCCCGTCTGTTAGAACATCGCGGAAGATTTGTCAACACAGAAAACACTTCATAACTAGATAGAATTGTTTTTCCCGTTTATTGAAAGTATGGTTTATGTCAGCTGGTCAGAGAAGAGTCAACATTTTTGGAGCGCTGTTAGATTATTGCCCCTTTTGCGTGCCTCATCCCAGTCCTCTTAATTGGCAATTGAATGAACAATTTCTCAGCGCTGAGGGAGAGTATAAAGTCTCATTTTTATTTAGCAGGGGAAGAGATTATATAGAAAGAGTACAAGGGGTGTAGTATGGTTTTAACCAATGAGAGAGAGAATACATCATATAGCTCATGGTATAGGAATGGGATACATATAGAAAAACAAGTCTACATATGGTCATCGTCCGGTCAGGTACCCAGGCTTTCCTAGGGAGCCCAAAGACCTTATCCTATACTTGCAATACAAAAGCAGGGACCATTCCCTGTCTCCCCTTCAATCCTAGTAGAGCCTTGTTCTTTATATGGAAACGGTTCCGGTACATAAAGAAACCATATGTTAAAACATAGAGTATAGCTTCAACCCAGGGCAAAAGACCCTCTGTCCACTTTCCTTCCATGCTGAGACCAACATAAAATCTATCAAGCGCCATTCACACCGAGCGGTAATTCAAGGAAAAAGTTGTCTGAATGCGCCACGTGCAACATGGATTCGGTCTTCCGACCTTTTGATTAATATGTGAAATATGAGAAAGAGCTAAGACAGTGCTTATTTTGAAGACAGAGAGAGTGCGCACGCGGGGAGGAGCTCTGTCACTCAGTTTAACATGCGCCCTATCACAAGCGCAGCAGTCATCTACATCAGGGGTTCCCAAACTTTTCCATCCCAGGACCCACCTAGACAAGTATAATCTATCTCAAGACCCACCAAAATCATTTTAAAGCATGATTGTGGGGTGGGGGTGGGAGGCGTTAATTCTCTTTAGAGCATTTTTTATTTTCCTTGTCATAGTATGAATGACATACAAGTTTAATTGCAATACGAACTTAGGGTACATTATCAATTTTTATAACAATTAAAATAGCAGCCTAATGGCTATGTTGAAATAATGTGAAGAGTAACCGAGTAGTTTCTGCTGCCTCAACTGATTTACACAGACATGGCAGAACAAATTTAAAACAAATGAAAAGGTAGCCTACTGTAAGCTTAATCTTAACCAAAAGTTTGATATGACAAAAAAATAGAATATTAAAAAAAATTCAATACTAATATTTAAGGTTTAATTTAGTCATTTACTAATGTCTCTATATGAACGTGATTTCAGCAGTACAGTATAACTGAAAGCTATATCAATTTCATCATTTATCAGTCTTTTAAAAAATAACAACTTTTAATTTAAGTGAACTTAAAACAATCCTCACATAAACCCATTATAATGTCATATTTAGCCTACCTGTGGCATGTCTAACAGGAAGGAAATATACAGAAATTGAATAAAGTTATCTGCACTGCATAAATAATAAATTAAATATAGCTTAATCCTCGTTAAAGCTACCGTTTTGTCTGTTCCCTTTGTTCTGTGATTAACAATGACAGACAGCATTAGTGGCTGCTGTCACTTTAAGATCTGCCGCTGTCGAACGCGGATCTGACGCGCTGTCACGCGCATCTCATTTTCTCTCAACTCTTTAAGTTCAGTTAAGACGTTATTGAACTCATTTACGACTGCTCTTATGAGGATTCTCGACAAAACGGGCACTTTGGCATAATTCTGTGTGTTATTGTTCGTTCAAGCGCGAAAGAGAACTGGATTCTGCCTCACAGACAGCGCTCATATACACTCACCTAAAGGATTATTAGGAACACCTGTTCAATTTCTCATTAATGCAATTATCTAATGAACCAATCACATGGCAGTTGCTTCAATGCATTTAGGGGTGTGGTCCTGGTCAAGACAATCTCCTGAACTCCAAACTGAATGTCAGAATGGGAAAGAAAGGTGATTTAAGCAATTTTGAGCGTGGCATGGTTGTTGGTGCCAGACGGGACGGTCTGAGTATTTCACAATCTGCTCAGTTACTGGGATTTTCACGCACAGCCATTTCTAGAGTTTACAAAGAATGGTGTGAAAAGGGAAAAACATCCAGTATGCGGCAGTCCTGTGGGCGAAAATGCCTTGTTGATGCTAGAGGTCAGAGGAGAATGGGCCGACTGATTCAAGCTGATAGAAGAGCAACTTTGACTGAAATAACCACTCGTTACAACCGAGGTATGCAGCAAAGCATTTGTGAAGCCACAACACGCACAACCTTGAGGCGGATGGGCTACAACAGCAGAAGACCCCACCGGGTACCACTCATCTCCACTACAAATAGGAAAAAAAGGCTACAATTTGCACGAGCTCACCAAAATTGGACAGTTGAAGACTGGAAAAATGTTGCCTGGTCTGATGAGTCTCGATTTCTGTTGAGACATTCAGATGGTAGAGTCAGAATTTGGCGTAAACAGAATGAGAACATGGATCCATCATGCCTTGTTACCACTCTGCAGGCTGGTGGTGGTGGTGTAATGGTGTGGGGGATGTTTTCTTGGCACACTTTAGGCCCCTTAGTGCCAATTGGGCATCGTTTAAATGCCACGGCCTACCTGAGCATTGTTTCTGACCATGTCCATCCTTTTGACCACCATGTACCCATCCTCTGATGGCTACTTCCAGCAGGATAAGGCACCATGTCACAAAGCTCGAATCATTTCAAATTGGTTTCTTGAACATGACAATGAGTTCACTGTACTAAAATGGCCCCCACAGTCACCAGATCTCAACCCAATAGAGCATCTTTGGGATGTGGTGGAACGGGAGCTTCGTGCCCTGGATGTGCATCCCACAAATCTCCATCAACTGCAAGATGCTATCCTATCAATATGGGCCAACATTTCTAAAGAATGCTTTCAGCACCTTGTTGAATCAATGCCACGTAGAATTAAGGCAGTTCTGAAGGCGAAAGGGGGTCAAACACAGTATTAGTATGGTGTTCCTAATAATCCTTTAGGTGAGTGTATAAAAAGTGAGTAAACATAGTAAGTGACCCGCCAAATTGGCTAGTGATTTGACAGAGTTACCCGCCACAGTTGATTTTTACCATTTGGCGGGTTGGCGGGTATTAATTTCAAACCCTGTTAATAATGAAGCTGCTCTGAGACGCTGAAAACTGTTATCACAACAAGTCACGCACGTGCGCTTCATGAAACACAATGCTGATGTATTTATAAATTTAATTGCAGCCTTTGCAATTTGAAAACCGCACTAAGTAATATAGTGATTTATATTTAACGTTGGTATACTGTGCAACCCCAGACTAAACTTTGTTTGTTTGTGTGTGTGTGTGTGTGTGTGTCATTCACTGAAACGTAAATTTAACTGCAGCCAAGTGACTGCGCGACCCACCTCTTCCCACTCTGCGATCTACATCACTCATAAATCACAATAACTGATCAAATAAGGCTTTGGCGGCCGGCAAAAAAATTGCAATGCAGGAAAAACCATGCTTAATAAAATCACGTTTTAATGCGCGCTCGCGTTTACTTTCACTTTTAATTTCGCGATCATGCATACTCTGTGAATAGGGAGCGGTGGTGCTGAACGCGCATTTTAAAAGATAAGACAATTGTCTGATGCTTCTGTTGCGCAACGAATCCTCCGCCACGCTCCAGTCAGTCTTCTCGTCACATGATCAGTGCTGCGCACTATGGTCGACTCGAACAGCTCGTATTGGATGAGCTGATGGAATTGAAGCGACCGTTATCCACTGGAATTAAATTGTTTTTATTTCTATAAAAAGCAAAACTACAGTGGAGGTGTAATGTAAACGTAGCGGTGACATATTCTATCCTAACTTCACACTCTTCACACAGCTTTTCACCTCGACGAGAAATCTCGTCACATTTTAGTCTCGCGAGATCTCATGGCACGAGATCTCGTCACACCCCTAGTAATGACACAGAGAGCAGCAGGTTTATTAGGCTGCTGTCACTTTAAGAGCGAATGCACGGATCCAATATACTGATACACATGCGACTCATTTCTCATCTGTTTACGTTCAGTTAAAACATAACCAACAGTGTTTATGTGAATACTTGCCAAGCCGGGCATTTTGACATACTTTAGTTGTGTATATTTTTCCGTTCAGGCTGAAGTTAAAGAGAACTCTATACAGTACTCGCACGCTGTTTTCTGTACGCACACACACACACACACACACACACACACAAACAGAGCCGAGTCTCATACAGCTGAATTGAGTTCCCTTGTCAACTAGACTTTCCCTTGTGAAGATAAAAGCATTATCAAAATGATTCCCATTCACATGGATCCGCGGAAACGACTAAAAAGCTATATTATGCGTGCCAGACAAGTAATTTGGCGGTCATTTTGTAAAGATAAACTACTAGGGGTGTAACGGTACACAAAACTGACGGTTCGGTACGTACCTCGGTTTTGAAGTCACGGTTCGGTACAGCCATTGTACAAAATTGCTTTTTATTTATTTTTATTAAACAGTGGTTTACTGAAAAAATTGTGTCTGTCCTTAAATAAATTCAATTATAACTAAACGTTTCTTAAAGATAATGCTGTAAACTATATAGGGAGCCCTTACTTGCACATTACTATAATAATAAAGGACAGCGCCCAAACTATTAGCATAAATTCAGCTGCTATTTATTTTTAGACATAATAAATCAACACTCAAATAACACATTGTGTGCAAACATGTAAACTTCACAAGGCAGTTTTTGCATTAACTTCTAAATTGTTGGTTTTTTTCTCCAATTCATTGTTGAAATATAATCATTTATACACAGTGGCTGTCATTTTCATGACCGATTTATTTAAACACACATTCAGTAGAATATAATGAATATATAGGCTAATATAGTGCATATATTTAGTTGATTTCTCCAGTGAACTCACAGCTGTGGACTCTGAATGACTTCTGAGGTGAATGTGATGCTACGTGACATTGTTTACAAGCGGTTTTATTGACGTCTTTCCAACACCGTTGAAACACTGATTGAGCGATTACACCACATATGTTTCAGTAAGTTGTAATGTATCCTCAACACACCTTCAGATGTTCATTCATGTTTATTCTTTGACTATGATGATCGCGTTCACTCGTGCGCTTATACAGTGATCAGTCACGTCACATTAAAGAGCGTCAAAACGGCATTTATCGTTTGAATTTCGTGATAAAATGGACTGAATACTTCATATGTTTGTGTGGGAACTCAGACTGAAGTGTGTTCCGCTGTAAAACAAGCCGACTGTTAACTGTTAAAGATTGCATTCGGAAATGTTCGGTACACACGTGCACCGTACCGAAAGCCCTGTACCGAAACGGTTCGGGACAAATACGTGTACCGTTACACCCCTATAAACTACACATACGTATTCAAACGCGCTTGCCTATAGACTAAACACGTAATGCTTACATGCATGCCGTCACCGTTCTCACAGATTCACGTTTTGTTGAAGTTTACACGAAGATGATAACGGTATCGTTTCACCATTTCAAAACCTATTTCAACGTTTGCGTTCTCAAGCCACCAAACACTATTGACATGCAAATGAACGGCCAAAACGCATTAAAAGTTTTTTATTTTAGTTAAAAATGGTGTCGTGTAAGTGGCCCCAAAGTAAATAACTAATGATTTTTTTACAACGGAAACGAATCAATCAAAAACTTACTTTAGCTGGACAATAACTTTTTTCTAGAGCTGATGTTTCTAGAGCTCTCTTCCATTAACTTCTTATTATCACTGTAAAGCTGCTTTGAAACAGTCTGTGTTGTAAAAAGCACTATATAAATGAAGGTGACTTGACTTTTGATGATTTAATCTGAAGAGTTAAAATCACTTGAATCTTTAAATTGACAATACTTAAAAACATATGCAAAAGACAAACATTCATGACGACGCAGCACTGGCGCGATTGAGCAAGTGGCAGTTCGGCCATTTTAGACCGAAAAAAAGTGTTTTGAAATGTTAAAAAAAAGCTACTTCATGGTATGAAACTCAGTGACTTTTGCGGCAGTCGCTATGTGACCACAAAAAAAAAAAAATAGTTGTGGACTTGATTCGAAAAAGCTAAATGTTCGTTAAAAAAAGTAGTCGCACTTGTGTTGTTCATGGTCAAAAATGACCACCAATGGAAATGTATGGGTAATAGCCAAAAATACATAGAATTTTTTGTGTGTACAATCTATAAATCAGCCACGATGCAGCAAAAAAGTGCACAGCAATGAAGGAGTGACACTCTAAAATATCAAGAGAGCAAAATTTAGACTCAAATAAAAGGTTGATTAAGCATTCCTGTTCAATTTTGTCACATTTTTGTTGAAGTTTGATGTTATGTGTAACAAAATGTCCTCCTGTGTTCAGGTTTGACTCTAGTAATTAATGCAAAAACTGACAAATCAACATTTCAAACAAAAAGCCTTTGATAACGTCTACATATATATCCAAATCCATGACTTAATAAAAAATAGTATTTATGTCTAAAAACAACTAGAGAATTTATAAGCGTCTTTATATAGAGCTATATAGGAATCTAGTGGTTACGCCACGGCATTACACACAGCATTTTTCTGTTTTTACTCCGACCAGATGGTGGAAGAACAAAGATACAAATTAAAAAATGTATCTTAAAAGGCATTGTCTCTATTGTAACATGAAATACTGCTTTAATTGTAAAGTAATAAAAAAATATTAGAAAAAAAATTGGAAAAAATGTATAAAAATTATTGCATAAATATTAATTAGTACCATAAAATTCTCCCAAAATACAAATTAAAAAAGAACAAATTTTATTGAACAAAAATATATTACATTGATTTTACTGAAAATAAAAAAAAGTTACATATCAGGTGTTCGGTCACTTTTGCCTGCGTACAAAACAAGTGACCCCCAAATGAACAATAACAAGCAAACAGAATAAAATGATAAAAGTGTGTATTGTGTGTGTGATCTCATTAGTGAGAGAAAACATGAGACACAAGAAAATCTAAAGTCACCTTTCATTTTAATAACACTTCACTTGAGACATATAAACGAATTATATTGAGCAAATGGCAACACACAAACACGCCCAACTACACAAAGTCTAAACTTTTGATCCAATCTGGAAATAGAATTTCAGTTCATTTGTTAATTAGACACATGAACACACACACACAGATAGAGAAAGGTAAAACACACACCCACGTCACCGAATGTGAGGTGAATCCTGAAATGAACTCTGTGTAATTAGCAAAGCAATCTAATTGGCTGATTCAGAACAACAGAAGTTAATTAAAAGAGAAAGTCACGCACTAAAGCAAACACACACACACACACACGGAGCACAATCGATGGTTCCTGCGAGAACAGAAGGGGTTGAGGTGGGATTCAGTGCGAATGTTACATAAGTGTTATGTGAATTATGTTGGAGCGGTTGAAAGCTGTGGGTGGATAGAGAGATCATTGCATAATATTCTCTCCTTCCTTCCTTCCTTTCTTCCTCTCTCTTGGCACTGAAGAATGGACAGACACCGCAGAAATCTGCTCTTCGCTTTCTCTCTACCTGCTGGCATTCCCTTAGTTATTGCATTTATGCATTATATGCATTTTTCAAAAATACGATTTTTTTTTATGTTTTTGAAAGAAGTCATCAAGGCTGCATTTATTTAATCAAAATTACAGTAAAAATGTGAAATATTATTACAATTTAAAATAACTGTTTTCTATGTGAATATATAGTAAAGTGTAATTTATTCCTGTGATCAAAGCTGAATTTATCATCATTACTCCAGTCTTCAGTGTCACATGATCCTTCACAAATCATTCTAATATGAGGATTTGATGCTCAAGAAAAATTTATTAATATGTTAATTTTTTGTGGAAACTGATACATGTTATTGTTTAGTATTCTTTGATGAATAGAAAGTTCAAAAGAACAGCATTTGTTTGAAATGGAATCTTTTGTAACATAAATGTCACTTTTGATCAATTTAATGCATCATTACTTAATGATTAGTGAGAACATTTTGTTTTTTGTTTTTAATTAATCTATTTTTAATTACTAGTGAGCAACTCAAAGCGTAAACCTACCGCTAAATAACTTAGCATGTTCATAATTAGTAATAAATATTTTACTTGTAAATCGTACTTCCAAAGGGAGGTTTTGTCAGATTTAGCTCTTTTCTGGGGACAAATCTGCCCCAAAGTAGTTCTAGATGAAACCACACAGGTTAAGTCAAAGGTTCCTGTTCTGCAAAAGGACACACAGGGCAGTTGTCCCCATGGCAACGCTGACGACATCACTTCCTGTGCTGTGACAGGTTTCGACTGGGTTCTGATGAGGTTGCCAGGGCGACACACTCATGCAGGTAGCGAGCGATCAAGTCTTCACAAACACTTAGCCAGTGACTTCTATAGCTGGGAGCATGGAACGCTTTTGTTTTGTTTTTTGAGGGAATTGAAATCTCCAGTCGCTCAAGTCAGAGTCAGTGTAAGGCCCTTCTATAGGCACCAGAGAGACCATCTTTAGCATATTGTCTTTGAACTTGCGTTTTTGCGGAAGCTCTGTATATTTCTATGGCGTCGCTGTCGAAGAGTAATTAGCTGGTGAAGTGGATTTACTTATTGTAGAGTTAACGAAAGTTCATGAGCACTGTAATGTTTGAAGCGGATGTCATAACACATGTCAGTTAGACCGGGAAGATTTTAAAACGAGTCGTTCATTCATAAATCTGTAAGAAAAGGGGCGGGGCTACAGAAGGTCTACACATACAGTGAATGACGTCTGCTGTGATTGGCTAACGCACTTCATACGGTCATTCATCAGAGCGGATGAAGCTGCTAATAGGTGTTGATATGTAAATGTGGGCGGTCATATGTTAATGAGCTCATGTATTACCATTTCAGTGTAAGTAAATGTGGAGAGGAAGCCACGCCTCCTCCAAAACACAGCCAGAGCAGAGTCTGCAAAGCATTAAAGGGGTCATGAACTGGGAAATCAAATTTTCCTTGAGCTTTTGACATATAAGAGGTCATCATACTATAAGAATATCCTGTAAGTTTCAGAACTGAAAACTTCCTTGTTAGTCCAAAAACAGCTTTTATTGTAACCAAGCCCAGAGAACGACTCATAGATCGGTGAAAGACCGCCTCTGCAGAAGAAGATCAACGCCTACTTCATCATTTCAACTTTGGCCCCGCCCACTGGTGTGTTAGTGAGATGACGAGGAGAGATGAACGGACTAAAAATAACATTACCTTCCAAAGGATCCTAATGCTAGGAATGTGCTTATTTCTTTTCAACAATGTGAATGTCTCAGTTGAGCATTATTTATTTGTTTTCGCTACATTTCACTGTGGATTCTTTGGTAAATCAGTCGCAATTTCGGCACAGGCTTTGCAAACAGACTTTTACGTGACTAAATGCTCAACTTCACATCGTTTCTCTTAGTAGGATGAAAATAATCTGTTCATGACCCCTTTAAATTACTGAAGGTCTCAAAGCACATAACATTACAGCAACTTAAAAAGCGGCGACTTGTACCACCTGACTGCTACAGATTCATTTTGGTCCTGAGGTCAGGATGTTTTAACCAGTATAAGAAAAACCAAACAATCAAAAGACAGATTTCTGAATAAAAAAAACAAGCGTTTAGATTTACCTTCATAACGATGAAGATGACGAGGACCACGAAGACATTAGCCTGCGGATGTTTCCAGGCGGTCGAGTGACTGTCATAATTAAAGTCTTCTGTGATTCCTTGCTTTGTCCAAGTGCGATTGTCAAAGAATGAAACCAGGGTGTCCTTTTGTGTGAGCTATAAAGACAATTACATGTTATTAACATAATTGAGCTTTAGTATTCACTTTCTTATTTTAACCATAAACCTCACAATATTGTTAAAATTAAATTTTTAAAAAATATTGCCAATGAGGTATACAGGTAGGAAAACGTGACTGAAGACACCCTACTCTCCTACTCTACTCTACTCCTACTCCTACTCCTACTCCTACTCCTACTCCTACTCCTACTCCTACTCCTACTCCTACTCCTACTCCTACTCTACTCCTACTCCTACTCCTACTCTACTCCTACTCTACTCCTACTCTACTCCTACTCTACTCCTACTCTACTCCTACTCCACTCCTACTCCACTCCTACTCCACTCCTACTCCACTCCTACTCCACTCCTACTCCACTCCTACTCCACTCCTACTCCCACTCCCACTCCCACTCCCACTCCCACTCCCACTCCTACTCCTACTCCTACTCCTACTCCCACTCCTACTCCCACTCCTACTCCCACTCTTTACCAAACTGGAGTTTGTGGGTTGATAAAAATCTAATAATTAATTCAATCATAAAAAATGCAATTTTAAAAATTAAAAAAAATAAACTAAAAAGAAGACATATTTCCATGCAAACATGAACATGCAAATGTGTTGTAAATATATAGAAATAATAACTTAACTTCAGTGGGTAGGTCAAATTAATTAACAAAATACAAAATCCCTGTCTTAAATATATATATTTTTTTAAGTTAACATCCTTGGTAAGACTTTACAATAACATTTGTTAGCATGAATTAACAACTTCTACAGCATTTATTAATCTTTATTGATGTTAATCTCAGCATGTACTCAGACCTTTTTTTAAGATCAAATGTTGCATCTGTTAACATTAGTTAAAGCACTGTGAACTAAAATGAACATGAATGTTTAACTAGCATAAACAAAGGGTAATAAATTCTGTAAGAATATATTGTTTATTGTTAGTTAATGCAATGTTAACAATTGAAACCTTATTGTAAAGTGTTACCACTTCCTTTTTAGAGATGTTTAGATATTTTACTATAAAACAAGACAAAAATACTGATTGAGAAATGAATTATGTGTTGTACAAGAGTGCAGTCATACGCTGCTAATGGTGTATTTCATTGCCACATTGTGTATTTTATATAAGTGTGTGTGTGTGTGTGTGTGTGTGTGTGTGTGTGTGAGATAGAGAGTAAGAGTTGATGCCTTATTTTGTATTTTATACGGGGGTGTGTGTTGTTAAGAATGATTAATGAACGCCTCATGTTTCTCTCAACTGTCTCATTAGGATTATTAACTGGATGGATTTAACAGCCTGGGGAACAAACACATTTTGTGTAGTGTGTGTTTATGTGTTTGTGTGTGAGTGTGTGTTACCTGTCCGGCCATGAACTGCCCAAAGCCCGGAGGGAAAGTAAGCGTTGAAATCAGTAGAGTGACCAGGGCAGGATACAACAGACGCCTGCACACGAAACAGACACATAAACACTTCTGATATGAATCATGTTCACTGTTCCGAAATTAATATAATAATTGCTGTTTATTTTTGCTTTCAGAAAGCTTTAGGGATTCTTAGAAGTGCCCATTTTAAGCTATTTTAAAGGTTCCTAATATTGTTTTTGCCTCTCCTACAACAGGTTTCCATGCATCCAAGGTCAAAAAACACTTTAATTTTCTCATAATATCCACTGCAGCATCAGCTCTTTTCTCTCAGTGTCGGAAACGGTTCATTCAAAGATTCAGTCTCTCTAAACCCCGCCTTTCTGAGAGCTGCTCTGCTCTGATTGGTCAGGTGGCCCAGTCTGTTGTGATTGGTCTGATGGCCCAGTCTGTTGTGATTGGTCTACTCTGATTGGTCAGATGGCCCAGTCTGTTGTGATTGGTCTACTCTGCTCTGATTGGTCAGATGGCCCAGTCTGTTGTGATTGGTCTACTCTGCTCTGATTGGTCAGGTGGCCCAGCCTGTTGTGATTGGTCTACTCTGCTCTGATTGGTCAGATGGCCCAGTCTGTTGTGATTGGTCTACTCTGCTCTGAATGGTCAGATGGCCCAGTCTGTTGTGATTGGTCTACTCTGCTCTGATTGGTCAGATGGCCCAGTCTGTTGTGATTGGTCTGATGGCCCAGTCTGTTGTGATTGGTCTACTCTGCTCTGATTGGTCAGATGGCCCAGTCTGTTGTGATTGGTCTACTCTCCTCTGATTGGTCAGATGGCCCAATCTGTTGTGATTGGTCTACTCTGCTCTGATTGGTCTGATGGCCCAGTCTGTTGTGATTGGTCAGATGGCCCAGTCTGTTGTGATTGGTCTACTCTGCTCTGATTGGTCAGATGGCCCAGTCTGTTGTGATTGGTCTACACTGCTCTGATTGGTCAGATAGCCCAGTGTGTTGTGATTGGTCTACTCTGCTCTGATTGGTCAGATGGCCCAGTCTGTTGTGATTGGTCTACTCTGCTCTGATTGGTCAGATGGCCCAGTCTGTTGTGATTGGTCTACTCTGCTCTGATTGGTCAGATGGTCCAGTCTGTTGTGATTGGTCAGAAACCAAACGCTCATTATCATATCTGAATCTCAGCTCTTGACACACAGTGATATGAACAGTAATGATGGCGTGGTTTTACTGTATCAATCTCATCAAAGTGGATTTGCTTTGGCAGCAGAAAACAGCGTCTTCTCCACATGAACAACACCAACCAAACTCTTCCAGTCTCAGATACAACTACAGTGTTTGAGGGCGGGGCAAAGCGACGCTGTTTAACCAATGAGCTGGCATTATGCAAATTAGTTACAAACCTACATAGGTTCAGCAATTACTGAATTACTGATGACTCGTTTCAGTTCAGAATCACTTCTTTCTTTTAGGAGACAAAAACTCCATTTATCTGCACTTTGAAACTTTGCAGATCTTTCACATTCACAAACAGCTCGATTACACACTGCATGAAAGGTCATATCCGAAAAAACATAATAGGGCCACTTCATAACTAGTATAAGAGGTTTAACTACAGGATTTAAAAAAAGCATCCCAATATGTATCTTTTCTGACATTTGGCCCTCACAATTACAGAGAAGCAAGTAGACACACTCACTTCTTCATGAGGAACTTGTTAATAGTTTTCTGTTTTCGCATAAACTGAACAATTAGCCTGTTCAAATACACAAATAAGGCACCGCCAAACCCGCTGGCGATTCTGCAGAGAGAGAGAGAGAGAGAGAATTATGAGTGACATCATGCATATTCATTATTAATGGAATAAACATGCTCATGAATAAATTATTCATAATACAGTTCATTGTGTTGCTTTCATTAAATATCTGTTGGGTACAAAGTGTCTAAAATGGATGTACATGAACAATCAGCAGGAGACATTTCTTCACGCTTTGTAATATTACTCACTGTTTACATGAACAATTATATAATGTAAGTAACTAGGATTAATAAATGCTGTAGAAGTGTTGTTCATTGTTGGTTCATCTTAACTAACAAATGAAAACTTATTGTAAATTGTCACCAAACATATTTATGTTCGGTACTGAGCATCATAAGCAAAGATACCAAACAATCACACAGGCATAAATAACCAAAGTACTTCAAGTAGACTGTGGGTAGTGTTACTTAACCAATCAATTGTTGAACATTTCTGGTGTAACTGACGAGAAACTTACTACACTTAAAGCTGCAATATGTAACATTTTTGCAGTAAAATATCCAAAAACCACTAGGTCAGTGTTATATATTTTGCTCAGTTGAGTACTAACAATATCCCAAATGTTTCCAACTATTTGTAAATCGTGAGAAAATTGCTATTTTAACCAGGGAACCGGCACGTGTGAGGGAGTCGCCTGTCAATTGCGTCATATCTGCGTTACCCTCGGTTTCCGGTTTTATTTTGCAGAAACGCTTTACTCGCAGTGTGCAACAAGTGTCATAGCAGCCGCAGAGCGAACGCACAGAGTAACGTCATAACATAATTTACAGTGTATCTAATATGATAAACAGAGCTGCGTTACCTCATACTCATGACCGGAAAAGCGGAAGTGGCGCCGGCGACTGTGGCATAATAAAAGTCCCGCTGCTCGCGAGGCGTGTGTTGCATTCATCTTATTAACAATCGCTCCAGCGGCCTTGCTCAGCTCCCACAACACTCGGTCCTGCTCTGCTTTATACTACAGTAACGTTAATAAATCGCATCCATGAACATGATTTCTGCCCGAGTCCTATCCCGATTCTTTTCCTCCGGCTGTGAGGTGAAGACCACATGTCCCAAGATTCTGCGCTCAAACTTGCCGTCATCAAGCTACGCCTTTGTTTTGAATAGGCGACCTCCAGCGGATGGAAAAGTTACATAGTGCACCTTTAAAATTAGACTTTTACATCAAAAACACTAATTTAGAAGCAATAAGCCATTTTCTATCTCGTTTTTAACCCTCTCTTTCAAACACTCAGTTTTAATGGGCATGTCTCATTTAAGACTTGGAAGTAAACGTCCACTGCTGTGATTGGCTAACAGTTTTGCATATTAAAATACAGATTTTAAACATCCCCATTATTATATGTGTGGAATTGTGATGCTAAAAAATATCTTGTTACATTGCCAACAATGTGAAACATTTATGCATATTACATATGCTTTATAAGTCTTGGTTGTGGCAAATAATATTTAAGTACTTGGAGTTTCCACAATTATAATAGACAAGATAACGCACTGTGTTTCGTGTAAACAAATTATGAATGAATGTACCATTGTTTGTCACACTGTCATTCTTATATAGGCCATTCATACACAACCCAGCCAAAAAAAGTCGCTGTTTGGACTCAGTCTTTGGGATGTGCTGGAGGAGACTTTACCGAGTGCTGGACTCTTGCATTGTCAATACAAGATCTTGACCAAAAACTGATGCACCTCTTGATGGAAATAACATCACAACATTTATATTTCCATCAAGAGGTGCATCAGTTTTTGGTCAAGATCTTGTATTGACAATGCAAGAGTCCAGCACTCTGTAAAGTCTCCTCCAGCACATCCCAAAGACTTTCAATGAATTTAAGGTTCAGTTCATGTGTGAAAGTGATCCTTCATGCTCCCTCACAACCATTCTCTCACAATCTGAGCCTGATGAATCTGGCCATGATGTGTCTTTCTACATGGCTGTTTAAGAAATGAAAAGCTACGAACATGCTAGAAACATAATAATCACTGAAATAATGATCCAATCAGGGGAAAAATAAGGGAAAAATAAGTTGATTTTAAATTTCATGGCATCAACACATCTCAAAAAAGTTGGGACAAGGCCATGTTTACCACTGTGTGGCATCCCCTCTTCTTTTTATAACCGTCTGCAAACGTCAGACAAGTTGCTCAAGTTTAGGAATAGGAATGTTGTCCCATTCTTGTCTAATACAGGCTTCTAGTTGCTCAACTGTCTTAGGTCTTCTTTGTCGCATCTTCCTCTTTATGATGCGCCAAATGTTTTCTATGGGTGAAAGATCTGGACTGCAGGCTGGCCATTTCAGTACCCGGATCCTTCTTCTACACAGCCATGATGTTGTGATTGATGCAGTATGTGGTCTGGCATTGTCATGTTGGAAAATGCAAGGTCTTCCCTGAAAGAGACGACGTCTGGATGGGAGCATATGTTGTTCTAGAACTTGGATATACCTTTCAGCATTGATGGTGCCTTTCCAGATGTGTAAGCTGCCCATGCCACACACACTCATGCAACCCCATACCATCAGAGATGCAGGCTTCTGAACTGAGCGCTGATAACAACTTGGGTTGTCCTTGTCCTCTTTAGTCCGGATGACATGGCGTCCCAGTTTTCCAAAAAGAACTTCAAATTTTGATTCGTCTGACCACAGAACAGTTTTCCACTTTGCCACAGTCCATTTTAAATGAGCCTTG
>CM077174.1:40785712-40800712 GCA_039654105.1 Coreius guichenoti | reverse complement strand
GGAATTCTAATTTGAGTGTAATTAAGTGGAGTTAAAATGCAATTGAAAAGAAATTTACAGTATATACATTAAAACATTTTCCAGAATTAGTGCTGTCAAATCGATTAATCATGATTTTATCCTGCTGAAAGAGCCACAGCCACCAGGGAATACCGTTTCCATGAAAGGGTGTACATGGTCTGCAACAATGCTTAGGTAGGTGGTACGTGTCAAAGTAACATCCACATGGATGGCAGGACCCAAGGTTTCCCAGCAGAACATTGCCCAAAGCATCACACTGCCTCCGCCGGCTTGCCTTCTTCCCATAGTGCATCCTGGTGCCATGTGTTCCCCAGGTAAGCGACGCACACGCACCCGGCCATCCACGTGATGTAAAAGAAAACGTGATTCACCTTCTTCCATTGCTCCGTGGTCCAGTTCTGATGCTCACGTGCCCACTGTTGGCGCTTTTGGCGGTGGACAGGGGTCAGCATGGGCACCCTGACTGGTCTGCGGCTATGCAACCCCATATGCAACAAACTGCGATGCACTGTGTATTCTGACACCTTTCTATCAGAACCAGCATTAACTTCTTGAGCAATTTGAGCTACAGTAGCTCGTCTGTTTGATCGGACCACACGGGCCAGCCTTCGCTCCCCACGTGCATCAATGAGCCTTAGCCACCCATGACCCTGTCTCCGGTTCACCACTGTTCCTTCCTTGGAGCACTTTTGATAGATACTGACCACTGCAGACCGGGAACACCCCACAAGAGCTGCAGTTTTGGAGATGCTCTGACTCAGTCGTCTAGCCATCCCAATTTGGCCCTTGTCAAACTCGCTCAAATCCTTACGCTTGCCCATTTTTCCTGCTTCTAACACATCAACTTTGAGGACAAAATGTTCACTTGCTGCCTAATATATCCCACCCACTAACAGGTGTCGTGATGAAGAGATAATCAGTATTATTAATCAGGGTCATAATGTTATGCCTGATCGGTGTATATTATGTAAACACAAACTTTTATTTTGGATGCGATTAATCGATTTGACAGCACTATCCAGAATACTTTAAATTTCCTACAAAATTGTCTTCAAAACTGAGCCAAAGAACATGAAGCAGACCGTATATGATTATATATATTAGTACACATATATAGACATATTATCTGATATACATGTTTACTATATTTTTGTGGTTAAAACTCTGTATCAACAGATTCAAATTTTCAATGCAAATTTTCACTATCTGCAACATGTTGTGGTGTTGCATGGCAAAATTAAAGAGGTCATGGCATGAGAAATCAAATTTGGCCATGGTCTTTGTACCATTAAAACATCCTGCAAGTTTTGACAGTATTGAACTCAGTTTAGAGAAATATTGAAAATTTCTGAGCTTTGCATAAACATGGTGGGTACATTCACATAAGGTCTTGTTCTAGTTCAGTTTTTACATATTTTAATCCCAAATCCCCAGAGTTTTCACCTCCAATAGGAGCAGCAAAGCAGCATCCGACCCCGACGGCACAGGCCGCTGCAAGCATCTCAATGTTTCTGGACTCATTCTGTTCAACACACACACACACACACAACAAAAAATTTAATATACCACAACAGACTACTTGACCTTTTTGTTCAACACACACACACAACCCAAAAACAGATGTACATACACACCAGCACAATCCAGGACTGTTCAACACACCACCAACACAAACACAATAAAAACATTTTAAAAACACACACCATCTATCACACTATACAGATACACACACATAGACACACACCTGTATTTGGTAAAGCTATTCAGAGATGATATCGCTGTTAGTTTTATCCTCACAAAAGGAAAACTTCATCAAGAGAAATGCAAAAATACACACATTTTAGATTGATTTCGATAACACACACACACACACACACACTCTCACTCTCTCTTCCCAGGAATAAATATGAAAGGTTTGACAAAGTAAGAATGACTGTCATTTTTCCCCAATGTATAATACTGCATATAAATTAAATGTTTTTGGTTAAAAAAAATGAACAAACAACATCTGTTGTTCAACATCTGTTCAAAATCTTCCAATTACAAACTGGAATATCAAAACCTAAACCTAGATTTTTAAATTTACCCAAACTTTACAAGTAGCAGCAGTTACACATGATGATGATGATGATGATTAAAAAGAGAGGCATTATTTGGTTAAACATTGAAACACACACACACACTTTTCCAGTCCACTTATAGTGACTACGTTTACATGTGCACCAATAATCAGAGTAAGGATGTTTACATGACACAAGCAAACCTCTTCACTCCCGTTTACATGCAATTCTGATTATTCTGGTTATTTTTACTGGCATAATTCACATACGCCAATGCATAGCACAAATAACACAGTCAGTGTGTTACTGGCCACTGTTTTAATCCGCTTACGTCAAATGCAAAACACATTTCTATGGACGTATAGAATTTTTTTAACGGGTCACGTGCCTAAAAACGTCTTTATTTCGATGTTTTCCAGTATATCAATATACTTTATTACATTCATGTCACGCAACGTTGTCAACATGAGCTCTGTTTCTTCAGCACCACAAAAATCAATGCCTGTTAATGAAATTGTGTTTATGAATTTGCGCATAAACACGTCATCGGTGTTTGTCACAAGCACATGCGCACTTTAGTCAGAGTGGAACGGATGACATTAAAGTGTTTACGTGTCTGTTTATGGCAATTACAATCAGCATACGCCACATATTTTACTATGATTATGAGGTTAATCGCATAAATTTGATCTATTGTGTTTACATGAGGTAAAGTTTAAATCGCAATGTTGCCTAAATTTCATTATAATTGCATTATTTACTGGATTACAATTAAAAAGCACTATAATGCAATGCTTTTATTTATTCAGAAAATTTTGAATGCAATTTTTTAAATGAAATTATCTGAAACATTTTATTGATGATATTCAAAATTAAATTGTTCTAATGGATGCATCGATTTTAGTTTAGAGAAATATGTCTAATTAGAAGAATATTCACACTGATGAGTCAATTTTTAAATATTTTAATGTGTTTTAGAATTTATGGCATAAACCTGGTGGGTACATCCATACTTATTGTGTAAAAACATGTTTTTGCATTGTACTTATTTAACAATACCTTCATGTAATTTACAGCTGTAATTAATTTCTGTAAATACATCTATAATTACACTGTTGACCCTTCCCTTACCTCTTAACCCACCCAAAACATACTCATACCACCTAACCTTACCCGCAGGGCCTAAAATTAACACTCGCCAAGTGTCAAATGCAAGTAAAAATCGGCGTTGGCGAGTATATGAAACGTGTCAAACGCCAGTTGGCCGGTAATATTTTTATGAATTCTAACAATGCAATGTTGTGAGAACATGAACGTAAACAAACGTGAACAGTTGACGGGCCAGCACTGCATCGTCACAAGAGTTTAAGCCTTGATAATTTAAAGGGTAACTAAACCCTAAAACAACTTTTTTTAGTTAATGATCTGCAAGACTGGGGCTTTATTAGTGCTGTTCATTGATTCGAGTAAATGTTTTGACATTTGGGTATAAAGTGTTTTAATTCTACTATATACACTCACCTAAAGGATTATTAGGAACACCATACTAATACTGTGTTTGACCCCCTTTCGCCTTCAGAACTGCCTTAATTCTACGTGGCATTGATTCAACAAGGTGCTGAAAGCATTCTTTAGAAATGTTGGCCCATATTGATAGGATAGCATCTTGCAGTTGATGGAGATTTGTGGGATGCACATCCAGGGCACGAAGCTCCCGTTCCACCACATCCCAAAGATGCTCTATTGGGTTGAGATCTGGTGACTGTGGGGGCCATTTTAGTACAGTGAACTCATTGTCATGTTCAAGAAACCAATTTGAAATGATTCGAGCTTTGTGACATGGTGCATTATCCTGCTGGAAGTAGCCATCAGAGGATGGGTACATGGTGGTCATAAAGGGATGGACATGGTCAGAAACAATGCTCAGGTAGGCCGTGGCATTTAAACGATGCCCAATTGGCACTAAGGGGCCTAAAGTGTGCCAAGAAAACATCCCCCACACCATTACACCACCACCACCAGCCTGCACAGTGGTAACAAGGCATGATGGATCCATGTTCTCATTCTGTTTATGCCAAATTCTGACTCTACCATCTGAATGTCTCAACAGAAATCGAGACTCATCAGACCAGGCAACATTTTTCCAGTCTTCAACTGTCCAATTTTGGTGAGCTCGTGCAAATTGTAGTCTCTTTTTCCTATTTGTAGTGGAGACGAGTGGTACCCGGTGGGGTCTTCTGCTGTTGTAGCCCATCCGCCTCAAGGTTGTGCGTGTTGTGGCTTCACAAATGCTTTGCTGCATACCTCGGTTGTAACGAGTGGTTATTTCAGTCAAAGTTGCTCTTCTATCAGCTTGAATCAGTCGGCCCATTCTCCTCTGACCTCTAGCATCAACAAGGCATTTTCGCCCACAGGACTGCCGCATACTGGATGTTTTTCCCTTTTCACACCATTCTTTGTAAACTCTAGAAATGGTTGTGCGTGAAAATCCCAGTTACTGAGCAGATTGTGAAATACTCAGACCGGCCCGTCTGGCACCAACAACCATGCCACGCTCAAAATTGCTTAAATCACCTTTCTTTCCCATTCTGACATTCAGTTTGGAGTTCAGGAGATTGTCTTGACCAGGACCACACCCCTAAATGCATTGAAGCAACTGCCATGTGATTGGTTGATTAGATAATTGCATTAATGAGAAATTGAACAGGTGTTCCTAATAATCCTTTAGGTGAGTGTATAGTGTAAAAATGTCTGAGTGCTCTCTTAAGGTTGAACGGTGGCTACTGCAGTTGAATTCTCCTATTGGACGTTGTTTGCCATTGTGACATATGTTGGCTCTTCCAACGCCCCTGGCACGAGCTCACCACGCCCTAAGAAATGTTCTCCCGCGTTGATCACATGAGAACGGCTTCACTCCAGTATGAACGCTCATGTTACATGAAGTAGAAAGATTATGAATGAAACTTACTTGACTCTTGCTATCAACATTCTAATGAAGAAAATACGGTTAAATAATGCAGTTGTCACTCAGTATACGTCAGGCTTTTCTTGCGCTATTTTTGCCGCCCGTCATGTGTAGATACTTTTCATACATGAGACGCGCTTTCAAACCCTGACACGCAAGTGGTTGCCGTGGTAACGGACAACAATACCGTAACGTGCTGGCGTATAGTCTTACTTTTATTTGAGGAAATCTGTTTATAATAGGCTATTAGGTTTGAACTGATTGGTCCTGCGCTGCCTATTGATTCAGTTAATTTGAATAAAAATACATCGCATGTATCTGATCTATTTTTAGTGGCATTCAGTATAAGGATTTGACTGTTCATAGATTAGGTCAGTGGTCCCATTCTCTCTTGCGCTGCTGCTTCGCTAGCATCGTCGGCATCGTTAGTTAACGCAGTTTGAGCCAGCGGCCCTGGCCCTGTGTCCACAGACAATTCACCCTCCTCCACTTCAGGTGAAGGTGGGGGAGAAAAGTCCTCTACTTCGAATGACCGCTACTGACGTCACTCCAGTCACTCTCCATCTTTGCGAGTCTGACAGCTGTCAATCAATCCTTCACTGCGGGTCTCAGGTGCACGCCCCCTGCTCAGCCCCGCCCTCGGTTCGTCCCCTCTCTCTCCGCTGGGCTCTGCCCACTTTTCCAGCATTTTTCAAATATTGCCAGTGGGTGGAGTTAGGCTCTGACCAGGGGTTGAGTTACACTTTAAATATTCAAGCACAAGAAGACGTAAAAGGAACTCAATTTGTTACTCGCGTGCTGTGTGGAAAGTTGTGTGCGCAAACATCTAAAGCGTGCGTCCAGAAAGCTGCGTCTCAGACAGCGCGCAAATACTGAATTCAGCTCTCTTTCACGTCTTCTTGCGCTTGAACAGACAAAATAATATGCCAAAAATGCAGTGAGTATCCTAGTAAACATAGTCGGTTATGAAATGAACGTAAACAGTAGAGAAAGAAAATGCACGTGTACCAGTATCAGTGTATTAGGTCTTAAAGTGACAGAAGCCTAATATTTCTACTGTTGTCTGTGTTTTTAATGTTAATCAAATAACAAAGGACAAAGAAAAAAAAAAAAAAATCACTCACTGCTCTTGACTGAATAACTTTTGTAACTTTAATAAGGATTAATCTATGTTTAATTTATATAATGAAGACTATCCAGTGTTATTTTTGCTTACTTTATTCAGTATCTCTACCTGAAAACTACTGTTACTTGTCTTTAATAATTTAAATTTATATTAGTTAGGCTAGTAGTTTTAGCTGTGGTATTGAAATTGCAATAGAGAACTGTGAAGTTTCACTGATATCTAAAATATTGGTGTCATAACTGCCTGTTTTTGCAAAAAAAGGCCAGTAAAAAATATTTATGGCTGGCAAATTTTCTTAATTCGGCCATTGGCAGGTGGCAAAAAGTTAGTTTTAGGCCCTGCTTACCCGTATCCCACCTCAATAGCAGCACAAGTGTTCTGCAACACAACATCAGCTCAATAAAGTACATTGTACCTAACAATTATTTGATTTTTTTTTACATGCATAGTAGTTAAAGACACCTAATAAAAAAAGTGGGACTAATACTTTACTTTGGTACAAAATATGACCCAAGATCTTCACCCATTTATGTGTACTGCATTAAGTACTATTAGAGGAGTTTGCTTAAAATTGGAGGCTATGAAACTGTTTAAATTACCTCATAAATTCCACCAAAGAAAGACATGACTTTGCAGAGAAGAGCCGCACACAGACTGGCAATGTGCACAAACGGACCCTACAGGACAGAAGACACACGCACACACACACATAAAGCTCGTGATGAATCTAAAACAAAGCAGGGACACTTTAAAGACGCTACAACAACACTGAGGTCAGGTCAAAATAGATCTGGAGCTAAAAACACATTCTCTGTATCTGAATCTGTGCATGTTCACCTCTTTGCCCAGAGGCAAACCACTGCCCAGCGCACAGGTCAGTCCAACCACTTTGGCCACGAACGTTTTCAACGTGAGATATTCCTTCAGCACCACTCCTCTGAGAATCGTCTTCATTTCAGGAATACCAGACCCTGATTGAGAGACAAACGCTGAATTATGAAGAAGAACAGAAACCTCTTATGAGTGCGTGAATGTTAGTGTGTCTCACCGGCGGCCTGAGGTGCTACTATGTGTGTGAAGCCTGCAGAGAAACTGATGAGAACCACAGGATAAGTGACCCAAGCCAAATACTGCAGGATGACGTTACTGTCCAAACCACCGTACATCCACTTCTGTGCTGTAGAAAGCAGAACACACAAGCAGAAACTTACAGGCATGTACTATACACTTTTAATTAGATAAATGACAAAGCATCTACACTGCAAAAAAAAATTTCTTGCTTAGTCATTTTGTCTTGTTTTACATTAAAAAGATCTAAACATTCTTAAATCAAGATACATTTACTTGAGAAGCAAAACGACGTCTGATATTACGTCTTGTTTTTCTGAAAAAGGTAATTAAAATGAAGTGAGTTTGTGCTTAAAACAAGAAAGCAATTAAGAGGCCAAGCACTACAAAGGCAAAATGATGAGCATCAGACCAACTGCCAAAATCAGTTAAAGGCATTTGGAGATGATTTTAAACAGAATGGTTGAAAACCCATAAAAACAATCACTTTCAAATGTAACATAATTGCTTATTACTTTTGACCAATAGGTGGCATGGACACCAAATTGATCTGGTGTGGTCAGTGTTGGGTGGCAATTACACACACCAAATTTGGTGTCAATATGCCAAAGCCTTGTGGAGATATAGTCTCAGATGCAGTTTGGCATCATGCCATCAAATTCATTGATGTGGTAAATTAAATTGGTTTTGTCTATTGACATGAAATCCATACCTTTTTGCCAGCATAGGCAGAGTCAGATCAGAGTCGAAATTGGTGAAAATCGGACCAACAGTCTAAGAGAAGCTTGAAAAGTTAGGATTTCAAATAAATCAAAATGGCAGACAGGAAGTTTGGCCAATTATGGCATAATTGGTATTGATGTTCTCGGCATGATCCAAGGGATGTATCAAGACCAGTCACATGACAACAGGCTAAACTAATCAAAAGCTATTAAAATTTCATCATAATTTTTTTATTATATTAAACATTTTGAGTACGTTCAGGACATTGTGTCGAAGATACAAAGCGAAAAAATATAGCATTTCTCAACAAAAATGAAAGACGCACAAAATGGCCGACATTGGAAAATTTGGTATCGTTCGACTCGGCATGCCGCATTGAGTCTACAGAGATTTGAGTCTTGTGATTTTTGGCCAAACTGTTCAGAATTTATAAGCAAAAATGGTCATTTTTCACATCTCCTGACCACTAGGTGGCACTGTGCAGGTATCCTCAAGTCAAGGAATCAGAGGAAAAATTATTTAGTTTCTAGCCCTTACAGTTCAGAAGTTATTAGCATAAAAATTTGTGCAACTTTGGACAGTTGGTGGCGCTAGAGGGATTGAGTTAGAGACTCCAAATTTGCTGTGGTGAATGTTCAGACTGTCCTTTATCAGTGTGCCAAATTTCACAACTTTTTACCATACGGTTCTATAGCCTGCCACAGACTTCCAGAGCGGAAGAAGAAGAACACTAGCGATTACAATTTAAAAAATTACATTTTTTCCCTTATTTAATGCATGAACTCGCTTAAATTTTGATACATTTTTCAGTAAGCAAGACTTAACATCTTAAGTCATTTTGCTTCTCAAGTAAATGCATCTTTATTTAAGAATATTTATATATTTGTACTGGAAAACAAGACAAAAATACAAAGTACAAGTTAACATTTAAATTGTACTTAAGTAAATTTATTTCTTCACAAACTGACAAACGGAATTAAGGGACAATAGAGATCTTGTTAAAAGTAACTTTGATTCACAAGCATTGTAAAACAACGTGTTTAAATCACAGTTTTCTCATTATTCTGACTATAAAGGCTCTAGAACAGATCATCAACTCAAGTTTGTTCATTAAAACATTCGTAATTAAAACATTTATTTAGGGTCAAAGTCAGTATTAAGGTATAAAATGTTTGATTTTATTTATTTTCAATGGTACTTAAATACATTACAAATTTGCTGATGTAACTAAACCATTTTAAGTTTTAATACTTCATGCAGGTCTTTATAAAACCATTGGTCTTGGTTCTTTAAAGAACATCCAAAGCAAAATACTGACCTAAACAACCTCTAAAAGAATTATATAGCAACTCAAATAAAAAACAAAACAGATACAGCCAAAAATCATATGACAATCTTCACACACACACACACACACATACACACACTCACCTTGTAATAGGAGGGCGATGCAGAAATCCATAACAAAGCTGACCAGCGCCATGACGAGTCCCAGCAAGATGAGGAAGATCCAGTCCTCGCCGACCCGCAACATGAAGAACCGCTGACAGTGCACTGCACAGACTCCACAGAAAGAGACTACATTACCCACAATGCATCAATGCACACTTGGCACAAAAACAGACTGCACTACTTACAAAGGTCAAGTGCACACCTGGAAAACTCCAGAAACTAGAACAAACTGCACTACCCACAATTCCCAAAGCAAAGCAATGTGTCAGCAACTATGATTCCATCTAATTTTGGGATATCACATAAAAAAAACGATGGATGGAAATGCCAAGATGTGCATACATTCGCTCAATTAAGGCGGATACATTTGTGCTACGATGGAAACATTTAATAAATCCTTTGATGCGCAATAAACTCATGTGACTTTGCCTCAGCAGAGGCTGTGATTGGATAACTGCACTAACCAGCAGACCAATGGCATCGCAGCATCTCAAATGTTGTTTTGGTGGCTCTGAAACGCCTGAGTCAAAGTCTGGGATCAGAATGATTTGGTTTAATTCCCTCCAGAAGCGTCTCACACGATTGCGTTCCCAAACACCGAACGCAAGAGAACACGACAGCGTTTATTGTGTTTCGTCTGACGCTCTGAGACGACACTCATTTATGATGGAGGGAAAAAGAGCCTGATTGAGGAACTTACAGTTTTATTACTGATATTTTGCACCAATTTCCCAGGAAGTGGCGATTTTGTTCCCTTGAACACATGGGATGGAAACACTGCTTTCTTCACAAATGTTTTATGTGATATTCCAATTTTGCATAAGTTAAATTCGCAACTTTGGATGGAAACATAGCTAATGACACTCAACCTACAATTTACAAACACACACACACACACAAAACAGAATACGAACACCTCAGAAAAGAAACATGCTAAAATGAAACAAAAATGTGCACAATGAAAAAACGCTATTACATTTTCCACCACAACAAAAAGCAACTTTATACACCACAGAATACAAAAATGAAATGCTCTAAGCATATAATTAATAATCTTTAATCTTTTAATATTCTTTAATCTACTAAGAGAAACAACTTTCCCTAGATGGCCTTTCATTATGGTAATTTAGGCTCTGTTTACAGCTGGTGTTAAGATGTGTTTGGTGGATCGGATCACAAGTAGACGAGGGAGACTCCTTCCCGTTTACACCTGGTGTTTTAATTCGTCTCTTTTGTCCACGTTCAACCACTTCTGTCCTGATTTCTTCGAGGGGAGGGTCTATGGGCGGGTAAATGTATGGGATTTTTCAGATCTTTCCATTTAATGGATGAAATAAGTGTAATTTACATATGAACTCGACTGGAGACGACATAAAAACACACAGAGCATCAGCTTTAGTTTCTGCTCTGACAGACACAAGACCAGCCGAACGCTGTGAGTGTGTGTTAGAAATCAGGAATGGAGAGAGAACATTGTGCTTGGGACGTTTTTCATCTTCAAACCAAACTTGGGTCTCCAGCCGACACAGTTTAAATCCCGTCTGGCTAGCGCGCGTCCCGTAATGTTCACGCGTTAGGTCAGTAGGTGGAGAGTAGCGGGGTCTTTTAGAGGCTGTTTGTGTGTATTTGACCAGATGAGTGTTTACACTACGAAAGCAATCCGGTCAAATGTGTTTTCAACTCTGGAAGTGGTCGAAAGTGGACAAGCTCAAAACGTTTTAGACCCTATTTACACCTGTATTTAGCGTCGCCCACTTGTGATCCGATCGACCAAAACACAAACATGGGCTTGATGTTTCCCTTCTACCAGTGTTTACACTCTTTGCTCTTTTCAGCTCTAAAACATCCGATCAAAACAATGACTTGTACAACTCAAACAAGCACACAATGTTAATGCACTGTTAGATGACTGGTTTGAGTAAGTCAGGAGGTAAGTTCATATTCGGGACCAGATCTGGTACAATTTGAGCTATACAACAAGTTGGTGGTTCCCTCTGCTCCTCTTCGTTTAGGGGTCACACTTCGCTCCTTCGCGGTCAAAAGTGACTGAAGCCTTGAACTCAACTTTTTTCCCCTTGGAAAACCAAATGTATAAATATTTTTTGTATTGTTATTTGGAATTTTGAAGGGATTTTATGATACTATGCAATATTTATAAAATTTTTATGAGCTATTTTTCCCCATTAAAAATAATGCACCATTTTTTTTCTAATATATTTTTAAACTAAGTAGTATTACATGTTAAAATAGAGACAAGGCATTTAAAATCCACATTTTTGAAGGCATATTAGTGCCATCTGGTGGGAGTAAAAAACTTGTAATGCTATGGTGTAACCATTTTAGCTCTATATAAAGAGGATAAAATGTTTTTAGACAAATACTTATTTTTATTAAGCTTTGGATTTGGATTTATACTTAGACATTCTCAAAGACTTTTTGTCAAGGTTTGGGTTTTTTTTTGTTTGAAATGTTTGATTTGAAGTGTCAGTTTTTGCATTCATTTTACTGCAGTCAAACCTGAACTGACATTTTGTTATAAATAACATCAAAATTCAATAAAAATGTAACAAAAATGTATATGAACTAGCGCGACTATAACATTTATATATGGGGAGGTGGATGTGTCTATTTTGCACATATTTTAGAGTGTCACCCCTTCATTGCGGTGCACTTTTTTCTTGCGCAGTGACTGATTTGTAGTTTGTACCACCAAAAAATTCGTATTTCCCATTCATTTCCTATGTCGTCATTTTGACTGCAAAGGAGCCAAGCTTTTTTTCCGACCCTTTTACATATCTGAATCATATCCATGATTTTTTTTAGTGTGTTCACATAGCTAATACGTCAAAAGTCACCAAGGGTCATCCCATTCCAATAAAGCAAAAAAAAATTAAAAACATTTTTGACTGAAGAGGCCCAGAGGGTTAATGTAGTCAACCACACACACACTATACCCAGAATACAGCAGATTATAAAATATTATACAGCATTATAAAAGCATTTCGCCCAACAGCTAAAGGGTTGTGCAAACCGCATAATTCTCATTATGAATCTCATTAAATGAATATATTTTATGCATACTTTATGTATGCAGATAAAGTTGAATATACAACTTTACTTTAACTCTGCACTTTATATACAGAGCTGGGCTATAATATAGATACTTTTTGCAATGAAATAATAAAATCAAGTAGGTGTGTACGTTCTTGAGTGCAACTGCAGGAACGCAGTCCATTAAAAACTCAATAACAGTAATTTTGGAGACATTCATTCTTTATTCTTCTCATAAACAACAGGTCTGGAAAAGCATCTCACCCTCTGCATCCATAACACAAACACACGGATGCTGTTAGTATCCACGGCAACCTCGATAAGAGCCAATGATGACTCACCAAATAATGGAGCGAGAGGCAGCGAATCTGAACATGTACGAGACGGGTGGCGTAGGAGTGACAATGTGGACGTGTCTTCAAACACACATAATGCCCTTAAAATCACGTCTAAGGCGATATTTTCAGACGTCTCGGAATTGCTTTGATATGCAGACACCAACTTTAGACAAAAAACGAGACATGAAAGCGTGAGCATGAAAGAGTGACACACACACTGAGGCCTGTGTGAGAAGCGGAACTTCTAAATGTCTTGTTTATGCAGATGTAATGAGGGTGAAGGGTTTATGTAAGAGTGTGTGTGTCACTGCTGGCTTCTGCTTTATAACACCACTCAATCAAAACAAAGTCATTTGCTCGCATTTCTCTCGCTCTTCCTCATTTAACCCCTCTCTTTCTGCTCACAGAACTGAAATCACCTTCTGTTAGCCGATCCAGATTCACTTCTTACTGAAAATTTACTATTGCATTATATCAACTAAACATAAATGCAAAAACATCGGGAAAATTATTGAACAAATAAAAGTTTTTTGGAGCATTACTCTTTTCCCCCCTATTAAAGGGGCTATATGTAAGATTTTTCATTTATTAAAGGGGTCATGAACTGCATTGTTTTATTGTTTTATGACGTTTCCTAGGGTGCACTTATAATGTTAGTATGATTTTTACATCAAAAATAGTCATAATTTAGAAATAAAAGGCATTTTTCCGACCCTGATTTTAGCCTCTGATTTGAACGCTCTGTTTGAAGGGGCGTGTCTGCTGTGAGACTGCAGTGTAAACGCCCACTGCTATGATTGGCTGCTTTAAGACTTCAGTGTAAGAGCCGACTGCTGTGATTGGCTTACACTGAGACTTCAAGGTAAACGCCCACTGCTGTGATTGGCTGCTGTGAGACTTCAGTGGAAACGCCCACTGCTGTGATTGGCTGTTGTGAGACTTCAGTGTAAACACAGACTGCTGTGATTGGATGCTGTGAGACTTCAGTGTAAGCGCCCACTGCTGTGATTGGATGCTGTGAGACTTCAGTGTAAGCGCCCACTGCTGTGATTGGATGCTGTGAGACTTCAGTGTAAGCGCCCACTGCTGTGATTGGATGCTGTGAGACTTCAGTGTAAGCGCCCACTGCTGTGATTGGATGCTGTGAGACTTCAGTGTAAACGCCCACTGCTGTGATTGGATGCTGTGAGACTTCAGTGTAAGCGCCCACTGCTGTGATACTGCATTGTAGCTGATCACAGACATGTTGAGCGCATGAATGCAGTGATCTTATCATTGCAACTAAATTTCTGAGTGCTTTCATCATAACTAACAGTGCAAACACAATGTAAATAAGAGATATGTTGATTATAACAGGAGTTTTGTCGAGAGTCCAGAACTCAGTCACTGATAAACTTGCGCTGTTTGATTGACAGCTCCAGCGATTGTAAAGGGAGCGTTCTTTGATCGCTTTCTATATAGAGTTTAGAGTTCGACTGACATCAGAGTTCGGTTCGTTTGGATGATGTGAACGCTGTCTTCCGAACTCGGGTGTGCACTAGAGGCTGACATTTTTTCGGCAATCCCACGGGTCACGGGAAACAAAATCACTATTAAATCACGTGATTATGCTCTCCTGTTTGCTCCACACCCGTAACAGTTGGTGGCGGTAATGCACCAAGTTGGTATGCCAATGCCAACCACCAATAATATAAGAGAAGGAGGCTTCCCCATGCACTTTGTAGCCGCGAAAATCATAAATCAAAATGGAGTCAGACATGAAAGCCACGCTGCAATGGCTACTGTCAGAAAATGATACCTCAGTTGCGCTCACCATTTCTTGGCAGTCTGAAGTAACCAAAAAGACGGCGTGAAAACGCCATACGCCAGCTGCAAGACATTTACTGCGTGTACGTGTGTGTGTTTGCATAGGTGATTTACATGGAATTTAATGTGTGTGCATAGTTTAAGCTGGCTTTCAGTTCAATAAAATAACAAAAACTACATTTTGGATTTTTATTCAACTAAGTGGGCATGCTGTGATCTGTACTAAATTTTTTACTATAACTGACAGATTCCGGCCAAAAAAAAAAAAACACAACACGGGAGTGGGAGGGAATGGGAGTTATTCTTCTGGGATTGGGACAGGACAGGATTTTTTTGTGGGAGTGGGACGGGAAAGGTTTGAAAATTCACTCCCGTGTCACCCTCTGCGAA
>CM077174.1:40778212-40780712 GCA_039654105.1 Coreius guichenoti | reverse complement strand
TTGCAGGACATGACTAGCAGAACCACTGAAGCTGCAGAAACACTGACTGAGCAGAGAATGATCTTACACTGGTCTGCACTGCATCGGTTACCTGGACGCCTCCCTGTCAGTGCAACACTTCTACCTCTAAAACTCTATATTTTAGTGTTAGTTGCTATAGTAACAGACCTGATGAAACAATACAGTGAAGATTCTGTGCAGTGGAAACGACACTTACTTCGACACTTGACACATCGTCCCTTCTCGTACTCCAGGAGTTTGAGCGACGGGCTGCGGTCAGAGATAGAGCGGCGATGGCGACTGTCTCTCGGAGTCGGGCGGCCTCTTCTTTCGCATAAACACCCAGTTCCTGAGTGTAACGGCCATACATCTACAGACAGAGACAAACTATAAACTCATATACATACATAAATATATACAAATGTAATATATATATATAATAATTCTTATTTCTACATAAAATAATATATAAATCACATACACAAAAATATATAATAATAAATATATGTAATAAAATAATATATAACATGTATGTATGTATGTGTATATACATATACATACACACACACACACACAATGATCAGGCATAACATTACGACCACTGACAGGTGAAGTGAATGACACTGATGATCTCTTCATCACGGCACCTGTTAGTGGGTGGGATATATTAGGCAGCAAGTGAACATTTTGTCCTCAAAGTTGATGTGTTAGAAGCAGGAAAAATGGGCAAGCGTAAGGATTTGAGCGAGTTTGACAAGGGCCAAATTGTGATGGCTAGACGACTGGGTCAGAGCATCTCCAAAACTGCAGCTCTTGTGGGGTGTTCCCGGTCTGCAGTGGTCAGTATCTATCAAAAGTGCTCCAAGGAAGGAACAGTGGTGAACCGGTGACAGGGTCATGGGTGGCTAAGGCTCATTGATGCACGTGGGGAGCGAAGGCTGGCCCGTGTGGTCCGATCAAACAGACGAGCTACTGGAGCTCAAATTGCTCAAGAAGTTAATGCTGGTTCTGATAGAAAGGTGTCAGAATACACAGTGCATCGCTGTTTGTTGCGTATGGGGCTGCATAGCCGCAGACCAGTCAGGGTGCCCATGCTGACCCCTGTCAACCGCCGAAAGCGCCAACAGTGGCACGTGAGCATCAGAACTGGACCACGGAGCAATGGAAGAAGGTGGCCTGGTCTGATGAATCACATTTTCTTTTACATCACGTGGATGGCCGGGTGCGTGTGCGTGGCTTACCTGGGAACACATGGCCCCAGGATGCACTATGGAAGAAGGCAAGCCGGCGGAGGCAGTGTGATGCTTTGGGCAATGTTCTGCTGGGAAACCTGGGTCCTGCCATCCATGTGGATGTTACTTTGACACGGACCACCTACCTAAGCATTGTTGCAGACCATGTGCTCTGCCACAAAGCAAAAATGGTTCAGGAATGGTTTGAGGAGCACAACAATGAGTTTGAGGTGTTGACTTGCCTCCAAATTTCCCAGCTCTCAATCCAATCGAGCATCTGTGGGATGTGCTGAACAAACAAGTCGATCCATGGAGGCCCCACCTCGCAACTTACAGGACTTAAAGGATCTGCTGCTAACATCTTGGTGCTAGATACCACAGCACACCTTCAGAGGTCTAGTGGAGTCCATGCCTCGACAGGTCAGGGCTGTTTTGGCAGCAAAAGGGGACCAACACAAAATTAGGTCATAATGTTATGCCTGATCGGTTTATATACACACACCTATATATGTAGTTTATTATTATATATATATATATATATATATATATATATATATATATATATTTTTTTTTTTTGGGCTGTCAAACAATTAATTGCGATTAAACGCATCCAAAATAAATATAAATATGAAATATAAATATATTTAAGAAACATTTGTTTATACTGTAAATATACTATATATACACATTTATATAATTTGTATTATACATATAAATATTTTATATATAAATATAACAATTTTTTTCTTAAATATATACATGTATGTGTGTGTATTTATATATACACAATAATTATGCACAGTACACACAAATATGTAAAACTTTTATTTTGGATGTGATTAATCGTATATATATATATATATATATAAAAAAATCATTTATATATTTATAGAGTAAAGACAATATTTGCGCACACTTTGTTCTGCTGATGCTCAGCTGATTTTTGATTGTGTCTTTCGTGGAGTTTCTTTTTTTTTTGTTTGTTTTTACCTCTAGAGCTCTAATTTTCCACACACACCCAAAAGGCCAAAGGTCAAAGGGCAGTTATCATATTAGTCTTCTTCAGTAACATGTTCCTTTGTGCCAGACACACACACACACTCGTATCTGTTAGAAACACAACTTCCCTCCAAGCGTTTCCACACAAATTTCACCACTTTCCAACCTCACCTCTTTGTTTCAGTTCAGGTGCTTTAATGACACCTGATAAACTTACCAACCCTGCGGCCTGTTACACGTACAGTGTGTGTGTGTGTGTGTGTGTTGCT